>CP137674.1:34662940-34752940 GCA_037976565.1 Mesocentrotus franciscanus | reverse complement strand
CTCTGGAGTGTTTTTTGTAGAATGCCAGCAGAAATGTTATCAATTTTTGCAGTGTAAATGCTCGCTCTCAAAACATAGATGAATGGTTCAGTTTTGGCTCATGTGACTCTCCTGGCTAACGTATACAGAGCCGCGACAAGTGGCGCATTCACACAACTCACCTAAAAAACGGAATTATCAAATACCAACGGTTTCTTATGGGTTTTGCAAGTAGTGTAAATGGCAGTCAAAAAAATCTGATGGTTTTTCAAAATGTTTTTTTGGGCTGTGTAAATAGGCCTACACAGTGTTAAATCATACAAGTAGGTTACATTCAATAAAATTAACAACTAAATTATTCATACCCTTACCAAGTTATCTAATTGTTTTGGATTATGTGATAAGTTGATTTGTCCCAATTTATGTTTCTTGAGAATGTGACATATTAAAGCTTACGTACATCTAAATGTATTCAACAAAGGCCCTAATTTAACCACTCCACCTTTCATTCTTTTACGAAAAAACATCAAATTTACAAGGGGTACAAATAGTTTAGATGTTAATTGTACATATTGATAGATCCTATGTGGTATTCAGCAAGTCAAGACTGTCTAGACTAATGGGTGCTGACCATCTTACATGCTGACCATTGGGAGAGGTCAACCATAGCTGTCCAGTCTTGTGATTGTGAGTGGGTAAGATCACCAGGTCCTTGACATTTTAATAAGTGACCCTCAATCAATGGATTTGGGGATGAGGAGAGGTTGAAGGGTCAAAGTTACAATTATGAAACCTAATTATACAATTATAAGATAAGTTGCACTCACTGATTCATCAAAACTTGATTTTTTTTTTGTTGTTGGGGGTGATAGTGGGAATCTCTATTCTACAGTGGACAAATTGGTCACTTTGAGGACATATTCAAGGTATGTTCCATTCATTACCAATTGATATTGAATTGTACATGTATGGAATTGTGAACATAAATTGACATAAAATATTATTTTATATTATTTGATGTTCTTTTTCTCTCATCAGTCATCAGATATAGGCCCATTAAAATATTTGATGTGATTGGTAATGTATGGGATATCATAGCTTGGAATTGCCCTTGTTGCTGAGCACTGAAAATCAGTGCTTCTTGATTTGAGGGGTCTCAAATCAAAGATCAGAAGAACTTTGGGAACATCCTTAATATTGGGTCTCAGTGTCATAAAGCCAATAACCAAATATTCAAGACAGAGACTTGTCTTGGTACATCACTACTGAAAATCAATGAAGTTGCCATCAGATAGGCATAATTGACCATCTTTGAAAAATGTAATCATTTTAGAAGATAAAACTTCTCATTGGAAGCAAAAGTTTGTCCAGCAATTGGGCAGACTCCAAGGCAGGCTCCTTCCCCTTCTCCCCCTCCCCCCACTCACCCCGGCCCCACTCTTTATGCCAATCTTTCTCTAATTTGATTGGGTAGATCGTGAAAGGTGTGTTTTGACAGCTTTTTATTGGTTGTTTGTACAGGATAGTAGTAATTGTGCGATTCTTGTTTTTTATGATTATATTTCTTCTTCCATCTTCTTCTCCTTTCTACTATTCATTTTATCTATTTTTTCATTTCTTTTTTTCCTTCATATGTTGGAAAGACATTCTTTAAAAAAAAAGTATTTTCTTCTCTCAGTTCATTTATTGAAGTACAGCATAATCAAAATATGCCTTCTTCTCACCTAAGAAGAGAGAGAGAGAGACTTCACAGGGGGTATAGGGAATGGATAGCATGATAACAAAAAACAAAGAGAAGAAAGACAAAAGAAAGAAGGAAAGACAAAAGAAAGTGAGAAGAGAGATGATTGACAAAAGAAAAGTAAGAGGAAGAAGATATATCTTGAGTTGGTTTGGAATGATACTCCTAAAATACAGTGTTCGTCCATCGCTATTGATCACACTCATATTCTACAGAAAACAATGCTGAATTTAAGATATGTCATTACGGAGAAAAGAAAGAAATCTCGTACAGGTAATTTGCAATTACCAGGTTCCATATTATAATAAGGAGAAAGAAAGAGTAAGGAGCTAGCTAGCTCCTGTAGAAGAGGGTTTTGTAGCTAGAAAGCGGGCAAGCCTTATAATCAGATGTAGTGCATTGCTCTTTCATTGCCTGTGGTGTCAGAGATTTGGCAGGAAAGAAAAATAACTGGAGGGATTTTATATGAGGCTTAGTGAAGGGGAAGAAAGGAGACTAGGAAAAGGTAGAAAAGGTTACTGCCAGACACTATCTACAGCTATAGTATTTTCCACAGACATTGCTCAGTCTCTTTGTCTTATTCCTTTTTCAATTTCTATTCATATTCCCATTTTTTATGTCTGTCTTGTAGTATTGTGTTTATTCAGATAGATGCTCCAATAGTTCTATTCTTCCAGCACCCTTTTCTCACATTATTTCTTCCATTCTGTGTTTACATTCAATCTGCAGCAGTCAGTAGTCTTAACTCTCAGTATTTCTGGTTTCATTCACTTTCCTCTTGAACTCTTTCTTGTCTCTCAATTATTTGTTCTCCCCTCTTCCAATTTCCTTTCTACTTTCTCTCTATCTGGTTTATCCTTTGAACTCTTCGTAGTGTATTATTCTGTATTGATCTCTCTCTCTCTCTCTCTCTCCATCTATCTGCCTCTCTTCGCTTTGTCAAAATCAGACTCCCTCCCTATCTCTCCATCACCTCTCCCTCCCATCTCTATCTCTCCTCATCCTATTCATCCCTGTATTTAAGTTCATTTTTGTACTTTCCGCATCTCTATTCCTTGTCTTGAGGCATATGTTGCAAGGTGGTAGGGTATTGCATTACGCAGAAGGCTCTCTGCCCAGTTATCCGCGGCAACAGGAAGTTTGGTCATAACATCACATGACGAGAACAGGACGCAGCTTATTATCGTGTCCGGCGTGGAGCATGGGCGCTTTCTCTCACTCTCCATCATACGAGAGGCGATACGTGTGTGCAGTTTGTCTGCTCATGTTGGCCTATGTAATGTAGCGTGATATATAATGTTGTCTGGTATGGGGTGTCTGTCTTTTGTTTGCGGTATGTGCTGTGCATGCTACATGTCACTGTGCTTTCAATATTATGCATCATAAAAGTGTGTCCATTTCCTGTAAATCCATAGGTGATGGATTATGGTATCAAACTTCTTTTAATGGTTAAATGAAAAAAGCTATTTTTACCCAAGCCTCTTTTCTCTAATTGAAATCCTAGTAAACCATCATTTGTTTTATTAAAAAAGAATTTGTTTTTATCAAAAAGAAATATCAATACTAGTAATGGGGATATCATACATTGTACGTCATAGCAGTAACAATCATCCAAGTGCTTCATAATCATGCAATCAAAGGCAAAATAACACAATGACCACCCACCTGTTGATTATACAACACATACATGCATAATATACACAACATTCATCATATCGTTGGTACACCAAACAAACACACCATTGCATTGCTGATATCTTACTTTATATTAATATCTAAATATTTCTTCTACCAGTAAACTAAGCTGATATTTAGAGGAGGGGCGGGCACATCAGGAAGGGAATAAGGCCCACATTTCCTTCAGGAATGACAATGGGTGACCATATCAAAATATTGCAATTTGTAACAAATTTACCTGTAGAGATCACTCAAAGAAGACAAATTGAGAATGTTAGCTTTATTTTTTTAATGTTTATTTTAATATTCAACA
Source organism: Mesocentrotus franciscanus (assembly GCA_037976565.1). Lineage (NCBI taxonomy): Eukaryota > Metazoa > Echinodermata > Echinoidea > Camarodonta > Strongylocentrotidae > Mesocentrotus > Mesocentrotus franciscanus. Next base: position 34,749,230 of record CP137674.1, on the reverse strand, counting down.
TGTAAAATTTTAGCTACACAAACAAGCGATGAATGTAGCGTATATAAGTTACTTTCCTTTTCTCTTTTTATCAAAACCTTTGTTGTCTTTCAGACAATACACATGTACTCATTGTTGGAACTCTCAACATACCATACTCAACCAAACAAGTTCTAGAAAGAAACCAAAAAATGAAAAATTTGCTCTTCTGATCTTGGTACTTTTTTTTTTTTCGTTTTTGATTTTTTTGCAGATATCCCATCCTTCGATCGTCCTCATGCTTTGTGGACTTTCTTCTTTTTTTTGCAAACTTCTGCCTTGCTGCTCCAGCTAAAACACACCTTTTTGTGATAACAGCAGACTTTCAGAGCCATAAAACTCAATTAAAAAAGGTTGCAGTGCCTATGTGGTAATAAAATCTTTCCACTTCTTACAAACTTTTACAGAAAGAATGATAAAAACAAGGAAATTTGTGTCATTATGGCAACATATTCTGATATGTCTTTATACCATCCTATTTGACCTAGTGCAACCTTTCTTTCAAATAACTTTTAAAATGTTAAACTTAAAGATTCAGGGGAGTTTTAAAGAGGTCTATAAAGAAGGTTTATAACCTTCTGTTTAAATGGAAGCTACACATGCACTTCCCCTGAATGACTACAGTGGACCATCACCTGGTATCTTTCCATTGTTAAATCTACACTAACTTTGATTTAGCGGTAAAAGTAGTAGAAACCAATCTTTATCTTTTTCTTAATATCTTATGTACAAATCTTTTGTACAAAATACTTCACATACAAATAGTTAGATCAAAAGCTCTCAAAAAGCTGCATTTCAGGGAATAGGTTCTCTTAGTTTAAGTACCATCTCGGTCTCTTTATTATTATTTTCTTAGAAAAATTGTTCAATAGATGGTTTTCTAAGTTATTTATACAAGATTTCATACATCTTTGTCTTCTTTCTGTACAATGAAATGTCAAGGCATTGGTCTCTGTTGGTCATAGAAAGTGACCTTCAACAAGAAGAAAAACTGGGGAGACTTGAATGAGTAGCAGCAGATTGGTGCTTTGTATGTTGCATAGTGGGCATATGTAGAAATGAACTTAACAACAAAGTCTTGCATCTTTTAAAAACCTGGCAAGACGGACACCAGTCAACAGTTTTTCTAATTGTATTGTACATGTTTACAAACCACAATGGCAGTCAAAGAACTCGCCAGTCTTCTTTTAGTAAGCCTTATAAAAAATGCACCTTTGGAAAGTGGATGTCAGAATTCACAGAACACTCTTTGACAAATCTGCAGGCATTTCGGAGTATGAATGATCACATATACTTTTACACAAGTTTACTTCAACTGCTGCATGTTATGAAATCCAACTTAAATTCTTCTTTCTCTTAAAACTGGTGTGTATTTAACTGGAACTTAAAACAAATGGAGACACTAAACTTGAAATAATGTGCACTTCTCTGCATAAATCAATCTCCCTTTTCAGCACTCTGCCTGACAAAGAAAATCCTTTCTAGGTGCTACAAATACTAGCTTTTCTAAAAGTAACATTTTTTGTATTCTAATTTGCTTACAACAATGTACATATTTCTTTTGCTGTTTTGAAGAAAGCAACATTGAAAGATACTGCACCACAAATTTGCATTTTTCTTTAAATAAAAACAAAAGTTGTACTACCAGTAACTCGTTTCCATATTGTAGCACCCGTTTACTACATATTGCAACAGTAAACTTCTAAACACAGCTCGTGGAAACACAAACATCACAAAACATATCAAACACAAATGTCAAAAATTGTCAAAATTAATCCTTTCTGTAACTACATCCAAAATCAGCCTTTCGTTTTTGTTCAATATCTTTTTTTTTCTGCTTGCCAATTCATTTAGATCTTAAAAAGAAAATATCAAAAAATTAGGAAAACAAAAAGTAAAACGTCGCCCCCATTCATAGCAAAGTCTTGTCTTAAAAACGTATCCCAATGAACATTTACTATTAAGTTCACAATAGTCACACACAACTGTAAAGTTGGATTATAATCTATTTACATTCACAATTTTGATTTTGTTGGGACCATAAATATACAAATTAGTGAAGAGTCCATATCCAGAACAATTGAAAGCTCAATTGAATATTGTAAATTTTGAAAAATTCTTTGTATCTAGTTGTGAAGGAAGAAAAGGAAGAGTTGTATTTTTTTTTGTCAGCACGATAAGAATCTATGAAATTTCCACTGCTCCATTGGCTATCATATAGCAAATGTTATATCTCTATACAATCCCTCGTTCTCTCGATCACTCTTCATTATTTTACAATCAAATAGTTTGTTTCTAGCAATGCATCTCATTGCACAAAGTTAATGTCAATATATTAATAGACATAATATTTTCTATTCAATAATTGAAGCATATTTCGGCATACCCTGCCTCTGCTAATTTCATATATGGAATGATTTTCTGAGAGAGAAAGAAAAAAAGAAAACAATACATATGCAACAAAATTCACAAAATTCACAAAGAAATTTAAATCAATGTTAAAATTCTCAAGGTTACAAAATATTTCACCTTGCACTTAAAACCAACTTACACTACAAATGAATTATAATTCATCCTTCTTATCTTAAATCAAAAAGTAATAATATCAAATTTTGAATAATTGTCTTTAAATAGACTTGCTAACAAGCTATAAATTCTACTTTTGTTTGTAATAAACGCAACAATTTGATGTGTTTAAAAACATGCAAACACCAATAATGATTTAAAAGAATAAAACATCAATAAATGGTCTAGAAGATACATTTGCTAATCTAGAAACAACTGTGATGCAAACTATGTAAATTTGAACTTACGACCTCCTCTGAGATCATCAAAAAATCTATTATGAAATACTGGTACATAAAAGCAATTCATATCGGTGAAATCAGAGTTTATAACTCAACTCTTACCACCATTTTCATCACATATATCCTTTGCAGGATTTTAAAAAGAAGGAAAAAAAAGGGAAAAAACTCTATATCTTGCAGCTTGTTCTCCAATAAAAACTGATGTGTCCTTGCAAAGATGTTATATGCCTTTAGTTCTTTTAGGCTCTTCAATTAAACAATAACACCAGACGCCTCTCCGCAATCCTCCCCTCTCTCGGCGGTCGCCATCTTTTATAAAAAGTTTATGATTTTTGTTTGCTGCTCTTGAAGCTCACTTGCAGCGTGCGTTTTCCATTCAGCTGATATCCATTGAGTGCGTTGATGGCGGTGAGAGCCTCGTCGTAGTTCAGCATGTTAATAAATCCGTATCCCTTGCATCTCTGGTTAGGTTGGTCCCGAACCACCTTGACGTTGGTGACGGCTCCATACGGTCCAAACAGCTGCCACAGGAGACCGTCCTCGCAGTCAGCAGGGAGGTTGTACACAAAGATGCACCATCCTTGTCCGTTGTTAGTCATGGCTTGTAGATTCATGTGAGATATCACATCTGAGCTCGTCATTGGGTTGAACCTGAGAAAAGAGAAATCAATTTAGTATTTGTATCCTCATAAACACAAAGACAAATTAAGTATTCATGTCCCACAACACTTAAAAAGTTGTATTCTTTATATGCAAATTTCAAGTTAAGGCCAAATATTTCTTTCAAATATGTGCTCAATAATATTAGCATTCTTTTCCTTCTTTTTCTACTTAAATGCCTAACTAACAGAAGAACAATACTAACTTGCATTTTTGATATATATTTGAGCAGTATACATGTTTTGAGAATGCAAAATAAATCTGTATTGATGCAAATTATATTCAGATATTTGGCATTTTCGCTTTAAATGGTAATTGAAGCATGAAAATTAAAAGTAAGCCATATTTCGTGTTTAGCAATGGTTTGCATATTTGTTGTAGAGATAGTAGTACATTGTAGATGCTACGTCTACCCTATATGGCTTATTAATGAAACTGTATAAACTTTATCAGGCAAGAAAGACGGAACAAAATTCAAACACAAGGAAAAAACAAATTTGAAACATCAGGACAATTGACAGTCATTACTCCTGAAATAAAAAGATACATCTGTTATAATAATTATCACAGTGATGCTGTAAGAAAATAAAATAAATAACCATTACATCAAAACAGGAATGACAAATTAGAAACATCTTTTAAACAATGATGTGTGGCTTGTAAATTAAAAAAAATACCAAATGTAAAAAGTATATACAATGAAGGTGGGAAAACAAATGTATGTAAATTGGGTTGCTAATTGAACATATCCTTTCACCTACCAGATATTATAGGCAGTCAAACACAAAGTACAATGGAAAGAAAGAAATGGATGCACACACAAAATGCAGGATAACTCTTATTAACAAGGAATGATTGGTTATTTACTGAGGAATATTCCTCATTTCATTTGGCACACTTCCCAAGTTTGAAATGGCAGTACATGTCCATTATCAGAAAAACATGGTGGATCGATGCACACCTATATAACATGGTGTTGGCGCGAGCACTACTATGGCTACAAATGGACAGAAAAGTATGGTGATGTTCTAAATTCAAACATCGGATGGGTCATATATGAAACACTTAGATAGAACTAGGTGTTAGTATCACAATTAGCACACCAAGAGTAGTCAAGATGTATGATAACATCAATTTGGAAGGTATTTATAAAGAAAGTTATTTTGTTGTAACAATGTTGAATTGAATTTAGCTGAACGTTAAAATCAAATGTAACACAACTAAGAAACACTGGATATCAGTAAGGAGAAACAGCATGGCTCAAGAAAATTAACAAAAAAAGCATGTAAAAGAAGATATATAAAGGGCAGTTTGTCATCTGTAAAGTGAACATGCACACAACACACCAGCCAACGGTAAACAGGGCTGTCAAAAAATAACTCAACTAAAAGAACTCAACGGAACGTTGAAACAGATTTTTGTTGTTTTCTACTAATGGCAAGTGTACTCACATGAAATTCTTTGGCAAGAGTTTGCCAATCAAGCCCTGCATCTTTGAACCCATTTGTTGCCACCTAAATACAAAGTAGGGAGGTCGGGAATTCCTTTTCACAGTAAGATTCAGTGCCAACTAAAATAAACATCAACTTTCGTTCACTATCTTTCCTCTTCTTGAGAGATATTGATTAATCACACACTATATACAGGCAGTCTAAAGAACACCTCTGCACACCTCAATATCTAGCTTGGGAGGAGTATCACTCTCTGAGCAGAAATTATTCATACACATAAAACACACAGTATTCACACCATTGGGAAGGAGATACAGACACACCAAGGTAAAAAAGGAGGGTGATCATTTTTACTGGAGGTGAAAGGATATTTCTGTTTGTAATCGGCCTCATGATTTGATGTATCAACGAGCCATGCTTAATATGGCATTGCCATATTGTGAATATCATCTGCTCAGAGCAAGAATCTGGGTGAAAGTTTACGAGTAAACGCCTTTCCAGCTCCAAGCAGACAAACCTACGAGCATCTGTGATTCTGGATCGATTGTCCATTATCTCAAACATTGTATTATTATTATAGTGTATATAATTTTATGGCTTTGCTAAATTCTAGAGCATACTGCCAGTACCTTTAACCATTTGGGGGCTGTGACAAAAAGCCATTTTATAGCACAAATCCTCCAAAATAAACTAACAAACAAAATCGAAACAAGTATACCAACAAAAAAAAGGCCAAAATTTGTTGCAAATTAGTCACCCAAAAAGCAGTATTTGACAAACTTATGAAGAAACAAAGAAAACAAAATATAATTTTTGTTTGTTTTAGCCAACAAAGAGTTGGGTGGGGGTGGGTCAAAAAGAATTGTTATTTTTCATATAAAAACAGATGAAAGAGGTAGTGTTGGCATAGTCTTCAAAAAGCCAGTGTGAAAAAGTAAACCCCTTAAGGATGATCAGTTCGCTTCAACTTTGAGGAGTTAGATTGTATATTCATCTTAAATCAATTTTTTATTTCAATAAAGCAAAAAAGACTTTGCATGATTAGTGCAGAATGAAAATATATGTACATGTACATCCTATGCAGATTTATGATGCTGATTTATATAAGTCCGATGTACCTAAGTAGTCTGTATTTTCAATCAGTCTGACAAAAGACAGAATTCAAACCCCTAAACAGGAACCAAAAACCATTACGAGATGCCTTAGTCCCCATTTTGAAACCATTATTGTGATCAAAACCATCTTTCACAAGCCGATTCTGTTTCTATGAAGCGACGAATACACACTTCAGCCCTATTCAGATACGACATAGAAATCCGCCATCGCAACAAAAAACCATGCGTGTAAAATGATGAGGCGGCAATATTTGGAGATGAAAACTTTTCAGGCTCCTATGCAAACTTACTAATCTGTGAGTTACAAATACAGAAATATGATGCACACCAAGTTTTAATTTTGCCCAGTTTTTTTCCATCTTTCGGTTAACGATCCTCTGTCTGAATAGGGCCTCGATGAGTAAAAAGGCATGAATCTTTCATTGAATGTTTACTTTATAATGAATCAATGCTTTGTCCACAAATCCATAGTAGAGTAAAGATGGTACGACAGAATCTTTCCATCTATAGCAGTGGTACACATTAGGATATGACACAGCAATATGAAATCAAATTTGATGACACATACCTGACTATTCCCCCCTAACATCAATCTCATAGTCTTTGTATTCTATTCCCCAATATTCAGACAAAACTGGTATTGAATTACTTCTTTTTTCCTCAAACTATGACTACATTTCAATCTCACCACTTAAGGCATATTGTTTGCCATTGTATTCACCAAATCTGCTGATTGGTATTCCCCTGTAGCGAACGGTGAGAAGAACATGAATGCAATGCCTTACAACGATGATCAACTGTGGCAACGTTATTTAGATTGAGTCACGCCAGAGTGTGTCAAGAGAGGAAAACCGAATAATAAAAAAATGGCTGCTACCGGGATTTCATGTTGTGGATTCTATAGACAGATAAAATGTGAGGTTTGGGGTTTAAAGGGGGATAGAAAGAGATCGTCTCTTACCGAAAGCAGTGAGCCATGTGTCGCATGGGTCCGATGAAGTTTTGAGAGCCAGCGGACACGGGTCCTCCAACGCGCCTCGGGGATAGGGTCGGAGAGATGATGGGCATCTGCTGGTACATCTGCTGCAAGCATTTCTGGTAATGCTGGCCCGGGTTGTTGGCAAATTTGACAATTAGAGGGTCCTTTCCTCCATGAGGGATGTTCCCATTCAGCCCTTCGATGGCCTTCTCGGCCTCGCATCGTCTGTCGTATCGCACAAATCCAACACCGCGAGGGCGCCCTGTATAAATGAAAAAACATGAGGGATAATAATATACATCAAGCATACTAGCAAACTAACATTGGCAAACGGTATGCGGCATGCAAAATATTCCCTGAAAATATGTCATGCACATGGAACCAAAGTTTTACAAAAATGCTTTGACATCCTATCAGTAAAAGAGACGAAGGAGAGATGAGTGTTTGAATCTAGAAAGCTCCTTTTTAGAATTTAAAATGAAATATTAAAATTTAAACTCTGGTATGAAACAAAAAATTGTGAAGTTTGCCTTGGCTAATCTAATTTATTAAAAAAATATGGAAAACAAATGTTTTCACTTGATCCAATTAAAGAAATTAGCCAGCAGACAATGTTTTTTTTAATCATTAAATGAAAAACTTTACATAAATAAAATTAAAATTAACAAAAAGGAGAATTATGTTTTTCTTTTCTAGGTCTGTGGTTTAAAAATCAATCCTAATATAAGAAAACGTGCCGGTCAATTTTTCTAGAGGCGTACTGAAATAAAACTACTACCAAGGAAAAGATACGTTTATTTTTTCCATTATTGGACTGTGGTTTACAGATCATTAATGAAAGAAATCAACATGAAGTCCATAAAATTATTACCCTGCTTTATCCAAACCACTTCATAAATTAATCATAACTACAAATGGTTTATAGATTCTCATGCAAGAAATTATAAGCTTATTTTTATCAAGTTTTATTAAAAGCACTTACAAAGTAAAATTACTCAAAATACACCTACATGTATGTAAACAAGAACATTTGTTTTTTGTTATCATCAGAATGTAGTCAAACATCCAATGTACATGTTAGTAGTTAACTATCACATGCAAGTTTTTGAATTTTTCATGAAGTGAACTTCAAGCATAGTATCAAATAAAACTAATACTTAGGAAAAGTTACTTTTTATCACAGGATTGGTTTACAGGTCCTGCGTTATAAGTCTGCATGCAGTTCCATTACTTTTTTTTTCTTCAAAATAAGTTAAATAAAACTAAAACTACTGAAAAGAGAAATATTTGTTTTTCTATTACCGGACTCACCGCATTCGTGGTCGAGGAGTAGTCTAGAACAGATAATACGACCGAATGCGTTGAAGAGATTGTCCAAGTCCAACTGTCCGTAATGCTTAGGTATTCCACTGATGTACAGGTTAGCATCCTTGATGGCCTGGCTAGATGGGCGGGCAAACGACACCTGAAAATAGACCAATCAAAAGAGAAATGTAAACATTAGTTAGACGGGTCTAGCGCAGACTTTCTGTACATTTGTATTAATAGTTTTGAAATCGAAAGTGGGTCAACAACATACAACAAAACCCCTGACAAACAAGTAATTGAACAATGTCATTTCCATAATTTAGTAATGAGTAGACCCGTTAATCCCAAATATATGAGAATCAAAAACTGGATAAGTGATCATTCATAGATTTATTGATATATTTGTTCAATATACATTTGACAAGGAAATTTGCTTTGCTCACATCTAGATATAAAGCTAAAAGATATTGGCAAAACACAAAGAAACAGTTGAGAACCATTGGCATACAGTATATAATGGGCATATTTAGTAAAATGCTATATTACCAAAATAAATGGAGAAATGAACATTGAACAGAAAAAGAATGATAGACAGACAAATGAACACTCAACATAAAAGAAAATGCACAAATTAATGCTAAACATAAATGGGATGAAGAATCTTAGGAAGGATTACAAATCATAACACTCGGCCTAAAGTTATTGTCACACTACTGAGATATCAAGTTTTTTTTGTAGGCCAGTCCATTCTGAATATCAAAAGATATCCCTACAGACAGACAACCACTATAGCGTATTGAGACTATTTCAGTGCCTGTTATCAAGAAACACAGGTTGGTGGTCCTCATGAGGTTTTGTTTGTGCCAAGTCACAAAGTAATAAGCAGTTTCCTGAAAAGATAATTGTTTCCTTCTCAATAAGAACCCTCAAGAAATAGTATCACGTGTGGTACAAAGAAAAAAAACATTTACCTTTGCTTTTGCTGTGATACCAAGTCTTTATTTATATTAAATCTTCATTTCTAATGATGTGCTAATTTTTAAATTAAGAATGTCCTCTATTTTGGGGGGTGCATTTTATCAAAGAAACAAAGACCTGGGACTCTAATCAACTACATGTATTATCCATTCACTTATGCTAACTTCACAAACTCTGTGGTATAGGAGGGGTTAATCTCAGTGAAGCCCATGATATACTATTACTCCCAACAGGTTCTGGGTATGGGACAATAGAACATAAAGGCGAGTGTGTGTGAATGGGGAGGAGGGACAATTAGAAATAGTAATCAACAGCGGAGAGGAGAGGAATGAAATTTCATGCCCATCCCATCGACGATTGATTTTGAAACAAAAAAATGGACTAATAATCGCAAGTCAACTTGTTCAGCTTTGAGGCAAATCCCTCGACTGTGTAGCTAGCAGAGTTGATTGAATGGGCCAGTTCAGATTGACAGTTTATTTGAACAGATGCAGGCACAGACAGAGTACGTAAGAGAAAAAGAAAGAAAAAGAGGCAATCGTCCTGCCCTCAATTCCAATACATCAACACATCTCGCAACCAACCCTATCTAAATCCACTGCATATTGCTCTTTCAGAGCTCTCTCTCCCGCGTTAGCTAGCTCGCTCTCTCTCTCTCCTGCCAACCACTAAATGCATGGCCAAACAGTCCTCTCATATTCTACACATAACAATGAGGTTAAAGGGTGGAGGAGTGAAAAATAAATTGCCTGACTAAGTGATGAAAGATTTCATCCACCAGATGGGTTCAATTAATATCAAGGATGTTTGAGGCATTTACCTCTAATTTTGATAATTTCTTTGTCCCTTTCAAGACATTTTGTTTCTTCAAATAATAGTTGACTGAAGCTGTGTCTATATCACCAATTTACATGTGTGTATGATGTGAAGTGCTTTGTATCCAATGGAAAAAGCACTACATGTACAAAAGTTGAAACTTATTATTGTTATTATTAGTAGTAGTGATATGGACCTACATGAAGCTGTCCATGTTTCCTTTGGGGAACTGCATTTGTTTTCATTGTTCATGCAAGTTCAATGTGAATTTTAAAAAAAACTAGCAGGTTTGAAATATCTTGATTCCACAAAATTTAAATTTAATTTAATAATAGCATATACTTATACATGTATTGTACATTCAGGGGAAGGTATCATTTATTCCTTCGTGTATTGGAAACGGCTCTCCCAGTGAACGTAAATAAACCTCTCATGGCTCTTCTCAAAGTTCACCTGTATACCATATGTGCAATGCACACCTCCATGTTGAAAAGGATATTACTCAGAGAGAAATACAAAGCACAATTTCCTTTGAATTAAACCCTACTAATCTAGTCATAGGCTGGTGAATAATGAACACACCAACTCATCATACAGGAAGACAGCCTGTTTCCTTCCGCTGCATATACATATATATATATATACAGCAAGCATCAAGTAAACAGTCCTGCTAATGCACAGTGTTGCCTATACACAACCAGGCTGCAACAAGAGAGAGTGGGTGAGTGAGGGTCATGATTTATTCATAGAGAAGTCAAGCAGTATTAGAAGCATTGTGCTCGGATCAACCTGCAAGGAGGATTTGCTATCCAATTACTGGTTATCTCATGAAGATGCTAAAATACTGATGCTGGCCTGCAAGGTTTCTTACACAAGACTCCAATAGAGCTGGTAGGGATGGATCAATGTATGGGGTATGAAGTTTTTCTTCTCCTACTGGTACTGGAATAGATGGAGGACTTGGTAATGTAGAGATTTTGAGGAAATAAAAGCAAAAGGGTACCCTGCAAATTTTCCAAGTTGCATTGTGCACACTGACCAGTATTTTGCTTTTAGGGATTAATTCCAAGATAAGCTGAATAGTCTAGCTTTGAAAACAGATCATGAGGGCACTACCCTTGGCTTGTATCCATGTCCACTAATCTATTGTAACACCTACATGTACAGTACATTTAGGCTGTGTTTCATAAAACTTTGCAATGAATAACTGCCACAATCATTTAACAATAAGCTCACAGCCATTCAAATGCTATGATTATAGAAGCTTGATAGTAACCTGTTCTTGATAACAAGTCTTCTTAAAAGGGTCCAGATTCTCAAAGAAACCCCAATTTTCAAACTAATCTCCCAACATATGGAACTCATCCTATATCATCAACAGTTTAGAATATCATGCATGATGGATGAAAACACCTTGTGAATTCCCTTTACGGTTGATATTTTATTTTTACCCAGACTAGTGGCCACGGTGTCTCCTTATCTAGGATTACACTAGGAAAGAAATGCTCAGTCATCACCCAAAGGGATCGGAACAGAAATTTAAACAGCTGCACCACCGGTCTTCTCCCATTCCAATTGCGTTCTCCCCCTCCTTCCCATCACCCTTGGTCTTCTCTTCCCCTCCCCTACTCCAATTTGTTCTCTTGTGCCCCCACAACCACCTGCACAGGAATTCTCCCAATCCAAATTTATCTTTCTTCCCGCCCATCACTAGTGGTCTTCTCCCTTCCATTTTGTTCTATACCTTATCTACCACCACCCCTCCTGCCACAAGTCTTCTCTTCTCCCATACCAATCCCCCCCTCCCCTACCCCATCCTGTCTTTTATAAGGAGTCATTCTTACCCTCACAAATTAAGCAATAGTATAGTACATGTATGTCTTCCTGCTTGGGTAGTGTGTGGATGAGATATTGGCTGGTATGTTTGTACGTATAATGTACATGGGTCATGCTGTCTAAGGACTTCCAACATACAATTGCCCAGTGAATAAATGGACTCTTCATTTGATTGTGATGATAAACGGAGGCAATTAGCTACATGTGCTCATCACTTCTGAGAATATATTCCCTATTGCTTGGGGTATACAATTGTGCTATACATGCAGTCCTAACTTTCAAAAGAACATTATCTGATGCTTCTACACGTAGGCTCCAGGTATATATGTGATTGGCATTTCTTTAAAGGAAGATTGCTTGCTTGATTTTTTTTCTTCTTCTTTAAATGGACTTGCAGTTGTGTCAAAAGCTACAAGTATAGACCTTTAATATATGTATAGTAGTTACAAGTATAGGCCTTTAATATATGTATAGTCTGCTGAGAGCAAGAAGGATGTTACCACATTTATACTTAAAACTAAGTTAATGCCTCTCTGGCTTCAAACAGACATGTCTTTCAAGGACTCAACTTTTGAATGTATTTGAATGTAGTTCGAGTTTGGGGTTCATTAAGTGTAAATATCTCCGAGATACTGTAAAATTATTACACCAATATTACTTAAATTTAATACCTAGTTAACTAATGAAAATGAAATGCTGGAAGCATATTACATACTGTCAGGACCCATACGAGGCAGAACTTCACTTTCAAACCAAGGTGCACAAAGGAACATCATAGAATGTTCTTGAAGCCGATTACAAACAGTAGAAATTTGAGGGACTGCAGGAAATTAAATCTAGTGCTCCTTCCCATGTGGTTTGGTGAGTAATACAAATTTTCAGACATTTATCTTAGACATCCCTTAACCCCTCCTAATGCTTCGCTTGTGCAAGCCCTTATTTGAGAGCATTCTACTGTCTTTCACCTTACTAAAGCATTAGTGTATTTAGGAAGGGAAATTTCAGAGCATTATCTCTCTCTCTCTGATTGGTGCTATATAGTACAAGCTACATGTACATGTAGGACTAACATCCTGCAAATCTAGAATATTTGGTGCTGTATTTTCCAAGAAACATCAAATGAAAATTAATTTCTAAGCCACTTTTTGTTCGTCTAGTTCCAATTTGGATACGACCGCACATAAATTGTCTCATTCTAAGGGATCATATAGCAAATCAGAATGAAATACAGAAGGAATATCTTACAATAACCTTAAGTATTTGTCGTAGACAATAGAATTGTGGAACACATATCCATTACATTTTGAATATCTTTTTTTTCTGGGAGGGGACGAGTTGAATGTCTACAAACTTATTTAAACAACTGTTTCGAACCCATGTCACATTTATTATCAATGAGGATCAAATACTAATAACATATACATCATCATCAATGATTGTGTTAAATGATACTTTTGCAAGCATATTTGCATAAAAGCATGAACATCAATACACACCTTTGCAGCATAATATTTCAAGACCAAGTTTTGAGATTCAAAATAAAAACACAATGGATAAAATGAGTACACTCTTGTAGGAAAATGTAATAAACAAAAGTATATCAAAAATAATAGATCGAGACAAAATATACACAGACATGCAAGACGAAACCAAACAAAGAAATAATATAAAATTTGCTGTACCTTAATTGTCTTACATTGAAGACGCAATCCATTTAATGTCTTGACGGCTTTCAGGGCATCAGCGGGTTTGAGATAATTCACAAACCCGTACCCCAGAGATTGGCCTGTAAAATGCAAAATAAAATGCAAAGAAAAGAAAAGAAATAATAAATAAATAGGTCTAAAAATCTACTAAAAATCAAATTATATTTCAAATATGAAAAAGAAAGTTGTCTCAAAATGCGTTGTTAGTATTCAAAAGAATAGGTTACGTACAGTCACATTGTTATATTCTGTCATACCATGCCATACGTGTATGTATTGCTTGTACTTTACACCATAATGTAATCAAAGTCTTAACAAATGGAATATATCGCAAATGATTGATAAGTAAGAGCAGAATAAAACAAGGATGAAAGATTATGAGTTAGATACAAGAAGGTGGTGTAATACATGTACAAGTCTCTTAACCCGTTGGCTTCTGAATTCTTTCATTCCCATAGACATACTACACGAGCCACTCGGTTCCCATAGGAAATGGGCAAACATCAGAGGAACTTTAGAGAAGGAAAATTTATATATAGGTATCCCAACTGTAAGTGATATATACATAGGAAATACCACTAGTCTATCACCAATTCAATTATGTTTTTTTAAGTTCCAAGTGTCAAGTGTAAAGTGATGTGAAATATTGAATGAATGTTCACAGTGCTCTAAGAGGACTAACCCAAATAAATCATCCAAAACAGCCTTGAAACCAGTTCGAACATTGGATGGCTTTGTGATAAATGAATTTTTACAATACTCAAAAGTTACATATGAATGTTAGAGAGATTCATTTCAGCTTGAAAGTTAGGTGGCTATCGTATCAACAATGAGGTTTATTAAGAGGATCCTCTAAAATTCAGAATAACTACCAAGGTCTAGAAATATTCTGGTTTTAATATAAAGAACAAGTCCTTTTTTTATATAATTCTTTGAAAATAATATTTACATGTACAGTACACACAAGTTTGAGAGGAACCCGGAAAATAATCACAACATTAAAAACAATTTAACAAGTCTGAAGTTCTTCTGTTCTTCTACTTCTCTACTCTTGCTATTTCTTCCTTCCCTCCTTCCTTCTCTCTGTCTACCTTTCCCTATTTCACACATCATTTTTCCTTCCTCCTTTGGATCTCTTTTTCTCCCTCGTACTTGCTCTTTCTTCTCTCACCCTCTTTCATACATTCTCTCTCTCTCTCTCACCCTCTTTCATACATTCCTCTCTCTCACCCTCTTTCATACATTCCTCTCTCTCACCCTCTTTCATACATTCTCTCTCTCTCTCTCACCCTCTTTCATACATTCCTCTCTCTCTCACCCTCTTTCATACATTCTCTCTCTCTCTTTTCTTGCTGTCTGTGATCATTATCAAGCATCCACACACGCGCCAAGGAAGGAAGTGGCTAATCGGGAACAACCTGTGTCCCAGAACACCCTGCTATAAAGCCCAGTTCTAGCTACCATCACATACAAATACAATATGTCCCGTCTTCCAATGCTTAATCTGAATTGAAGGTTTGGATATTCATAGTGCCTGGCCAGGATATCCTGCTCAGTGAGAGGTGAAAATGAAGGCAAGAGTGAAAGATAAATGGGAACTCTTCATCAACACAAGGGTCTTCATATGTGAATTTATTTTCTGTCACTATCACTCCCTTTTTACACTTCTGTAAAAGAACCTACATGTATAGTGTACTTCTTTACAGCATCTTTATCATTCATTTCAGTTTGTTCTTTAAAAACAAGGACATATTTCTTACAAAAAGGGAAATGATATTCAATCACCACATGTACTGTTCATGTATGACCTGAATAGTAACAATGATACATAACCCTGCAGTAGTTTCAATTTTATTTCTGTAGTTCTCTGCATTTAACTGCGATAAATATCTTGGCTATCATCTCTTTGATATCATTTATTATAAAAAATGACCAGCTGGAGCAATAAGCGTGATCTAAACAAACAATTTTTTAAAATAAGCACAGCACAATCACAATTGCACATGTCTATTTCCTACTTCCTTCTAGCAATCATATCTGTTTATCACTTAACACAATTTTTTCCTTCAATGGAATTGCCATTGAAAGACGACACAATTACCACCCATGCCCAGAAAGATTGGAAAACCATATGTGAGCCAG
The DNA here is from genome assembly GCA_037976565.1 of Mesocentrotus franciscanus. Taxonomy (NCBI): domain Eukaryota; kingdom Metazoa; phylum Echinodermata; class Echinoidea; order Camarodonta; family Strongylocentrotidae; genus Mesocentrotus; species Mesocentrotus franciscanus. The sequence goes on along the minus strand of CP137674.1, from coordinate 34,733,414 downwards.
TAATTCCTGCACTGCACATGGGTGGCAGAAGTTCATGTCTGTCTCGCCCCAAATGAAATTATGGCTTGCCCTTATTTGCGTCATATTCCGGTTTAGACAGTGTGATGTATGCAATGCCATGCATAGTTGGAAGAAATTAACTCTATTTCTACGTAGATCAATTCCATTAATCCTTATACATGTAAATTGAAGTGTTTCTAGAGTTTACAGCTAATATTATGCTTCGATGGTTGCCATAAGCGATCATTGAAAAATCACCCCAGAAATTATTACACTAAATTTACATCAACAAACAGATTAAGAATGCACCCTAAACACGACCCAATGTTCTAGATATTGTCAATTCAAATTGTCTTTTCACTACATGTTGCATATACAGCCATGCTTGCATCCTGGTTGGCCTAGAGGAGGGAGGACGCGGGTTGCCCCTCAAAGCACAGACAGACAACGATTTACATCAGAAATGTGACATCTGTGCTCTCTAATGCGGTAATGCTTGCACTTTGCCATTATCTTCCTATCCTCTCCCTCCCTTTCCTCTGTCTTCTTTTTCCTTGAACTTCATTTTCTCTCCCCCTGGCTAAAGCCTAACATCAATCATGTTAAAAGCAAGATTTGGAGAGAAAGAGATAACCACAGACTATAGCGAGACAGCATTTACATCTGCATCAGTTATGCACGGAGCATTGCGTTTTGCCTCGTCGTCCCATGCCAAGTATACATGGAAGCAAGGGATACAGGTTGAAGACACTGCCTGCCTTCTGTAATGTAAGCCTCCACTCCAATGCACCATTTTTTTCTCTGGACGAACTGAATGCTTTTGAAAACACAGTGCCCATTGATTACACATGTATGGTGCATTGTAATATGGGCTCGTATATAAGCTCTTTGTTTAGAGTTTTCATTAATATGTTAACTTTGATTGTTTTTTTCCTTTAAATATAGATCTCATTGGAAGGTGAGATTAACTTTTGTACATATATTTGATTACTAAATATAGGGAGGATGCAATTAATATAATGTACATTATTGGTCCCCCAAAAAAATCCTATACATAAGAAAACCACAAAAATTAAAATTAATTATTAATTTTGTGAATTGCGAATTATAAGAGCACTTGTAGATGTTTAATTTACCAAATTAAATGCAAATGAATTCTGAATAAAATGAACATTTTAGATGATGCACATTTTGGTTTAGACGTTAAATTATTACATGAAAATTTAATTTGATTCCGAGCACTGGGCAAAGGTTTATTTGTAGATTGAGCTTTCGATGGCAAATCATAGTTAATGTGTAGTGGTAATTGTCATTGCAATTCTGTTTGCTGGGTAAATACGAATATTGCAGTATAACACGGCTCGCCTTGGCAAAATTTAGTTGCCTTTTTAATTAACGGAGAGCGGCCAGTCCCTGGTTGTCCACAAACAGAAGGTCATGAAGTCGAGGTTATAAATATACACTCTCCTCGTTTAGTCCGTTGACAGTGAATGCAAAACGTACATTACAATAAAGAATACAGGCACTCCATTTGGGGATCAATTATGATAATGGGTTTTTGACAGGAAGTTGTCTGCAGGGATAACGTATGAAAAAAGAAGAAAAAAAGCCAGGCATGGTGTGACAGTTTAATCTCTGCTGATCCTTCTGATAACTTGTAATAATTGTGTGCTGGGTTTGTTTATGATTACTGAATGTTCTGCATGGAATGATTTACATCTCCAACACACGGTAAACATGTGATGGTTTCCATTTGCACAGTCCAGCTGATGTATACATGCGCACCTACACACCTATATACATAGATCAGTGTCCACCATCGCCGCTGCGGCGTACATGTCCAACGTACAACCATTGTCTGAAATGTCTGCCTATGCCCTGACTGACCTAGCTTCAACTGTAATCAAATGATCTTTTCACAATCAGATAAGAAGCAATTTCATATACAGCAGGTGGCATCCACTTATGATTGGATCACCGATTTACATAGACGAAAGAAACTTGATGTGAAATGTTTGAAAAGGAAATGGGAATGATTGTCAGGTGGCGAGTCCTCATGAGGGATGCAGCTATACATAGATCGATTGCATCTGAACGGGGAATATTGACAGTTTACTCCTTGAGTGTTCCTCGTTTTATTCCAATTCCTACAATTATTTCCTTGTCTCTCTTTTACTTCCTGGTGCATATCTGCTGAAAACAAATGCCAAGTTGGCAAACCTCAGATGTGTTTTCCATGCCTCAGTTATACGACATACAGCCATCAATGTACAAGAGCCAGTGTCCTTGTTTAACATTTTCAAAATCTAGCATTTATACTTCTTATATTACTCTTTCTAAAGAATTTCAAGCAATGTTAGTTGAATATCTGCCTACCATTTTGTGGATACATTTATATTTCACCCAATAATGTATGATTTAATTTGGATCATACATATCTACTTCATAGGTTACATCTTAGACAAAGGAAATGTGCATCAATGCAAAGAAATCTCTGTCTGTATAATACGATGTAAAGAACATGTACTTTTTGTATACCAACAATTTGTCTTCTAATGAACATGCATGTGAATGGAAAGTGTACGGCATTCCTGCACCACCATCACCAGTCTGTCTTGCTGCAGCATTTTCATAAATCATGTAATTGACAATGTACAAAATGGAAAGAGAGCCAGCTCCTAAATTTGTGAAATGAATGACACGGAGAGATGCGGATGTCAGAATAAATGAAGAGAGGAGTCAAGTACACACAAACCACGAACAGAAATGCCTTTTTGGCCGCATGGATTCATTAGATTCAGACAGAAGCACTCGCTTTCCGGCTTAATCCCTGCACGCATGATATACATGGACACGCACACTGCATTTATGCACCCCAGGCTTTCAAATATGAGCGTTCATCACCTACATGCACATCCATAGCCCCTTTTCTCATGCATAATTTCAATCTATCCACACAAAGAAGGATCATTAAGTTTAATGATTAGACCTCGTCATGAATACTGAATAGGCAGAAATAAGATGCTCCCACAGTGTAAAATTACTTTCTTCTTCTTTGCCTCTTCCACATAAGGTTTAATAATTCATTCCAAGGGGCTGATCACTGCTGGCTCCTGCTGTATGCATGAAAGCTTCATTCGAATTGAAAGAATATCCATCCCATTTTATTTCAATATTACGTTTGTACCGTTGTTATTAACATGATCAATTTGCATATTCATATATTCATGTTAAACCCACCACAAAAGACGTGGACATTCATCAGTATAATTTATCATATATAAAACAAGGTCTGTTATATATGTGAAGTGTATATATTAGTGTTCTAGATATATCTTTCCTGTCTATAGATGAGGGTATGACATTGAAAAGGAAATACTGCTGGTATAGGGTCATAGAAGATCCAATCGATTCTTATGTGATTTCCCCCTCCCATGACACAAGATGGGAATAAAAATCGATACTCGTGCAGCTAGACTCTTAATTTTGAAGATTTTCTGCATCGATCTCTAGCTCTGCGCTTGCTCTGGTTCCCAAGGTTGTGTAGGTCATTCATAGTCTAAAAGCTAATCTAATTGGAGTGTGTTTGTCTCAGATGTGAAATGGTGATCACTGGTAGAGCCTGCCTATGAACCGTGACATGGAGGCTGGCATGCCTCGTTCATCAACCAAACACTAAACACACTAGGTGGGTGATGGCCGTCGCAGATTACAAGCGTGTAGCAGCAAGCAAGAAAAGATGAAAATTGCCAGCGGCACACGTTGTCATGATTTCTAATGAGACTCTTATAAACCATGGCAACTTGGAATAAACAAGAGAGAAACTTGGAGCAGGTTTTTCAGTGCATTTCTCACGTACTAACTTGATGGAGTGACCATCTTTGAGAATTTATGATCAATCTGCATAATGGTTTCTGCTGCCCCTTTCTCGAAAATTCCATGTTGCTATTCCTAAAGGTTAATTTATATTTTTCTATGTAAGTAAGAAGGAAAGGTGAAGTTCTGAAATCACTTCCTTGTTCAAATGAACTAAAAGGTTTCTTCAACCTATTGTAATAACAGCTTTTAATGATATGATCAGAAAATGATTTAATAATATTAAAATTATGTAGACTACATGGCCAACCTTCCATCCTCACCCCTTGGGGGGGGGATGAAGTTACAAGTGTCAGTTTTAGAATTTTTCGCTAATCCAACATTTCAGTTATTGCTGGGTAATACATGTATTTGGGAATTCAAATGCCTATAGCCGGGAACCGAAGTGTGAAGTCATACTAAATTTGATACCAGTGACAGATTTTTTAATTTTTTACTTTTAATGTAAAAAAACAAATTAAAAAAGTTTGGCCACTTTTATTAATACCTTTCCTCTTGGTAGACCATATTACATACAATGTAGGCCATCACAGGGCTCTACACACACACACAACTTTTTCCCCTTCAGTTTCCGAAGAGATTTTGAGAGTCTGGGTGAAACCCTGGATGGGGTGTGTGTGTGGGCCCCAGGGTCTAAATGAAACAGATAGCCCAAAATGATATTCTGAAAATCATCTATTTTAAATGAGAGGTATTAACTTGTCATAGTAAATCAAACTTTAGAGTCGTTGGGTTTATGACTTGGCAAGAGTGGCTCCATATGCTGATTAGTTCAAATGATGTAGAGTTTGGATTAGTTATGAAAATCAAAATATTTTGATAAAATAAAAGATAAATTATAACAGAATTCAGAATACCTCCGCTGGTTATTGTGAGAAAGATGTGGAAAGCAGACTGCATTCACCTATATGTACAGTGTACATGTATGAATCCAACCAGCCATCAGTTGGTTTCAACATGGTGTGGTTAGTGTATCCATGGTTTAATTAAAAGAGAAAATGATGAGAGTGATAATTAATAGTTGTATGGAATCATGTTAACACTCACCTGTCAGCTTATCTCTGACCAGTTTGCAGGATTCAATCTCCCCAAACTTTCCAAAGAGTGACTTCATCTCATCCTGGGCCATGTTCTGTGGTAGATAGTTTACAATGAGATTGGTCTTGCTATCCTCATCACCCCCGACCCCGACAACGTTTGGCTTCATAAGTCCACCATTCTGCATCGCGGGCTGGACCGTCTGGGCTTCCATGTTGTCTGAAATTTAAGAAAAATAAAGAAAGAAAAGTTTTTATTATGCTGGCAGATAAAATGAAAAAACTAAGGAAAAATAAAAAACAATACAAGGCAGGAAGGTCAGAAGATAATTTGACCTCTAAAATGAACCAACAAGTTACCAGGAATGATGTAATTGTGCGATGCAATAACAATAGTTGGAGAAAGGATAAAGCATAAGAACTTTTGATGAACTGACAGAATCAACTTAAGTTATTTAAACAGACACAAAAGTTAGTTTAATGTACTTCTGAAATGGTTAAATTTAAATTGTTACTGATTTGTCCAAAAAATGTAAGGAAAAGTATTCCTGACGGTTGAGAAAGTTTATCACTCTTTATTAAGGGATAATTAGTGTTTATTTGATAAGAATTCTATTCATACCATTGTACAAAGTTCTCTTTAAACATTAAAATATCACTAAAGAAGGAATCTCAATGATTTTTTTCCAGCCTGTATTTTCAAAAGTTGATGTTTCATTAATCGTTCACTTTCATATTCAATTACCTTAACAGTTAATTTTTTTTTTCTGTATTCCATTACCAGAATATTTTCATTAAATGCTTTAATTCTAGTCTTGATTTTTATTCTAATTCTTAAGTAAACAGAGCTTACAATTTCAACATGTACAAATGTACATGTACATGTACAACATGAATTTCCAATGAAAATCCCGCATTATTTATAATCTCATTCATGATTTTTTTTCTTTCAATAACTTGTCCAAAAAGATATCCAAAGGTAATAAAGTAAAGGAATATTGAAGTTGAAAGCATATGGATGCCCTGCCATATAATAACATTTTCCCAACTCCAACTGGTATCATGTGTACACACAAAGTGAATGTTACTGTCATTTAATGATTTCCTAATTGATTTTCACCTTCATTACACCTCACACATTATTGCAAAGTGGCTTCAAAGATCAATGGAGTTAAAGCTAGATATGTGCAGACAGCTAGTATACAGCTAGCTTCGATACAGCTGCAAATGGACAGATCAAAACTAAAATCAATAATGTCTATTTACTTCCCCACACCAGCAAATCATACAGAGTTAATCTATACCAGCAAAAAACCAAACAGTGCTAATCATTCTAAATGGTACAGATTCATTGACTGTGCATTTTCTTTGTGTTCCTAGTGGCTGATTCGCCTCTCATTTATATATGTAATGCCATTGATCTAGTTTATAAATAAGCACAATGACAACTGATGTTTACCCACCACAGTAAAGATCGCATTATAAAAGTAAACATTAAGACACCGGTCTGGAACACTGCGTGTATGAGAGGAGGAAGATGGAGTAGCATATGGCCGCAGATCTTACAATGCATTTCCACTATAAAACAAATGCATGTCGTAAATCCCCCCATCTTTGTGGAAACCCACTAGAGAGATCTTTTGTGCATAGAAGAAGAATGTCAAGTACACGCATGCTGCTCTCTGAGGTCTAGGCCGTAAACATGTGCAAGATTGGATATTGTGCACTGCATACAATGCAAGCGTCTGCTAGGGGGGAAGATGATAAGGGGAAAAGAGATGCAATTGAAAGATGCTCTGATGAATAGGGACAAATTATCTTCCTGTGCAAAGCGCTGCTGACGCAATACAACAAACACAAGTTGGACATTATGTGCAAGCAAATCTGAGCTGAACACAAAAGGCTAACATATTGGATGCCATAAATCTTGGGTTGCAGGAATAGGAGTGGAAAAATGAAAGTTATCGCTTGTTCGGGAGATAAGATCAGCATTAGATGTTGATGTCTGGAGCATTAAGGCAATACATGCAGTTCACTGGTTAACTGTAATAGTCTGTAGCGGTGCATGATAGAAATGCTATATTTCTCTTCACCGGTAAATACAAAATGGTACATTAGTTTCTTTGGAGATGACTCGTGGTGTTTCATTCGTTAAATTCCAAAATAAACACCAAAGACCAATGCAAATTTGGTCATTATCAAAACTACCAATTCTAAATATATCCTTCAGATTTTATATTTCTAGCCGTTCTTATTGTACATAAGTAAGCACTACCAGTATAAATAAATTGGCATTTAATTGCACTTAGTATATTTTAGTGGTATCTCTATAGAGAGCATCCATGTATGTACGTGTACATCATGTAATGGAGGGAATGTGAAGGTGTAGCGTGTACTGTATGTACCAAATCCTCCTATGATGACAAGCCATCCCAGCTGAAACCCAAATAATTGTTTCATCATTCCTCTAAACACCGCCTGCTCCTTGGATGGGACATGCAAGGTACTAAGAGAAATCTCATGCTGCTTCTGGTAGGAGCACCACCAAAGCAAGCAAGCAAGCGAGGAGCAGCCCTTAAGCTTTGTATTTAATGGGCTTAGTCTTCTTCCAGCTCCATCACTTATTGATCATTTTGCCCTGTATGCATTCACGCCTCTGTGTCCAGCGTCAGCGTGCTTCACCCCCTCTCATCCCCAGACACCTATGTAGGTCATGAACTGCACCACGACATACCAGACTGCATACTTTACCCTGCCCAGGCTACACCGTAGTACATTACTGTATCTCTCTTCATCCTCTCATGCTGATGATGTTGCGGTTATTAGCTACACATGCAGCCTCGATGTCTAATTTGCCCTCTATATTTATTCATGGCACATGGCTCATGGTCTCCATGTAACGCCCAATGATAATCCAATGCCTATCAAATTAAAATGGATTTAGAGCTAAGGCTACAGTGTACATGTAATTGAGAAATCGATGCATGGTAAGGCAATCTGTAAAAAAACGGCATTGGTTCGTTGTTGTACATGTATGTACACGTATTACTATATTATGAAATAGTACTGCAAAACATAGTCTCTTCCTACCATCAGCAGTGCTAATATCTTAATAGTGTGTTTTTACTAATTTGTTTCATACAAAAGGCATGAATGATAATATTAATTCCTGTATCCTTGACAAGCATGAGTCTAATGTGCTGCACCTTGCACAAATCTCTCGTGGATAACAAGAAATCAGACGTGAGAAGCACGAACTCTTTCTCAGCCATCATGAAATCAAAATAATAAATCTGACAACGCATAGGGAGAATAACAGGACTAGGTCAAGAGGTAATGTCTGCTCCATATGTCTGGGCCTCAGCAATGATTTATTGCATCGTTGAGGTAATTTTGATCAGGGAGATGGAGGATGGGCAGATGTGGAGGAAGGAGATGCTTTCCTAACAATGGAAATTGCCTCCGACGACTTGGAATGTTTTGCATAGATATAGGTACATCAATAATGCAGACCATGTGTGTATGACCCGCATCTAATGATACACAAGGTCTAAAGATGTATACAGCGCATGCATGTACAGTATACATGCATATGTGGTACAAGAGATGCATTTGTATTATTGTTTACCATGTCGTCATGCTTACCCTTCAAACAAATTGTATTAAATTCATTTTGCTATGAATCAAATTTGCACAATTTTCCCCCTGATAAAAACCACAAAGATACCCATGTTGTAGATATCAGTATGTCAACATCTAATGTAGACGAAAGTGAGTCCTTTGTTTTTGTGCCCTTTTGTCTGCCAATATTATGTTCACGTCCCCCAATTTCATCAAATAAAAGCAATAAAACATTGATGTACTACAGTTCAATGAAATGTCATGTGCACTTCTAATTCCACAATGTGCATCTTTAGAACTCCCGTGAATTGAAGGCCGAATTATGAACATGTACATGTACAAACAAACTTCAAACCAATTACATCAATTGAAAAGACACCCTGGGTGCTATTGTTATTGCGTCCTCGAATCATTTACCAACAGCTGAAGACGTGAATGGACCTAATTTTGTAGTCCACCACAACAGAAATCCTACATATGTAAGCCCTATTGTGTCGCTTGAACAGGGAAATAGAAAGGGAAATTAAGCCTATTCACGGTTCCACAAATTCAGCTGTTAAAACGTCATGGTCAAGGCCAGATATGAACAAAGCTACGAAAAAGAGAATCTACACTTTAAGCCGATGCCATGAGAATATATTCATCTCGCGGAGTGCTACATGAATAATGATCTGCGCATGATTTATTGACTGCTTGGCGGTCCGGCAAGATTTGTGTGATGCAGGAGCCCCAATGTGTGGATGACGATAATGCGAGGGTTTAGTTTCGTTTCGTGTTAAAGCTCTCCTGCCGCATCCAGGCGTGATATTGTACACATTGGGCTGGATAGAAACGTACCCATTGGGGGAAACCGGGTCGAAGAAAGCCTAATTCTTTGTCCCCCAGTTTGAGGGGGGTTTTCTAGGGGACACATTGGCAGCGTGCTATTGTTATCAGTGCTTTCGCTACCTCTTGTTTGTACAGTCTCCTTGCTTTTAGCTATGTGCGCTAATAGGGTTCCCTAGCCTAGATCAATTTGCATTTCTCCTGTGTGCCCGCCTTTTGGACGCTACCATCTCTGAGGATATCCATCCTTTTTGGATGCATTATTTTTTCCAAACATTTTCCATAGCAACAGTGCGTATCTGTAACAGGGGGTGAAGTCTTTGTCTATTTCCAATTATGTAAACACGAGCATGAATGAAAGCACTCTGAAATTCATTTTGATCAGGTTTAGCTCCCCTTGTCAATGTGAATCCCAATTAAAGGTGACTACTTAATTATGGTAAATATCCATACCATTTTAAATGAATTTAAATCTACGCATTTTATTTTATTCAATCTCATTATTTTTATTTTACAGAATTAAATCAAGATTCATGATTTAGCAGAAATATGAATTGAAGCATTATGGAAGCTAGCACACATTCAAAATAGCCAGTACATAAGACACATACAGTACATGTTATCCCAGTCTCTCTCTGCTACATGTACTTCCTCGATCATAACCGATTCCATGTGCAATACTGATAATGAATGTCTAACCCAAACATGCCTGGTCTGTAATACATTTTCAGTGCATTTCTTAATTAAAATGGTAAAATACATCACTCAGCTATTCAAATAAAGATACCATGTTGGTCTTGCAGGAGGAGGGGGTAACATGAGACCTGGAGTGCGATGGGATTGCACCAGTAAAAATGAGCCTTGCTGTAACTCTACACCAAAAGAGGGAACGTGCCACTATGTGCTGGCAGGCTTGCTTATCGCGTCTTACCTTGTGTTGTACAGAAATGGCAACCAGTCTTCTTTGCTCGCGCGCCATACTGCACTATATATAAACATGGAAGCTTCTGCTCTGACACATGTATTCCATATATTCACAGCCCGAGTAAAAATCCATCTTATTTTCAAATTTTGTTATTTTGATCGATACTTGGAACACGGATGCAATGATGTGCATTGTTATTAGCTTACCACTGGCACATTTTTACATGCTTGTGTTGCATTTATAAACAAATGTACATGCAGCACACACAGTGTACTATACATGTTATTGTTCCCCCGTCAATGGTGGAATAGAGATTTATCCAGAGTCTATCACATGCTATCTTTAAATTACAAAACAAAAAACAATGAGGCTATGAAAATTTGGAATAAGAATACACATAAATTTCAGTACAGATTAATGAGCTGAATTTAATGTTTCATTCAATTGTGAAAATCAGGGTTAAAATATTACTAAAACCCTAAATCTAAATCGCCAAAAATATCATTTTTTTTTCTTTCCTACTTCATCGCCAAATTCAATGAGGCACTACAATGCAGATTTATATTTAGACAGAGAAATTAAGCACTTTGTGAGTCTGTTTCTATTACAAAGTAGAATGCAGGTACAGAATTTGAAAATGATTATTACACTCTTCAAAGTTAAAATGATCATTTGCATTGCAAATGCCTTTTTGTGCTGCATCATTCAATTTTCATTCATGCACTTTCATTTCACAAGTAAATTATGAGAATTAGAAAATAAAAACATTGTTCCATTTTAATGAGGGAAAAATTTCTCAACAAAAGAGTAAAGATGAAAAGCTACAATATGGAAAATCCTGTCTGCTCAAGCCACAGTAGTACTATTCAATTATTACACTTTCTCTCTAATATCCCTACTGCATTGCATTATATTTTTCATCTTCTCTCTCTAGACAGATTGTGCCAGAATAGCGCTGAACTCCTGCTGCCACTGTACTCACTACGCAATGTCCAGAAATTGCACGCCAGCAACACTTTTCAGGCATCTTTAACCATATCCATGTCGACAGTGCAATTACCTGGTTGATTTCCCAAGGGTGTTTAGGCAAGAGGAATAAGTTTAATGCAAACAGCATTGTTTATAACAAGCCCAGTTCCTCACATGCTCAACCCCTATAGACTCTGTATGCATTCTACCAAGAGGCAAGTCAAGCTAGGGTGATCCGTTATGACAATTAGATCAGTCTATAATATGTAGGCTGCAATAAATTGTTAACCCTTTAAAAATAGATCAGACTCTTATATTTTTATTTTAAATTCAAATTTGTGTGTACTTTAAATTGAAGGTGATAAATTCATATTGGATTTGTTTTATTGTCCAGATAATATCATTAGCTTGCAAGACTTGTTACCCATATTACAAAATACTTCATGACACAGAGGTACTTTCTCTTCCAGCCCTGGATACATTTACTTGTCTTTATACATTTCACACAGGTATGTTCTTTTTCTTATGTTTGCATTAAAAGACGAGATATATTATAGTATGTTCTCATTTGTAATAAACTGAGTTACATCATGCAGGTTCTTCATTCATACCAATAAATTTTGTGCCAAAAGGAAGAGAAACTACATGCACATGAATACAAAAATAATGTTAAAGACGTGACAATATTAATCTATAATCAGCTACATATGAATAACTAAGGGACAGTTTGCCTTCTACAATGTAGATCTACTTTCTCAAATTAAATTTTGTTCATTATTTAACTAAAATATCTACCAATTGTATTTGACATTTGTTTTAACTTCTCTGATAACGTGAGCAAATATCAAATTCAGAGCTTGAAATATTTAGAAAATCCTAACACTATTCTGAAAAAACTTGAAAGTGAATACATGCAATTGAAATCTAGAGTAGATCTAGACATCATACTCATAGTCCACCATGTATGACAATCTAAAGAAATATTCAAGTAGAAATTAGATTTAGGTTTAAATCAATCTAGATCTAGTCCAAGATATCCAAACAGTTTTCAGTCAAAAGATTATTATAGGTCTGAGAAACTAGACTAGAGTAGAAGCTAGATGTCAAGATGTAATGCCTGGAACCAAGATGTAATATGCCTGGAACCAAGACTACATTCAGGACATTGAATTCAACATTTTTTTTTTTTTTTACACTTCCTCCTTTTCAATTTTATATGGTTACTGCAACTGCCCAATCCACTTAAGACTTTAATAGAGGACGATAAATAAAAGCAGAAAATGAGAGAAACTGAGATTATCAGACCTGAATTAGGTCTATTCACAATGTATGAGTATTTAATGACAAACTGACAACTTGGTCATGAGGCTGTAGATCTAGACTATTTCATACCTTTCACACATTTGTTCACAATTTTATTAGCCTACTCGGTCATATTCTAGAGTCCCAAGAAATATTTTCTACTACCTTTAACCGAGATACAGTGATGATCAAATTTGCATTTAGACTATGTTCTCAATACAAACACATACATGTAGATTCTAGACCCTATTTGATAATCGTGCAAACCTACCATAATGATAAAGATACAAATGATGAAATTATGAAAGAACTTTAGTTTAGATGTAGGTCTGGACTACAATACCGATAGGCCCTATAGGCTATAATCTTTTCAAAATATTCATTTCGTATCAAAGGAAACTTGTAGCACCAGTAAGAACTTAGATGAAGATGTAGATCTAGATCACTATCAATTTGTATCATATTCAGTGAATTGTCAAGCAAAGAGCAATAGACTAGAGTCTAGATCTAGATGATAGATAAAAATCAGTGGTCTAGAGTCTACATGTAGATCTAGACTCTATATTACAGGAAAATAGTTTCCTTAAAAAAAATAAAACGAGGAAAGTATGAAAACTAGATCTATGATATCAAAAAGACCTAGACTACTCTAGTAGTCTACTCATGACTAAAAAATTAATAAAGATGTCTGACTGTCTGGATCTAATCAAATGGCCAAGGGGGATCCTGATTACCTGAAATATTTTTACATTGTCCTCTAGATCTAGAGTAGAGAGGTCTAGATCTAATTCTAAATCTATTTCTTTGTTTCTACGATTTCTCTTATAGGGGCCTACTGAAATCAAGTTATTATGGGGTCGGTGTAGGCCTAGAAGGTGTTGCTCTAAATTCAAGCATTCCTAATCTCCCCCGACAATCATTTCAATGTAGAAAAATCTAGTAGACCTAATCTACTAACAGTAACAATTCATTCAGCTAAGACACCTACTTTAAATTGCTACATCAGAACCGAAAATGAAACACAAAAGTCTGAAATTGGCGCTAAAAAGCAGGCCAGCCAGATGACTGAATTATGGCATTGTTGTGAAAAGCCATGCTGAAAGGTCACCATGGTTTGTGAATAGGTAGTGGTTCATGCTCTCATACACTGGCGCGAGCCGCCGCCGCACTGTTCCCACACAAACGTAAACAAAGGCAGTGGCACGCGACCCGGCTGAAGCCAGCTCGCACGCCGGCCATGCAGGGGGCGACAGCTCAGTGTGTTCGCGTGGCTGTGGAACTTGTCGCGTGACAATGCAGCGTGCCACACAGACAGGGGTGAAATGTGTGTGCCCTTGTCATGCATGCGGACTTCATCAGCGTAGGTCAACAAGTCGTACCGCTGCCTCCATCTCAATCTGAGGTCTATTCACTCAATTTGGAGACTCTTTTGTTCAAAATCGGTCTTGCTTTGTAATCTAGATTTAATGCATATACAAATCTCATGAAAATCTATGGTTTAGAGTAAGTTTCTAGACTAAAATACAAAATCAAAAAGACTAAATTATAATTTAGATCAGGAAGTCAGGAACATGGGTTTTATTTTATTTTTAGACGAAAGTGGTAGGCCTAGGTCTAGATCTATCATCTGGGTTATTCTTGAAGGCCAATAATATCCACCAGCGCCCGCTTATGTCAATGGCCATCTCATGATATTTCATTTTCAGTCACAAAACTCAAAAGGCACAATAAATAATTTTAGATCTAGACAGTAGACTAGTAGTAATGACATGTTTGCCCTCCCTGTTTCGAGTCTTCAAGTTTCAACCGCCAACAACATGGAAGGATGGGGGCAAATTTAAGTCAGAAAAGAGGCTGAGAGAGAAAGAAACGGGTAATTCGGACTTTGGTCGAACTGTAACTTTGTTTTTTTACTTTCCAAGTGTTACACTTAGGCTACAGATGATAACTTGACAAGATTTAGTCTAAGTTGGGCCCTAACCTAAGTACTTTTTATGCCACACATGTTGTTAATATTAATATGTTGAGTCACCGGGCGTCAACTTCTAACTCTAAGTTCTAGACAAGAATGAGGGAAAATGTAAGACTGGAAATTAAATATGTGACAGCACTGGTGAACAAGCCCTCTTCTATTTTTTTAAAATTAACATTAGCCTAGTCTAGGCCTATCTAGATCTAGATTTCTAGTTCTTAATCTTTCTTAGTCTCAACAACTTGAACAAGTTAACATTAACAATTAAAAACGCGCTACATAGGCTACTACTAGGTCCTACAGAGTACAATCATCATGCAGATGTAACAAACTCCAGTCCAGACAAGTCAAGGAAGACACCAACAAAAATACATAAGTCACAACATTTACATGCCAACATGGGTCTATTCTATTCTAGGAATCTACCTGAAATCTTAATTACGAAGGGGATTTTTCACTAACATTAGTGTAGGCCTAGGCTAGCCTAGAATCTAGGGTCTAGATCAACATGTCATGGTCTAGGCCTAGGCTACTACAGTCTAGGCCCTACAACAAAACAGATAGAAATCTTGACGAGTTTGACCTTAGTTAATCAAGGCATTGGACTCATGTTATTAATGACAATGTTATGTTAACACCACACACAGAGAGAACTTGTCCTGAATCCAGATATTTTGTTTAACGTTGGCTAGACTACTCACCAATAACGTTGATCATTGCAAGGTCCTGGATCAAAAATTGTAGAAACTAAAGATGTTACTGTTATCTTGGTTGGGACGCGATAAATCCTTTTTTGGCTTGCAGAAAACAAAAAATCCGTGATAAGATGGGAGATGAGTGGGACGACCGGTGGAAGTGTATCAAACCCCAAACAAACGAGTGTGATGATGAGACTTGGAGTCACCTGTAGGAGCAAGCCAATATTTCTGATAAACGCTGTCGGTCTGACAATGACTTGGATACCTTGTGATGAAATGTTTCGGCTGAAAATGCGTTTTAAAATAAAGACTCGACTGCCTACAAAAGAAAAAAGAAAGAAAATCACATAAGCTAGACTAGACTAACAAATATCGAAAAAACGAAAATATGCGTGAGTCGTCTCGTACAAGGGTAAAAACTGAATGGACACTTCACCGACTCATCTGACGAACTAAAATAGTAAATACAAGTTCAACGTGCTACCGTTATACCGTGCCGCACTACACGATGTCTGGGCTCAGAATACATCCGCGCTTAATTTATGCTGGCACGCGCCAGTCACCGCTCAGTCCCCGCCCCCTTTTTAGATGACTTACGAAAATACAGTCCGCGGAGGGGTACGGTGTACGAAAATATTTCTACGTTCCTCATCTATTTTATTAATGACTAAATTCTTCATGTATTTCTCTGATATTGAAATATATAATGAAATCATAGCAATTTTGTTTTTGTCATGCGCAGGAATATAAAGTATTGGAGTGCAATCAGTGCAGCCACGTGCCAGGATCACCCTGACGTAATTATTCAAAATCTTCGCCTGGGGCCAAGAGATAATGGAGTTCCATTAACTTCCCTTTCTATACCATGTCTCGTAGAAGTTTATCGTGCTCCCCCACACGTACTGGTAGAAGATTGGGGGAACTATTGTATTTAAATATAATACAGCTAAGACGTCAACACCTAATTTATGAGGATTTCCGAATTTCCTGCTCCACTACAAAGCCATTACACATAAACAATGCTGTTTCACGAGTAGCGGAAGTGGATATTATTATGATTAAAGCATTACTTCCCTTTAAGTTTAAATCTTCAACGGTAGAAGTAAATAGTCCCTTTGTTTAATAAGAGCCTGAGATACGAATATTCTTGCATTATTAGGAAATACTTGCATCTCAAATTAGCACATCGGCCCGCATCTACACCTATAAATGTTCGTTCACCTGTGAGTCTCTTGCCATTGCTACATTGCAAAGCTTAATTGTCTATAGACACTCACAAGTCACCTTGAGGGAAGTTTTTACTTTTCATCTTTTAAATGTTCATTGAAATTAACATACATGTATACCAATAATTCTGCGTCAGACCTACAATGAAATTGATATTGAGTTTGGAAAATCATTCAAATAAATACTATCGTGAAGAGGAAATTAAATGACAATTGTCAAATATTGCAAAAACTTCTTTAAAAGAATCCTGGAAAGTCTCAGGCTAAATGATGATTTTTGTATTCCGCGCTCGGTTCGTCATCATGGGCATTACAACCGGAATGACGGGAGAGAATGTCTATGTAAATAATTATCTAAATTTGTAATGAAAGAAAGAAAAAAGAGAAAAGAATGGCGCTAGGTATCTGGACACCAAAGTTTACCTTACTTAAATAGCAACAAAAAAGGAAAAAACAAACACGGAAAAGGGTAACTATATCTTACTGTTACAAGTACACCACTCATAGTTTCATAGTGAGTCAAACACAGTAGGCCAATGGACTATGCATTGTTGTAGGGGTAATAGTTAAAGACCAGGAAGTCACTTGAAACAGATGCTTGAACATCAACTTGAATAAAAGGCTATATGGCAAGTGTTACAATTATACATTGTAGTCGAGTGCAACTTTGATGATCAGAGTCGGATCCAATTGATGGAAATTCTACCTCCCCTCTCTTTATCTAATTTTCTCTCGTTTGTCTTCTTCTTTCTATTTCTATCCACCTTCTTCTCCCGCTTATTTCTATTTTAAAGCTGGGTGTCTGTATATATATATATATATATATATAATGGAGAGGTTCCAGGAGCCATGCAGAGAACAAGGTTCCCCCATATAGCTTTTTTTTTAAAGAGCTCGCTTTCAAATTTCCCCCATATTTCTCACAAGTTATTACGCACGATCTTCTCACAAGAGGGCGCTATAATATTTCCTCGTTTGGTGATAGTTGCTTCATCTGCATGCAATCACCAGCGCGGATCTACTTTTCTTGTTTATCATGAATGGAATTACATTCAACAGGTGATAGCATCTTGATAATGTAAATTTCACATGTCATTCATCGATGCTGCATTGCCCAGGTGTCGATTTCTCTGAAGTATGTCCGCTGTATGTAGATTCTAAGTACATGTCTGCCAATCAAAATGGAAATAACGCATATACAGGTATTTCATAATGAAGAATCGAGAAATAAGACGCTCGAGAGGACGC
This sequence comes from Mesocentrotus franciscanus, assembly GCA_037976565.1. Taxonomy (NCBI): domain Eukaryota; kingdom Metazoa; phylum Echinodermata; class Echinoidea; order Camarodonta; family Strongylocentrotidae; genus Mesocentrotus; species Mesocentrotus franciscanus. The sequence goes on along the minus strand of CP137674.1, from coordinate 34,715,715 downwards.
TTCTATATCATCAAACATGAGAAGCAAGCATTTTCCTTAATACTTCTTGCATGGTTTATATTAGTCTACATAAGTCTATAAACTTCACTTTCTTTTGAGCTGGGGAAAGGCATATTAACTGTGTTAAAACATAAATTGAAGCTCAATTGCGCGTGTCTTTTTAAAGAGGACTAGGCCCACTTCTATAGTTGCCCTTTTTAATGCAAATTTTTAAAGAGCTTTGTGTACAGTAGTGGATTGCCTGGATTTGACAAGGTGCTGTTTTTCCTATACATGTATTACTATTTTCTACTGTACTGGCCCTTTGAACCACAGGAATGAGATCAGTATGTTAAGGGACGGCCCTAAAATGTCCTCAGTTTGCATTCTAAAAGGAAACCTCACCCCCAAAAAAAAGTGTAGGTAGGCCTATGCTGAAAATGAGATGTTTTCCTGCCCTTTGATGTATAATATTCCTTATAAAAGTGTACAAGAGATATATAAAATGAAGATATTCTTGGCATGATGTAATGCCCTTTAGTATGACATGGGCGCAGCCATTTTCTTGATAATGTGACGTACTATCGGCGAACTTGCACATGTATCATGCACCAAGGTTTAGTTGGAAAGACTTTTCAATTCAATAATAAAAAAAACTTTACTTGTCAATGAGGGAAATCATGGTTGAGAAGGGAATAATCATATTTGGTCAAAAATATATAACAAGGAAACATTTACACTTGATTGTTTACAAAAACTCAAATATAGCAGTTAACAAATGTATTTCATATAATTATGGTAAACGTTCACCCCAAAAGAGCACCAACTTATTTATGTAATTTGTATTCTGGCACAAAGGATAATACCATGTGAATTAAATACTTCATCACCACATACACAGGGGACGGAAGCATCCATAAATTTGAATATATTTACCCGATAAACAACTTCGAAAGGTACTTCACGTTATCAAGAAAATGTACATTTTCTTGTTGTATAGGCCCTATAACCTCTCCCATATACACTTCGATGGGGAAGGTTGTAGATTAATGGGCAAGACTTTTACAATAAATCTCTTAAAATAACTTAAGTTATTTCTTGGGGTGAGGTTTCCTTTAAGTTATTCTCTATAAAACTCCGTAACCATAAAACTCACTAACAAATAAACAAAGCAGTCAAATTTCATATGAAAGAAAAATATACGATTTTCACAACATCGATTCGTATTTGATTCCGAAAAAAAAGGTTCAAAATGCAAAAATCGAAAAGGGTTTTAGGACTTCCATTTCATCTCTCTCTCTCTCTCTCTCCGCCTCTCATTACGAATTTCCAAAATGATCGTGAACTTTCGAGTGAATGAATCATACCATGATTCGGAATGATGAACCGCATGTCGGGTTTAATTAAACAATAAGATATGCACATTTTTATCACCGGAGAATTTGACAATTTTTAAACAAAATTTTAATTTCTATCACTATATCTTTTTTTTAAGGAAGAGCTATAGTGACAAAGCATTTTTTGTAAATTGCATGCTGTAGTTAGACCGCTCCAACGAAGTGAATGAGAACGGGGTCTACTCACTGGTCTATCGACTATTATCATCTTTTGCAAGTTTTCAAAACGTTTCGAACCTTGGGCTGGGATCTACCCCGCAATGAGAATAACAAATCCCTGCATGGGGTGGTGTAAAAAAGTAAATCTGATATATCTAGTATCCGGGGGGCGTGGGGGCATACGGCACGGAGTGCAATTGCCTCCTTTCGAGACTGACCGTCCGTCGAGACGAACAGCCCACGAGACCGACAGCCCACGAGACTGACCGTCCGTCGAGACCAACAGCCCACGAGACTGACCGTCAGTCGAGACCAACAGCCCACGAGACCAACAGCCCACGAGACTGACCGTCCGTCGAGACCAACAGCCCACGAGACCGACAGCACACGAGACTGACCGTCCGTCGAGACCAACAGCCCACGAGACTGACCGTCCGTCGAGACCAACAGCCCACGAGACCAACAGCCCACGAGACTGACCGTCCGTCGAGACCAACAGCCCACGAGACTGACCGTCCGTCGAGACCAACAGCCCACGAGACCAATAGCCCACGAGACTGACCGTCCGTCGAGACCAACAGCCCACGAGACTGACCGTCCGTCGAGACGAACAGCCCACGAGACTGACCGTCCGTCGAGACCAACAGCCCTCGAGATCGACAGCACACGAGACTGACCGTCCGTCGTGACCAACAGCCTACGAGACCGACAGCAATTGAGACTGACCGTCCGTCGAGACCAACAGACCACGAGACTAACCGATTGTCGAGACCAACAGCCCACAAGACTGTCCGTCCGTCGTGACCAACAGCACACGAGACTGACAGGCCACGAGACCGACAGTCCGTCGAGATCAACAGTGAACAGCCCACGAGATCGACAGCAAACACAATTTTTCTATACCCAAACTTTAATAAAAGGCACGGCCCAAAACAATTGAAAGAGTTTTTCCGCACAGGTGCAGTTTGGCATATTAGGGACATTTAGATTTTCACGACGAGAACGTAGACTGCTGCGTGGACATCCTTTTAAGGCACTGCCGGGCACTGACAGTCTGCCCGGCAGTATGCCAGTGTTCAGGGGCTCATGTCTTCTTACCCCTTTAATAAAAACACACACACGCTTTCCCATCCTCTCACAATATTTCCACGATATGCGCGTATCGCTATTTTAAAATCCTCCATTGATATAGGGGCAATGCGGAATGTTTAGGAAATTTAATTCCTGTTTACTTTCCTTTTCTTTGAATGGAATATAACTTTATGTGATTTTCTTTTTGAATAAAAAATACAAACCATTTTTACTTCTTTACTACTGCTGCTGGGGGTCGAATATGCGTTTTGCCCCGCCCCCACTTCCGGCGCCAATCACTCCAGATACCTATTTTTCTCCGTCTGTCCCTCAGCAAAAGGGACTTTTAGATTTGCACGACGAGAACGTAGACTGCTAGGTGGACATCCTTTTAAGGCAATGTGACGTCCTTTTAAGGCACTGGCAGTGCCCGGCAGTGTGCCTTAAAGATAAAGACCAGTTCTGGTCATGCAATTGCATTGTGAAAGAAACGTTGTGGAATCCATCAGAAAAGGTTGATCATCTAGCATATAAGTATTGGTGTGTACTGCAAGGTTCTGGAATCATCAAAATGATAAGAAATTTGGCCCAGTCTTGGTAAAGTTACAAGCACTGTACACAGAAAAATGTTCCTATATGGGACTGCGCGACCACGTGCGCGATATCTATTTGGTCCCAATAAATATAATAAATATATCAATTAGTAGGCGGTTTCCCGACTTTCCCGGCAAAATTTGTATCATCACGTATTAGTCAAAGCATATTCTTCACATGATTGGTAATGAGAGCTTCCATTTAATTTTTTTGAGAGAGGGGCGTTTCCAAAACTGGTCTTTACCTTTAAAAGGACGTCACTATTGCCTTAAAAGGATGTCAACGTAGCAGTCCACGTTCTCGTCGTGCAAATCTAAAAGTCCCTAATGACAAAGAAGAACAAGAACAAGAAAGATGTCCAAAGTCCTGCCTCATTGCTGTCTCGTACGGGTTATGGCAGTATGAAACCAAATGATGTAATTTTACCCCTAATTTGAATGATTTATTTTCTACTTTTTCTTAAACTAGGTCAAGATGACTATTCATAAAATTTAAATGAATAAGAAAATAGATCATTTTAACGATAATCGTGACAATTATTGATGATGAGAAGATAATAAAAGCTATTAGTGTATAGGCTAATCATGCTAAAAATAAAGGAATTATGATGATTAATATTTTGTATATGATGGCGGTGTCTTTGTGAGTCGTCTTGAAATTAATCCTTATTACAGTTATATGATTATTGTCCTGAGATCTATAGATCCTATATCCTGGTTACATACGGCGCATTCACATCATTATACTTTATAAGCCTATACGCTATAAAGAGAGGTCCTCATCAGGGGCTCTTCACAACCTTCACTTTTTCCCCCGAAGGCTTCGCGATTATACCCTCGGTGATTTTCCCACTTCTGTTCCACAACGCCTGTATATATATGATGCTTCATTTGAAAGGAAACTTACATTCACAATGGTTTTCAGTGAGTAAAAAGCAAATAACACTAGTGGTTCAAAATGTTGACGACATACTGACATCGTCCTACGAATATTGTAAGCATAAAGATCGACAATTTTTTGTATGTGAATGTATGTCATGGTGACATGCAGGAGTGTACGAGTATGAACGACTTAGCCTTTCATGGTGGTTTGTATGTAAAGTGACGAATCTTCATACTTGTTTTATTTCATATTTATTTGAAATAGATTATTCAATGTCAAGAAGGTAGATACATAACGTCAAGTAGATTGTTCTCTTATTGTCCTGTCAAAGCACAGTCTGTGTCAAAGCTACACTGAGTGATGGGTACAGTCGACAGTGACGACAGTCAAACAAAGTGATCATTTGTTGCCGATGTCGTCAACATGAAGGTGGTGATACCCCCTTCCCTCGTCACCATTTCTTTTTTTTCTTTCTTACGGGTGATTTAATTCGTAGAGTCCTACATTATTATTATTATCATATACATGTATATAAATATAAGATGGAATATAAACCTTCGGCAATAATAGTAATCAACTACGTACAACCCCAGTGCACTTAAGGCCAAAATAAGTCCCTTTCCTTATATTCGCTAGGCCGGTAAACTTTTCATAACTTTGGCTGTTTGGAAGATGCGTACAACTTAACACTGCACTCGTCTGTTTTTGTTTTTTATGTTCTCCAAACACCTGTACCCACGTGCCAATCTTCTAAATGGAGTTGCCACGCCCCCCAATTTCCGGAACTACTTTAAAAGGGGGAAAGTGTTCAATGCAATGCAATGCAAAGCGAATGCAAAGCTCCATCTCCCTGCTCCCAGCTCTAGCTCGCCCGTCAAGCCTACCCGGTACGTACGTACGTACCGTACCGAGCATCGGGTTCACCTGTTGTAAATCGCAGGTGAGGTAGACTACCTGGCACGTGCACCCGACGAAAAATGACATGGTTTTCGTCTAGCGATGGCCTGGCCTGGTGAAGTGTATCGCTTCAGCGTGTGTGGGCATGGCTATATGTGATGTAGGTCACCAAGCTGCAAAGTTGACTCAGATGAGCTATACTACTAATCCTATACTGGCTATAGTCTAGAGAATATGCATGCCAAGGCTAGCTATGATTCATGCATAAAGTACAAAACAACAAAAAGTTGCGAAATTAATAACAAATTGGTTTAACTTTTGAAATGATATGAAAACGTCGTTCGCGAACACTTACACTGTCTGTATGTTTTCGAATAAATTCGTTCGTGCAACATTCGGGAAACATTGCATGCTATTGAACAAATGAAGGAAAAAAAAGATTAAGATTAAATAAGAAAGAAATCGGGATTAAAAGTGTTAGGTAGTGTTGTGTTTCAATTTCATATGAATGTAATTTACAAATGACAGTCTGTACGTGCCACTTTATTTATTTTTCTACGGTTGTTGTTTTTTTTTCAATGAAAAACACGAATTCCCATTCCGATTTAACATAATTGAAAGTGCCTTCCTTTTTGGATTTCCAACATCAAACTGACGAATCTGGAAGAGATAAATTTCTCCTCCTTTTTGTACTTCCTCGCCTAATTTTAATAGGATTTTATTTTTTAAATATTGTTATCGTCAGTTTGACGACGTTGTGCGATCGGCCAGAATAAGCAAAGATCTAGCATGAATTTGTCACTGCGATGGATTCGTGTTCTTGGGATTAATTTGCCCGTCCTTGTAACCTTAACGAAACAAGTTGTATTGTAAATGATGCTTGTAGCCTAGCTAATCCCATATAGAATGCATACATCATAAAGTTTTATTTTTCATTTTTCATTTGATTTAACAATTAACAAAGAATACAAGAAAACGAAGTACAATAATAAATACATTAACTTCAATAAGAGAAGAAAAAAAACACCAACTAATGCCCGGGGATTACCAAAAGTAAGTGAGTCTGTGGACATATAGGAGGCTCAGTCCTCATTGTTGATGGTATAATTAATACATAACTATACTCAAATATACGTAATTCATAAATGCTTTGGGCCTGGTGCATATTGAGTTTAAGCCTGTTATTATTGTACTCTTCGGCTACATGTACAAACATGCACATGTACACGTAATATACGTGTATACGCAATACAACCTGCATGTATGTAGCCGTGTATAACTGTCAATCAACCAATCAATCAAAAATCTGACGCGTAAATGCCTGCGTAACGAGAACAAAATGTAATACATTTCGATTGTTTACAAACGTCTAGACATAAATACCGCGCGCTAGGAGGTCCACGTGCTTTCATTCTGTCCAAAATATAAGTCATGGTACAGTACTCCAGCTATGCTCCTGTGCACGAGAAGAGTTTCTTTCCTCCCTACGAACGCAGATCCTACTCTGCGCCCAGAACTCCGGGTAGCTAGCTGCCAACAACAGCTGGCTTCTTTGGGCTCTACTTTTTGTCAGCTCGGATGTTTTCACTGCAGCTAGCTTCTAATTCTGCCTGAATGTCATTAACTTTCATTGTTTTTCAAATGCAGCATCATTCACCACTCTTCAGATTTACATATATGAATTATGGTATGTGTAGCTGCAGCATTAACCGTACTTTAATAGATATCTCACTGAATGGACATCTGAAAAGTGAGAACCTCAAAATTACTACAAACCACAACAATATAGGCTTATCCATCCACCCTGCAATAATACATATATTTAACGACGGTCTTTTGAGTCTAATAATAATTTATTCATAAATAATGATAATCATCAAATTATTATTAGACCTTCACGGATAGTAGACGAAATGGACATTAGACAAACTGGTTTTAAACCAAATGGAAATTAGACCAAATGGCTATTAGCCTAAATGATAAGTAGACGAAATTATTATAAGACCATGTTAATAGTAGATGTGCTGGGTGTAGACCATATGGGAATAGACAAACTTGGGTAATAGACGAACTGGTTGTAGACCAATCGGCAATTCACTCGCAGCTAGAAAGTAGAAGCAGTAGATAATTCGTGGCTCGCCAATGAAACAGAGCATTCAATATAACTGATATCAATGGATACCCTGTCAATGAGTGTCAATGAATACAAAATATACCTAAATAAAAAAATAACTCAATGGAGTTTTTTCCCTGAAGCCTATGGCTATGATATGGGTCTTACTCTTTGTTGAGCACCAGCTGATTCTGCTAGGGTATGCAGGCGAGGTGTAGCGGCCGCGATTAGAACGTTTCATTTTTATCAAAGACGTGGGAATGAATGTGAAAGAATTCCCCCGTGCAGGGCCCTTTTATATGACAAGTAAAATCATGCCCTTCATTATTTGCATGTTGAAAAGTTTGTTACAGACTGATAGGATAGGGTGGGACTGTAGAGAGTGAATATGACAAGGAAACTAACATTTAAAAGGTACACAATCGTTTGGCAAAAAGGGCATCTTGGGTGTACTAGAGAATTTCACATGGCTTTCTAGCTGACGACAGGCGCAGCTACCCCCTACATTTTGTTTAACCACACCACCATCACTGCCTCCCCCGAAGCTTCACCGATAGGCGTCAGCTACGACCCATCCCAAACTTTCCACCCCTTATGACCCAATTGTTATTCTTTTAAAATTTCCCGCTCGACTCGAGATGGCTCCTTTCAAAAACTCCCCGGTAAGTAGAAATATAATTGAAAGCCCAAATCCGCTCAACTTCATATTCTCGTTGCGGAGCTGACTCCAGAGCTAGAGAGGGAGAGAGAGAGAGAAAGATATTTATGAGAAAGAGAGATGAAATGAGAGAGAGAGACGGGAAGGGGGAAGGGGGAAGAGGAAAAAGTGAGAGTGAGAGAACTAGTGAAAGGGAGAGAGAGAGAGAGAGAGAGAGAGAGGGGGGTGAGAGGTAATACAAATAAGGTTTTCTAATGAAATAATTTGACACCAACTTTATAGCAGCAAAAATGCCTCAATATTCTCACAATCGGCCGCTACACCCCCGCGGTCACTGAATATTTTGGAGGTTTTAAGTAGCACAACTATCTTTAATTCACGTAGATCATGAAAGTTTCAAGAAAGTGTCATACTGTCATTTTAGCTTTGCAACTCGACCCGGTTTGCCATACAACCATGCCCTTCGTTTTCTAGATTAGAGTGCAGGGATTTTTTCTATAAAAGGAAAACAGTGTAATATATTGTTGTATTGCAGTGAAAGCAGTCATTCTTGAGCCTGATCGACTGATAGTGATACTCCATCCGTGTTGGCCCTTCACAAACAGTTTTTTCGTTGTTGCAGATGATCAGCTCATGTAGGAACAGTGATTAATTTATTATTACAGAGGCGGCCCTCCGGGGGCAGGGGGCAGGGGGCACAGTGCCCCACTTTTCAAGCACCCGAAAAGTGCCCCTTTAATTTTGTAAGAAGTGCCCCTTTTACATAGGAATAGTGCCCTTTCACTTTGACAAGTGCCCTATTAATTTGTAAAAGTGCCCTTCCCTTTTCAACTCTGATAAGTGCCCCTTTTATTTGGACACGTTCCCTTTTCCTTCGACAAGTTCCCATTTTCCTTTGCAATAAGACATAGTGTCCATTTTCCATTCTCATAAGTGCCCTTTTAATCTCTAGTAAATGCCCTTTTCAGGTACGAGAAGTGCCTCTTTTCACTTTTGATAAGTGCCCCCTTCACCTCTGATAATTGCCCTATTCAAATCTGAGAAGAGCCTCTTTTACTTTGACAAGTGCCCCTTTTCCTTTGTAAGAAGTGCCCCTTCCCTTTTAATAACTACCCCCATTTTAACTCGGATAAGCGCACCTTATATTTTCACATGTGCCCCTTTTCCTTTCTAATAAGTGCCCCTTTTCCTAATGATAAGTGCCCCATTAAAAAAGAGCCCTTTCCCCTTCTCACAAGTGCCCCTTCTCTGATAAATGACCCTTTTCAGGTACGAGAAGTTACTCCTTTTCACTTCAGATAAGTGCACCCTTCACCTCCGATAAATACCCCTTTAAAATCTGATCGACGCCCATTTTCTTTCAACTAATGCACATTTTCCTTTATTATAAGTGCTCCCTTTCATTCACATAAGTGCCCCTTTTATAACTGGTCATTGCCCCTTTTCAGGTGCGATAAGTGCCTCTTTTCACCTCTGATAAATTTCTTTTTAACAATGATACGTGCCCCTTTTCGTTTCTAATAAGGGACCTATCCCCTTTTCATAAATGCTCCCTTTCACCTCTTATAAATGCCCCTATTAAGGTCTGATGGGGGCCCCTATTCCGTCGACAAATGCCCATTCCCTATTCTCATGACTGACTTTTTCATCCCTGGTGAGTGCCTCTTTTTGAGGGTGTAAGAAGTGCCCCATTTTCACCTCTGATAATATTAATACTCTTTGTACTTTGACACATGCTCCTTTTCTTTTTTGATAAGTGTCCCTTTTTCCTATCATCATTAAGCGCGCCCCTAATTTCAAGCGACTAAGAGCAATTTCCCCCAGAGCTCGCTCGATACGCTCGCACGCATCTATAAATGATATACTCGTGTTACTTATCAAAGGTCTTTTCATACTTCTGTTATGAGAATGTGCTTATAACCCCCATCAGGATGGGGGTTTTTCCTCTTTTTTCCCTCTTTTTTTTCCTCTTTATGAGATGTAATTTTTCGCACTGCGACCTCACAAATCTTAAAATTTTTCCTCGCTCGCCGTTCGCTCGCTCGCAAATTAGATTGTCAGACCATCACACCCAACTGCAAAGCATGATGCTTAAGGAATATCTTGTATGGTGTATAAAGTGAAACAAATATTGAAATCATTCCTGATAATGTAATCACAACGTAGGGGTATATACCAATGTCTAAAAAAATGGTATATTTTCGCTTTGAGATTTCCCGTTGTAGGTGCCCTTTTTTCCAGAAAGTGTCCCTTTTTCTTGGTGCCCCCCCCCCCCACCTTGGAAGTTGCTCGGCCGCCCCTGATTACAAGTCACTTATAATCGAAATCCGAATGCACATGATATAGAGTTATGTTCATGATGATTTAATCTGGAACAGTACAGGGCAGATTATTGTGACCGGCATTGTCTCTATCCAAGGTATTCGAAGATGATTAATAATAAACGATTTATTTTTATTTTGGGGGGTCTTCACATTAGGTCAATGCTCTAAGAAAAAAACATGTACGTAAATTCATAAATAGGCCTACAATGACAAAACTCTGCGTAGGCCTATAAACACTATGCATCTAATTTTCTCTCACTGTCTCTTCCCTTCTCCCTTCCAGCTCCCCCTCCTTCGATCCCACCATTCGGCTCCTTCCACACCCTTCCTCCCCTTCCACACCCTTCCTCCCCTTCCACACCCTTCCTTTTCTCATAGATACTCATAGAGGAATGTTATTTTCCTGTGCAATGGTCCTACTCTTGGCACCTCAAGGGATGATAAACTCCATTGATTTTTGTGAGACAGACCAGTTAACTAAATCTTTTTATCTATTGATCTTGTAAAAATGATTTCTTGTGAAAATTTTCCCTCATGTATCACCAAAAAGGTGAGGAAGCATTGAATGGGTGATTGAAATGATCACAATACAGGATGCACACATTATATATTGCTATGTCTGACAAGCCGACGACAAGCTTGTTTGTTATCACTAGCTATTGTTGCAGAGACATGCATACATTCGAATACTGGCTGACCAGTCTATCCCGTTCCACCATCAATAAGCCGGCTTATATGCGTTAGAAAAGAACGGTAAAATCCGCCTTGAGTCCATACATTCACCTCAATCACCTGTTAAACATACTTCATTTCAATGATCAGAATGTAGGATGAATATTTAATTGTTGCTATGTCTAACATCTCCTGGCAAGCTACTCCATTGTATAGTAGAAGCATGCATATAATTAGAGTACTTTATTTTGTGTATTGCTGTAGTCTTGATGCTTTCAAATGACATTTTCTTATGTTTGTCGAAAATACATGGATGGTTATATATTCGAGTTGGTTCATTATGATTTGAACAAAAAAACAGGAATTAAAAAAAATAATTTTGCTAAAGTCAATGCGTATCATCGGAAAGCTCTTAATTTCTTTTTGTACGACACCAAAAACATGATGGAAGGATCAGCACACCTTACAGCAGCATCTATTCATATTTAATAACAAGGCAATTGTGAGGCACTCAACATTTCGGACAGTCGTCGTATAGTGACTTGATTCGTGATGACTTGTGCAGCGCGGATCCAAGCAAGGGGGTGGGGGGGGGGTGGCGTCGGTCCCGGCCCCCAGCCCCAAAACGGGTAACAAACGTTAATTTTACATTTAAAAAAGGTAAAAAAGAAAATGTCCCCCCCCCTTCCCGTGGCCAAAGGGAGGGGATGGATGTTGAATTAAAAAAAAGAGTAGTGCTCACCGCCCCCTCCCCGCTTATTCACCAGCTGGCTGATTCGGCGCTAAATATTTTCTCACGAATTGGAAAAAAAGAAAATTAGTGCTCATTATACATTATGTTATGTTAACTGAGTTTCTTTTATCTGTCTTTTGTCGTTCATGAATGCAGTATTGGTTATAATCATGAAAAATAAAATGACAGAGACAATGAGTTTATGTATATACATTAACTCCTCCTCCTTCTCCTCCTCCTCCTCCTTCTTTCTTCTTCTTCTTCTTCTTCTTCTTCTTCTTCTTCTTCTTCTCCTCCTCCTTCTCCTCCTCCTCCTCCTTCTTTCTTCTTCTTCTTCTTCTTCTTCTTCTTCTCCTCCTCCTTCTCCTCCTCCTCCTCCTTCTTTCTTCTTCTTCTTCTTCTTCTTCTTCTTCTTCTTCTTCTTCTTCTTCTTCTTCTTCTTCTGTTTTTTCTTCTTCATAATTTCTTCTTCTTTTCTTCTTCTTCTTTTTCTTTTTCTTCTTCTTCTTCTTCTTCTTCTTCTTCTTCTTCTTCTTCTTCTTCTTCTTCTAATTAGTATTGTCCTAATTATTATTATTAGGCTGCATTTTGTTAATTGATTAATCTTAAATAGATAACCAGAACAAAAAATGGTGTTGAAGGTGGCCTCAGTTATATTCTGCTGAAATAAAAACAAACAAAAACTGAAGGAGTGATTGGAATTTGTAGTGGAAGACTTGGATCGAAAGGAAAATTATTTAAACCAAGAGGAAGAAATTATATAATGGTGACGACGATGATTGATTGATTAGATGATCATAATCACGATAACGATGATGATGATGATGATGATGATGATGATGATGGTGATGATGTAAATTTAGAGAAAATATCTATATAGGCCTAATGTGAATGTTAAAGTGCTATAATACGCTGTATATGTTTATTCTCTCTATACTCGTTTTATGTTGTATGTATCATGTCACATCTATATTTTCCTTCTTTTTTCTGTGAGTAATGCATGTGAACGTAACGAATTCCTTATGGACCAATACATTTGAATTGAATTGAATTTAATGATGATGATGACCATGATAAAATTGCAAGCGAGGTCTTGGATCACGCACAGCGTCTTTTGCCAAGCAACCAGTTTACTGCGCATGCGCATCTCATACTTTCAGCTCGGACAAAAAAATGGCAGACAAGCTAGCAGATTCTGGTAAGTGTGATTTAATAGCTACATCGTACCTACATATATGAAGTTGTCAAGTTTTGAAATGTTTCCTTTTTGATGAGAAAGTGTGACCTTGTCAGTAAATCTGCAATTTACATGAAGCGTGGCTTGTGACCCGGACAAGTTTACCGAAAATTGATGTGCAGTCCCATGTGCTCTATTTTGTGTATCGTATTTTATTTGGATGACTATCCATTTGAAAATTTGCATTTAGCCTTTTATGCTAGACGATTTATGCAGCAGAATTGCTTTACCTTGTGTGTAATAACATATTTTAAGACACCCTCTATTGATTCTCAAAACTGAAACACCACTGTACAAAAGGCAAAGGCCCAAAGGCAAAGGCAAAACTAGACTGAAAAAAGCCACTCAGCAAAGCATAGTCTATAGGCTAAGTATAACTAGGGTGTCTGAGCGCGCACCCGATGTTGTGTGCTAAAATTCTTCCCATAGAGATTGCACGCATCCCTATGCGGTCTACGTGCATTTTGCGCGATCATGCAAAATTGGTCAAAGTTTTTTTGTTTTTTTGTTGAAATTCAAACCTTTATTCTTTGTGATCCTGAAGGTGATATTCAATAAATGAGGTGTCATATGAAAGAGCAGGAGAATTCCCATATTTCCAAAGGGGCGTCATCTCGGAATTCTAAAAATATCTTGGTCAAAACTGTGATTTAAACATTGTGCCCTGGCTAACTCTGAGGTTTGCCACTTTTGAGATATGACGCCCCGATCGATAAGTAGTCCCAGTCCTAAGGAATATATCTATGCGCTTATTTTTTCGCTAGCCCCCAGAGATCACAAACAATTACAGTTTGAAAATACCCTTCCCACATTTTTCGGATCAGCTAAGCAGGAGGCGTGAGCTCCGCACCGGCGAACCCATGGTGATAGCGTAAAATCTGCACATGAATAAACATCGGACCGCATGTTTACGAACCCGGAAGTGGATGCCCATTGAAGACAATGGATTGCCGATCGCTTTGAGTTGCGCATGCCGTTCAGCAACACGCGTACGCTTGCACGCATACACGTACGCTTGCATATTGCGCAATTCAGCTCAGGCCTTAAATTTCAATATTTTTAGGGCAAGGCCACTTTTCTGTAGGGCACATTCCTATATTACAGCACAAATAGGAAGAATTGGAAAGGGCACAAAAAATCTCCAAGGCCAATGAGAGGGGCATTGAGGCCAATCAAAAGGGCATCCACAGCCATGGCCTTGGTGGCCTTGGATTAATTTAAGCCCTGTCAGCTGTTTTGCTAAATTTAGCAAAACAACATAACTCTGCGTGTACGTCTTTTTCATCGATTCTGAGAAAAATACCATGAATATTTCTTTGGGTTGAAGGGGCTGTATCTTTTGATAGAAACATCGGTGGGTCTTGAAATTTGAAATGTATTATTCTGAGTGAATGATTTTTTTCAATTATCCAACCATAATGGTGAAAAATAATCCAAAAGGGAAAATTGAAAAATCGTTCAGACACCCTACTATAACTTATAAGTTATAGATCTAGTAGTAGACCGAAAGCTTCAGTCTCTGATATCGAAGATTGTTCCGCTGAGATTGCATCTGACTCCTCTGACCGTCTCTATACATAGACTGAAGAACGTCCTATGGGGACTGTACAGGAGGAATGGTTCGGTTCGGCCGGACCGCGATGAATGAGATATGCAACAAGTTTTGCACTCTTTAGACTTTACGTCTTCATAGATCTAGACCTAGAGTCGAGATCTAGTCTAGATCTATATATCCACTTTGGCTGCAATATTACACTGAATATTATTTAAGATAAAAAATAAAACAGAAATATCTACTTTGACTTACAATACCTTGCTCATTTAGATCCTAAATTAATGATTAATCCGATAGTCAACATGATTTGTTGTTAGCCATTTTTGTTTGAATTGATGGATATTCATTTTTTCTTTTCGAAGGTCCAATAGCTACGTAAGAGTCAGCCCGGCTTGAGCCGGTGATGTTTGAATATTCATAAGCCCAATATCAAACACATGCTCTGATTGGCCATCAGGCTTGTTTGATCGGTTGACCCGGAAATATATCGGCCGGGTCATGTCATAGATTACCAGTTCGAATGCATGAACATACCGTTTCATGGTTCTGAGATAATAATTGGAAAACTTATATACGTAAGTCCGTAAATTTCGCATTTGGAAATAAGTCATAAAAAAATTGATAACTGTACATAGGAGAAAAATATACAAAGTTTTTTTTTCTATCTGATTTATAAATCAGATAATTAGATCTAAATAAAGAAAATCGGGGGAGAAACTTTCTGCAGCATTTGGCTGCAGAATTGGCTGCAGAATCTCTCCCCGTGGTGCAAGGCGTACGGGTTACCATCTGTGTATGGGGAATGTCAACAAATGTCAGTTTTATTAAAGAATGACCCATACCAGATGGTTATTTCTGTCTAAGAGTCTTAGAGAGTCAATGTTAATGCGTATTGAACTCTAGCGCTGTACTACGTGCTGAGAGGCAGCAATTACACACACCGCACACAATTGCACACTAATGCACACAATGAATACAATGTGGCTGATCGGCAAGTTTGACACTAGACTAACGATTTGAATTTTCAAAATATTCTTTCTAACATCGATAAGTTGAAAAGATTGTATTTTACTGCTATTTAGGTGTCATTAATTGTCACTAAAGTACCGATTTTGAGTGAACTCTGTTGAGTTTTGTACAGTGGTGTTTGAAATGTTGAGAATCAATAGAACAGTTTTTAATACACAGCCAGGATAGTAATGCAGCTATGTGTGACCGAATGCTTCAGTCTCTGGACTGAAGCAAGGAGATATTACACTCATAATAACTCCTTGACTGAAGTGAGGGCTCCTCTGAAGTATGTCGTATGGGGTAGTGTGTGGAAGGAATGGGTCGGTTCGGCCGGACCAAGATGAATGAAGATGCTACAACTACAATTTTTTTCACTCTTTACGTCTTTATGTATCCACTTTGCACAACGGTTTGCTTCCCATGCCCTGTGTACAGAGTTTAACACTTCCGCATTGAGATACACCGCATGCGCAAAATCCATATATGCATAATTCACGAGGCAGCTTACATTCATAAGCAACAGCTCATCGCATATGCATGAATCTCTTCTCGCACATACCTTGCACACACTCGCACTTGGAAAAACTAACATCAACCGATAGATAAACATGTCAAGAATCCATAAAAACATATCACAATATTTTACAAATTATACAAAATCAGTCAAATTTACTGTTTCAGAATACATTTTTATACACGAGGGCTGCTAAAACTCAAATTAACAGGTTAGAATTGTCCAGAAAAATGATAGGCTTTCGTAAATAATGCTTGAACGATCTTGTTATCAACGTATTGGGAATAAGGTAAATAACGCCATGATGTCATTTCTGAACTGCATTGTGGGACAGGCTTTCAGTGAATTGGGTAGAAAGAACTTGATAATGATCCGATAACATAACGATATCATACCGATAGCGAATCTTCGTCGGCTGCTACGGTACCTTTGGACAGTTGTGCGCATGCGTCGCTGAACGAGGCATGACGTCACGAGATCGGAACCATGGCTAAGCAAACCGTTGTGCTTTGGCTGCAATATTACACCCCATCTTATTTAAAAATAGAAATATGTACTTTGACTTATGATAGCTTGCTCATTTAGCTCCTAAATTAATGTTTAATTTGAGAAAAACTTGTCATCAACATGATTTGTTGTCAGCCATCTTGATTTGAGTTGATGAATATTCATTACCGTAATTTTTTTTTAAACGTAATAGTAAATAGTTAAGTACGCTACGAAAGCTTCAGTCTCTGATATCGACGGTTGTTCCGCTGAGATTACATCTGGCTCCTCTGTGTATGGGGAAGGTTGACAAATGTCAGTTTATTAAAGAATGACCCATACCAGACGGTTATTTCTGTCTAAGGCAAAAATGGCCATAATTCACACAAAATAACCAACACTATTTTAGTCTAGACAGTTGGAATTGACAATTGATGACACCTAAATAGCAGCAAAATACAATCAATTCCACTCATCGATGTGAAAATTTAGATTGGAAATCTATCGTCAATCCTGAGGAAGTGCCGCTTCGTATTTTAAATTAAAATTGTGTGCATTTCTTGGTCACAGCGATTGCTGAATCTTTGTGTGAACTTGATGGACAAAAATTTGGTCTTAAAAACCTTGATCCATACCATACCACCTCTGTACTTAGCAAACCAACCTAGTGACAGTATTACCGAGAGAACACTGTGGAGATCATTTGGGTGTGAAACAGACCCATAAAGTATAACAACAAGAACAATTACCATGTTGCGTATGTTTCAAAATCCATACAATTTTTGCGGGCGCGAAATAGACCCTAAGGAATGAGTTTTTGGCAGTCAGTTTTGTTTGGTAAAGTTAATTAACTGAAGTAACATGCCATTTGCTTTATAAATTATAAACATCACATAAAATTTGGACCTAGAGTAAGAGAGGCCAAGGGAGTTAGTCATTATCTCAAATTTTCAGCTATATGTTTACCCATGTACATTGTTTTAAGAGATATCATATTTATAAGAACAAAGAAAAATAGTTTTGTTGCCAATTTGAAGAACAAATTGTGATCGATATAGATCTTTGTCTTGAAACGGCTTGCCACACAAAAAGTCCTGATCGTAAACTGAAAATTCTTTGAAATACAGCTCACTTTTGATACCTTTTTGCCTTTTGGAGATGCTTAAAGGCATCGTTTAACAATGTTAAATCTGAGATGCACGGCCCTACGTGTTAGCAGTGTCTGTGATATGGTGTAATATTGAAGCCCTAAAAAAAAAATTGCGCTTCAAAATGATCAAGAACTGCCTCAAAAAAGTAAAAATCTTTGAGTGACTGGTTTTACCATACTCATTTTCCCCAATAGACTGTAGTGTTATGAAAACTGTTAGGAAAACGCAAAATTTGGTTTTGATTACCAACCATAAATATCTTGATAATCAGACAGGCGATCGGCTTGTAAAAGTCATGGGGTTCCTGACTGACCTAAAGGTTTATAATTATGATTGCAGCATGAGCTAAATCCAGGATTTTGTTTCAGAATCTGAGACAAAGTTACCGGATCCCTTTAAGAGATGCCTGTTTCCAAATTGTAGGGGTGGGACCCCACCAGTAAGATCACTAAAATGTGACTTTTCTTTAATTGCTAATGCTGTTCTGAAAGTTTGTGTTTGACTTTGGTATGTATTGTGTGTGTGATATGTAATATTAAAGCTATGTTGCTGTGCCTTTTAAGATGATTATACAATGCTTAAAGTGGACCAACCAAAAATCCCTCCCAGCTGTAAACCCCTGACTTTGCTTTTGCTTTGCTGCTTTGGTGAAAAGTAGTGATTACTTTAGCATTAATGTGAGGGTAGTGTCGCTGAATTTAGATTAAAAATTCTGTTGAAAAATTAAAACTTGAATTGCAATTTATGTTCATCTTTCTAAGATTGTGACACACACACACACACACACACACACACAAAAGACACTTTTGTGAATCTGAAGCAGTTTTGTAAAATCTGTGAATGTTTCATGCATACAGAATTATCTGTATTTATAGTACAGTGTATGTCTATTAATATATGTATTTTTGTTAACATACAGGTTCTGAAAGTGATGCTGATGATGCAGTTGTTGGCAATCTTAATAAGTTCACTGTTCTCCCACTGGGATACAGTGGCAAACCTAAACCTGGACATCTCATCTTTGATGCATGTTTTGAATGTGGTGAGTGTTACTCAATTTGTTTTCATTCTTTTTCAGGAGACCCAGGGAGTATTCAAGTATTGATTTTATGCGTGTAATTATGATCATTAATCAGCAGTACTTTGGCATTTAGCCAGGAATGTGTTTGGGTGTCTTCTGGACCCCCCTTTCTTACATAACATGTCCTATAACTGCTTTAAATGTCATCTAAGTGATGGCAGATTTTAAAATATTTAATATATATATAAATATAAGGAGGGGGTACCCTTTCTCTAAATTGACATCCAATTAACACATTCTGAATAAAAGCTTTTATGTATCATTTTTCAATGTCAGAATAATATGGAAATCCCTGATTTGGAAATATTACATAAAGATTCAAGAAAATTCATTTAATGTTCTAGAATGCATATGACTGCAGAAAAATTATGATAGGACTCTACGCTCAGCTAAGCACTTCAGCTGAGTAATATAGACATGGAGATGGTTGAGCTAGCCAATATAATTCTTACATTTAATCCTGTTTCTATATCTGTGTTGGCCTTTTCTATGATTTTTCTTAAGTTTACATTTGTATATATATACAAGTATATATATATATATATATCCAAGCCATCCATTATGTATGATTAACAATACAGAATGGCTCCAAACCATTCTTTCTTCATTGTTTCCATAGCTCAAGACATCTGCAATTGTTCATATATTTGGGAATATTTTAATTTACAATGTATTAATGGTTGTAAGTGTGTAACGTTTCCAACATTCTTCCTGCAAAGAGGATGAAATTAAACTATAGATCCAAAAGAAAAGCAAAAAGAGAATCTTTATATATATATATAGTACCATTGGGCGTAAGGGAGTGTTGATGATGACTGCATGGTGGTTTGTCAAGTTAATGTCCAAATATCAATACCAATGTTGGTAAAGTTTGCACTTTATGAACATACATTTGTGTATTGACTTTGTGTACTGAACTATTTTTTTTTTTAGTGATGGGCAAATCTTCTTGATAAAGAAGACAAAAAGAGACTTCCTGAATGAAATAATCAAAAGAGGGATAATGTCAAGTAGTTAACCAGGGAACTTTAAATCCATTGTTGTTGGCCCTTTGACAGTAGCTAATACTTCACACCATTTCTTTGTTGGACATGGAATACAAAGACCAGGAAGCTTTGGGTCTTTAACTTGGTAGGGCTTAGAATGATCATCTTGACCCTGAACTGTGGATTACTCAGCTCTATAGAGTACTAGACCCTTGTCTCACTCATTCCTAGACCGATCCAGGCTAGATCGATCTAGGCTAGATCGGTCTAACTGCGAGTGTGTACACACAAGTGGTCCAGGAAGCGATCTTCTGGACCGATCCGGAAGACCACATCGACGATGTGGTCTTCTGGACCGGTTCGCTTCTTAGATCGCCCCAGACCGATCTAGCTTGCAGTGTGTACACAAACCGTGCCAGGAAGCGATCTTCAACCGGAAGTGTGTTATGGTCGGTGTGTGTGTTACGTGGGAAATTATGTGTACGGCACGCAAAACATTTGACCTGCTGACCTTTGCAACCCCCAGTAACAGGAGCGGTATAGCTCATTCGCGCTATACCATAGCAACAAGAGCGGTCTAGCTCGTGAGTGTGTACACAAAACAAAGCGAACCTGTGAAGCGATCCACTGGATCGATCTAGCCTGGATCGGTCTAGGAATGAGTGAGAATGGGGTCCTAGACTCATTGAATGGGTTGGGTTGGGAGGAGGTGGCGGGAGGGGGGGGGGGTATGTTACACCATTAGCTTAATAGCTTCACAACATAATTGCTTGTTTGTTTCATCAAGTCTGTATTTCAAAGAACTTGTCACACATACATGTAGATACCAGGACCATGGTCCCACTCTGGATGCATGGCAGGTTTTATGATTTTTACAACACTATACACACAAAAACCCAACCCCCAAAACACATTTATGCAATATCATTTTTGTGCTACATTTATTATTGTGTTACAGATTATATGTATATGGGCTATACATTATAACA
The DNA here is from genome assembly GCA_037976565.1 of Mesocentrotus franciscanus. NCBI lineage: Eukaryota > Metazoa > Echinodermata > Echinoidea > Camarodonta > Strongylocentrotidae > Mesocentrotus > Mesocentrotus franciscanus. The sequence goes on along the minus strand of CP137674.1, from coordinate 34,695,226 downwards.
CAATAAATCATTTGGGTTTATTTTAATCATCCATTGCTAAATTAAAGATAATTTGTACTGGTACAGAGGAATATTACTTAAGCACTGTATGATCTGAATGTATTGAGTGTATTTGTGTATTTTACTCTTTGGGAAGAAACAGTAACTTGTGCCATATTAGACTCAGATAGAGATGTATATGTTGCAAATATAAGTGCATGAATTTCAATGCAGATCCAACATTGGAATAATAGCAAAGATCAAATAGCAAGATGCATGTATGTGCCTTTGCTACTGTTGGTATGATGTGGGGCTATTTGTTGTTTTAGGATCATTTTGTCAAAGATTGTAATAGATATAATAGTCCTATAATGTGTGTGAATGGATATGAAGATCACTATAGAGCATGAGTATCTCTCAAGGATGATTGCATACATGTATGAGTGATATATCGATGTTAAAACCTTCGCACATTTCAATCTATACTAAAATCATATAAGATCAACCATGTGAATAGTCATGGAAAAATAAAATACGATTTCAAACACAACATGTACCTTTGACAACATTCATTTTTGAGTGGAAAGAGATAAATCTGACTATATTGTGCATGGACTGTTTCTATCTCAGGTAACCTTGGTCGTGTTGACTACATCACAGAGCATGAATATGATCTGTTTGTTAGACCTGATACCTGTAATCCAAGGTTTAGGGTCTGGTTTAACTTCACAGTGGAGAACAACAAGGCAGATCAGGTCAGTACAGTCATAACTTTACGATATCACAGAGTTTCAATATTCTTTCACCTTCTTAACCCAGTGTATTATCCTTACATGTATCTAAGGACCTCTTGTGGACATGAAAGTAGAGGCTTTGTAGTCGAGTGGTTTAAGCACTTGACCTGAAATTCAAAGGACGTGTGTTCAATCCCCGACACGGCACTAATGTCCAGATAGCAATGCATTAATCTACATTTGCCGCTCCATATTTAGGAGAGAAATGGGGACCTAGTTGGATGATGAAAGCCTTTGCGTTAGTAATTGCCATATGCCCTCACGGTGACCATATGGTAGGAATACTCCCCAGGGTGTGGAGATAGTGCACCTTGTGTGCGTGAATGAATCCGATGACCGGGGTAATAATATCCGTAAAGCTTCTAGAGATGGCATTAATTTTTGGTATTGTATGTTTGCATCTTGTAAAGAAAATCCAATCTTTATAGAAACTTCATAGTTTATTTAGAAATCAGAATATACACAGAAAATACGTCATGAGATTTGAAGAAGAAGAATATTGTCCATTTTTCATATGGTCTAAAATTTGCCTGTAATTGCTTTATTTTGAAGGAAAATGTTAAGCCCCTTTTAATATGGTCTTAAATCTGCATGTATTTGTTTTATTTTACAGCGTGTGATATTCAACATTGTTAACTTCAGCAAGACCAAGAGCTTGTACAGAGAGGGCATGGCACCCATGGTCAAATCATCAAGTAGAACAAGATGGTAAGGTCAAAGGTCATATCATTTATGTATGTTATTCTGTAGTTGTTAGGGAACTGTAGGGAAACCTATTACCAGAGTATGTGTACATAAGTAGTGAAAAAGTATTGAAATAAATGTACCTAATATGTTGTATTTTATAAATTGTGTTACATATTGTAAGTTTTTCTTTGTCTGTGTCTCCTATGTATTGTGTTATTGTCCTTTTTGTGTACTGGCCCTTTTATCTTATTTTGTAACCTCAAATGAACTGAGGTAATTTTATAGAATGGTTAATGGTAAATAGCCACTTGCTGACTGGAAGGAGATGGTCTGTTTGTCGGTCCTCCCCTCGATCCACAAAACCAAGAAGTGCTCAACATGTCTACAGATGCATAGCAAAGAATATTCAATTAGGGTAATAATTAGAATGTTAGGTACTTGGTTTGAAGACCAATTAGGAGATTTGGTGCTTGAGACTTGACTGGATACTTGTAATTGAAATGAAGTGAGTAGGAAACACAGACAAGATGGCTGCCCTATCTCTCAGCTGGAGAGCGAGGGGGCTTCATATTGTCATGTCATCAGACATTTATTATTAAAGATACTTGTTTAGAGGTATTCTTGAATTCTGGTCTCAAAGCCTCAAACCAAACTTACACCTTATGTTCAAGACTACAAAAGGATAATTAGCTGTGTAAAGAATTTTGTGAAAAAGTGTAAAATAGATGAGTATTTAGTAGAGAAAGATGGGAACTTCAACTAGTTGTACTGACTGCATGTTGTGCACTAAACCATGTAGTTTTAGTGAATGTGCTTTCCAGCAAATATGGACAATGCACAGTAACTAAAAGGCCAGTTTCTCTCAAAATAGAGTCATTCACTAGAATTCAAGTTTATATGTAGGTTTATAAAGGTACTAGTGAGTTTTGAAATAATCTGTAGACGATTATTTAAAAATAAAGTAGAAATGAAATGTTGGTGATGGACAGTGTTATGGAATTTCATTGGAATCGTTTCTCTAGATATAATTATATTAAATTGAAGTCATATGAACTATGGTGAGAACTACAATATTTATTGTTCTTATTGAAATCAACATTAACTTTTTTTTGGAACATTAATCATAGAGGAAAAATTGTGACATGTTTTTACTTAAATTCTAATAGCATTTTTAGTGCTTTGTTCTTTTATCGCAAGAGCAACAACGGATAGCATGAAGAATGCGAAGAGAATGAGATAGAGAGACAACGATAAATTAGAAATAGAAAATGTAGCATGATTGAGAGAGGGAAAAAATATATTAAGAACTACAAGAAAAAAATGGAAAAACTGTAATATTTGTTGTATGCTAAATGCTAATTTCTATTAAAAGTAAATATAAATTAATTACATGTACATATTTTGTAGAATGTTGTTATAAATGGATGCATAGGATGAACTTAAGTTTGAAGTTGAAAAGCCATTGCTAACCCACTCTCTAGTCTTGGTCATCCTGTAGACACATATTTGTTTGTATGAACTCCTCCGGACGGACGGGAGAGGGACATTACATACAACATCACATACTCTATCATATGGGTAGATTTATTGTTGATGAGTAATTCAGGAGCTGGCATTGCGCACATCTTATGATATGACAGAGAATGATTAAATTGTCAACCATATAACCAATCAACCATCTTACCCATCCACCAATGATTATTATGAGTAAAGAGAGGACTACAGCTATCTCTTATTTATACTTCAGTATCTCAAATAATTTATTTGTTGTTGAAAACTCACTTTGTCACTATGTTTTAAGTTAACCCAGCCATACTGCTTGACCATACTGCTTGACCGTAGGCACTTAAATGTGTTTATAATTAACCCCATGCTGCCTTCCAATCTCTCCTCTCCTCTCCTCTCATTCTAAGACAATTATACATCTTTTATATATTTCTACTCTATATTCTACTATAACCAGCCTCATCTCAGGCTTATAAGTACCCCTGTGTTAACCGTGTTCATACATGGTATAGTATCCCATGCATTCCACAGTCCATCACTGCAAGTTTGAAACCATCCACTGTAGAAGTGGCTGTCATTTATACAGATTTTGCAGTGTTAGAGTGGGGGTTATCTCCCTTGGTTCTGGTAGAGATGGGAAGTGGTTGATAGAGGGCTAGAGGCAAATCACTCCAGTGCCATTATCAATCAATGCAGGATGCGTTCTCTAACAGACAAAGGCCCTTCATTCATTCAGGCCTGGCCTGGCTCCCACTTTCCTCTGCAAGATTTCACATTTATTAGGAATTAATGAATTTTTTGTTATTGGAGGCCAGAAATACATGCCAGAATGGTATGGCCAATGCGTTGATTCCATTAGTAGCTTTCAACCTAAGTGTGATTGACATTCACTTATTAGCTGTGATTGATCGGAGCTACTGTAGGGCTAGTCTTTATCACACTCATGTGAACATTAATAGCTCAAATTATGTTTAATAACTCTCAAAATATAATTTTTTGTTTGTTTGCTTGCTTTATCAGAATGTCTGTTTAAAGCAAACAGTTTCAACAGCAAGAGATTTAGAGACCATCAGACATACTTTAACTGTCAAACTATTTGAATGTGTACTGGTTTTCATAAAATATCTAAGAATATACATTTACAGATGTATATATTTTTGTATATAGTGTTGTATAAAGTTATGGAGATGCATTAACTAGCAGCCCATTTGTGTTGTGGCTTGCTTGTTTTCTTAATGGAAGCTGACTATATGCTGTAGAAGTATTGAATTCAGTCTTTGACAGTTTGTGTTCAGATTAAAGCAATTAATATATGGCTAATGCAAATAATGTAAACCTGATAAATAGAATGCCTATTTTCCTGAACTCAGACATCAACTCTAATGATAATTAAGATAATTATTGGATTTAGGAAGTACCTCTTCAGTTCAATACAAAAGCAAACTTAATTTGTTATCCTTGATTTGTTACTCTCTTTGTCTGTCCTTTTTTCTGAGTGCATCAGTTGGTTTGGCGGAGGGACCATTACGGTTAATACAGTGATCAAGTTTGCTCTCCTCTTCCCTGGCCGCCATCTGTTGCACTCAGAATATTGCTACTAAAAATTGTATATATGTATAATGTTTGTCATTCTAATTTTGTAATCACCTTGATTATATTGTTTCATTATTATATTTCTTGAAAGTGCCAAATAAATAATAATAATAATAAAAAACTGTCATCAAGTGTATTGTAGAAAATTCTCATAGTAAGTGAACGTTTAAGTTGCAAGTATATACCATACTTATGTCTTTCATTGTTTTTAAATGGTCATAAAATGGAGCATTTCCAATAAATTCAGGAATTTTATTCAATTATTTTGTATTTTATCAACAGGCAGAGGATACCATCCAAGAATGTGTACTATTACCGATGCCCAGACCATAGGAAGAACTATGTGATGTCATTTGCTTTCTGCTTTGATAAAGGGAGTGATCTCTACCAGTTCTCCTACTGCTACCCGTACTCCTACACTCGACTTCAGACATACCTCTCAGCTGTGGAGAAGAGAAGGTTGGACTTTGTCAAGAGAGAACTACTCTGCCTCAGTGTGGTAAGAACATGTTCCTTTCCTTCATGTGAACTACTCTGCCTCAGTGTGGTAAGAACATGTTCCTTTCCTTCATGTGAACTACTCTGCCTCAGTGTGGTAAGAACATGCTCCTTTCCTTCATGTGAACTACTCTGCCTCAGTGTGGTAAGAACATGTTCCTTTCCTTCATGTGAACTACTCTGCCTCAGTGTGGTAAGAACATGTTCCTTTCCTTCATGTGAACTACTCTGCCTCAGTGTGGTAAGAACATGCTCCTTTCCTTCATGTGAACTACTCTGCCTCAGTGTGGTAAGAACATGCTCCTTTCCTTCATGTGAACTACTCTGCCTCAGTGTGGTAAGAACATGCTCCTTTCCTTCATGTGAACTACTCTGCCTCAGTGTGGTAAGAACATGTTCCTTTCCTTCATGTGAACTACTCTGCCTCAGTGTGGTAAGAACATGCTCCTTTCCTTCATGTGAACTACTCTGCCTCAGTGTGGTAAGAACATGCTCCTTTCCTTCATGTGAACTACTCTGCCTCAGTGTGGTAAGAACATGCTCCTTTCCTTCATGTGAACTACTCTGCCTCAGTGTGGTAAGAACATGCTCCTTTCCTTCGTGTGGCATGTTTGTGGAGATGTTGTGGTATGGTGGTTCATTCACTTGCCTCTCAATCCAAGGGATGAGGGTTTGAATCCCAGCCCAGCACTAACGTCCTTTGGCAAGACATCAATCCACATTTGCTACTCTCCACCCAGGTGCTAAATGGGTACCTGGTAGGATGTGAAAGTCATTGTCGTTTGCTCAGCATTGTGAGCATGTGATAATTGATAAATAGCGCCTGGCTGGAATGCTCCCCATGCTCCAATGCTGTGATACATCGTCAATGTCTTAAGTGCTATATAAACCCAGAATATTATTATTATTATCATATTGTCTGCTAAGAGCCTGAAAGGTATTTGCTCATATCAACTTATATGAACATAGACTTTACACATTTCTTGCTCTTTTGATATGTCTGTCGTTTCGGAGGTTACTCCTGATTTTTTTTAATGAGTGTGGTATGTAAATGGCCCTATTTCTTTCCTGCAAATAAATTGCTCTTTTATTTCTAAAGCTTGCAGTAGCAGTTGCCTAGGCCAACCATTAAATACAGCACAGGCTAAAAGTAATGGAAGAGAAAGAGAGAGAGAGAGAGAGTGAGTACTTCTGGTTAACCAAATGCTACAAGAGTTGGGTAATTGATTGTAAAACTGATTCCTTTGAGTTTTGCGAAAGAAATCAGAAATGAATTATTCTCACTCAATAAAACAAGGAAAGTCATCTTACAGTACAAATCATCCTAGTAATATTGTCAAACAGGGCAATACATATGTGTGTTAATGTCAAGACCTAGTGATTTCAAAATAATGTTAACCCATTGACTACTCAATTCTCTCATTCCCATAGGCTTTATACAGAGATCACCCGGTCCCAGTAGGCAATGGGTTAAACCATTGACTACTGAATGCTCTCATTCCCATAGGCTTTATACAGAGATCACCCGGTCCCAGTAGGCAATGGGTTAAACCATTGACTACTGAATGCTCTCATTCCCATAGGCTTTATACAGAGATCACCCGGTTCCAGTAGGCAATGGGTTAAACCATTGACTACTGAATTCTCTCATTCCCATAGGCTTTATACAGAGATCACCCGGTCCCAGTAGGCAATGGGTTAAACCATTGACTACTGAATGCTCTCATTCCCATAGGCTTTATACAGAGATCACCCGGTCCCAGTAGGCAATGGGTTAAACCATTGACTACTGAATGCTCTCATTCCCATAGGCTTTATACAGAGATCACCCGGTTCCAGTAGGCAATGGGTTAAACCATTGACTACTGAATGCTCTCATTCCCATAGGCTTTATACAGAGATCACCCGGTTCCAGTAGGTAATGGGTTAAACCATTGACTACTGAATGCTCTCATTCCCATAGGCTTTATACAGAGATCACCCGGTTCCAGTAGGCAATGGGTTAAACCATTGACTACTGAATGCTCTCATTCCCATAGGCTTTATACAGAGATCACCCGGTTCCAGTAGGCAATGGGTTAAACCATTGACTACTGAATGCTCTCATTCCCATAGGCTTTATACAGAGATCACCCGGTTCCAGTAGTCAATGGGTTAAACCATTGACTACTGAATGCTCTCATTCCCATAGGCTTTATACAGAGATCACCCGGTTCCAGTAGGCAATGGGTTAAACCATTGACTACTGAATGCTCTCATTCCCATAGGCTTTATACAGAGATCACCCAGTTCCAGTAGGCAATGGGTTAAACCATTGACTACTGAATGCTCTCATTCCCATAGGCTTTATACAGAGATCACCCAGTTCCAGTAGGCAATGGGTTAAACCATTGACTACTGAATGCTCTCATTCCCATAGGCTTTATACAGAGATCACCCGGTCCCAGTAGGTAATGGGTTAAACCATTGACTACTGAATGCTCTCATTCCCATAGGCTTTATACAGAGATCACCCGGTTCCAGTAAGCAATGGGTTAATATTTGTTTTGAGTGTGTTACAAGTCTACAGAGGAAAGGGAAGAAGTGAAATGGGAAGTAAATAATCAGAATGCTGAAAAATTAAAAACTTACAGTACAAAAATTGACATACCTCATCCATGCTTTTAGAATCTTAATCCTGGTTCATGTTTCATCAAGACAAACCATGTGTTGTAATATAGGCAGTGCCTTTGTATGCAATTAGTACTATATTGGTAAATCATAGGATTATCAAATCATTCAAAAAGTCCCTTTAGATTGAAATAATAGTAGGCAATAGAGGATGGTGAACAAGAAAGCTTAATAAAGGCACATTAAATCTGATTTTAATAGTGTGATGCATGTACTATAGGAGAGCTTTTCTAAGCAGTGTGCACCCGTTAAATCTCAACCTCAGGCATGTAGTTTACAAGCAAGAAGCCAATCTGACTGCGGAGCTGTTAATAGCACAAGACCTCAAGTCATAAACAAATGTGGGTTGCACGCTTCATTGAAACAAAGAGATTTAATTGAGAATGATGAATTAGATGGGATGGGTAGCGAAGCACACACTATTCCTGATTTGCTTTGCTTCATCTTCAATGGAGGGTAACTGACAAATGAGGCCGTAGGCTCTCTTTAGATATGGACAAACTTTCTATTTGATGGAAGAGAGTGAGATCTTTGAAGTGAGTGTTAGAATCAGCCAGCTTGAAGATGAAATGCATGATATGAGCTGAGAGGTACAGGACAGTGACATCATGGTGTTATCAAAGTAGTTTTGGATTAAATGTAAGATACAATTTCTTGGAATAAAGACTGTAAAGCTTGTGTAATGGTAAAGTCTTAAGTGATGTCCAAGTGCATGGATATTGAAGATCAAGGTCTGTATTCTACTAATTCAGTTAAACCCAACCCTGGATCCAAGATTACTTTTAACAAAGGAAAACTTAGATCTCAGATTAACTTTCCTTGTTAAACCTGATTTTGAACTAAAGCTTCATCCTAACGAAGGATTTAATTTGTAGTGGAATAGGGGCCATTGAGATTCCATAATTACAGAGCAGAGAGGAAGCTTTTTAGGCCAAAATATAGTTTTTTTAAAAGAATGGTTTATTCAGATCTTGTTGATGCTCCACAAGTTCATAAATCAGAAATGTAACATGTATACATGTAGCTGTAGGTGAAGTTAGGTGCATTTTGTGTATGCCATAAACATGGATAGAACCTTTGAAGAACCATGCATGCAGGAATGATTATTGTCTTCAGCGTATGTTTCATGGGGCGTTTTAAAAAAGAGAAGTGAAGTGGACTTATACACAATATATCCAGATATCTATAGTGAAATATGAACAATAGAAGCATAAGTCATGAACTTCATTAAAAAATTATGAAAAATATATGAGGATATATATTGGATATATGAATATATACATGTATATATACCCGGTAAGAGGAATATCTTGAAATAGAAAAAAACATTGACTAACCGGTAGTCTAATTCCCTGATTCAGATTAATGAACACACACTATGTAAATGTAGATTGCATAGCCTGTCATTAACATGCTGTGATTGCATTTTGAATAGTAGAGTACTCATACAAAGGATTGAAGTAGGACAAGGTTGTGACATAGCCTAAAAGACAAAGGTATTGCTCCCATAATGGCTAAAAGCACATCACTTTTTTTTGGATGAACCAAACTTTTTGTTCCACCAGCGTATAGGGAAAATCTCCATTACCAGTAGACAATGAGCAAGCAAATTGGAATGATGTGGCCCAGATTGGAAACTGATTTAGAACTAATTGATACTGACAAAGCATGATTCACATTGAGATTATGAAATATGAACAATCTTTGCAAAGGTTAATTTGATTAAGAGATCAACGAGGAGCTAGCATAAACATTTATCATAGTTTTGATGAGAAATTTATAAAATTTTAATAAATAGGAAGTTGATTTTGTATGAAAGGTGATTGATTAGTACATGGATGAGAGAGAATAGAGCCATGTTTTTCCTTTCTGTTTGGTTGAATCTATCGGTTGTATCTTTTTAATGAAAATATGAAACGTAAAATGTTAAGATGTAGCACAGAGAGAGAGAGAGAGAGGAAGGGGGGAAATGAGAAAGAGAGAATGAATGAGTGAGAAAGAGAGAGAGAGAGAAAAAAAAAAAGAGAGAGCACATAGAGAGAGAGAGAGGGTGAAAGAGAAAGAGAGAGAGAGAGAGAGAGTGAGAAATAAAGAGAGCACAAAGAGAGAGAGAGAGAGAGAATTGAAGGCAGTGAGATAGGGATGGTGTCAGAAAGACAAAAGATGACAAAGATACATGTACAATATGAAAGGATCATGTACAGGACTTACGTGAGGACATGCGTAATTTATCATTTTCTTAGGAAAAAAAGGTGATGTTAACTTTTTTCAACATGTTGCTGTTGAAAAGGTGTTAACATTTCAACAACAAAACAAACACACACACGGTGTAAACCATAAACACACACATGGTGTAAACCAATTTTAGGCAATAGAAATGGACATACATGGACATGTAGTTGTGCAGAAATGTTGCTCTTCCTTCTCATTCGCCTACATGTAATATACTTTCTAGGGCTGTGAATCGGAAGTTATTGAACAGAACCATAAAATGTGGGCCATTATTGTGAGTAGGTTGAACATCGGGTGAATTCTTGAAATGTCAATGCTATTGGTTTACCAAGGTGAGGTGTAGGAACATGTCTAGACTCTATATAGAACTTCTTATAACTTGAAAAACAAAACTCTCAAGTTGCTCTTAAATATTCAAAGTCACTCCTGAGTGGCAATAGAGATAGGGAAATATTTCAAGTCCATACCTGAGTTTCAGAAAAATAGTATTGAGAATGCAGTACCCTCAAGCCACCCCAATGTCTACAACCTCTTTCTACGCCGTTGCTTTCATGGTTAGGTGTAGCCTTAAACCAATCACGGGTTATTGAAAACATTTCTGGGAGCACTCTAAGAGGACCATCCCAGCACAGAAACTCAAGTCTTGATTGGAATATGCTTTAGGGTACCGAGACAAGTCAGAACTCCGTAAGCATTATGGAAACACACTAACAGCTTATCCCGACGGATTGACACGCACACCCAGCCTTTCCAAGTGCCCCCTAAAGTTATGAGCCACCATCAAAGATTTTCTTTTCTCTCTTTGTTTTTGTTCCCTTGTTGTCGCTCTTTGCTACCAAATGCTTTTGCCTGGTGGAATACCTGGCGCATTTATTTGTTTACCTCTACCCCTAATACACTATCTTGAGAATGCATCCTCAGGCTTGATTTCTGCTCTAAATGCAGGAGTTCCTTCCCTGTCTTTCTCTTTTCTGCCAGGGCTAGATCCTCTAAAGCACTGCACCACATACAAGCACTTGATTTGGGTTTGAAATAACCGTCATCCATAATTCATCCGCCATGCATTTGCATCGGGGCTGTGCTGGCACTCGAGCTTCTACAAAGCGCACCATTGAGTGGTCCTGCCACAGGGCACACGTACGCGTGTAGGGGAGCGCTGCTTGCTTGCTTGCCCTACGTAAATTCTCCCTCCTGTAAATTCAGTAGGTCCCCCACAAATGGATTTGCCAACAAACAGAAATCGAACTCCTAGACTTTTTAACATTCCCAAACATGAAGTATGTCATGCTGGTATTCTTTTCCATTCCTCTTCCAGGTTTGTTGTTGGAAAGAGAGATTGTTTCTTGGCCTCAGGGGCTGTCGTGTTTGATGGACTAAAAATGACCCGGCTTTTATTTCCTCCTCAGGCTGTCTTTTTAGTAACATTTGGATTTTGCCCTTTGCTTCTTGTTTTCTAAAAAGAATTTCCCAAGTTTTATCTCCGGGCATTTTAATTGATCTGCATTCAGCCTTACTTGTAGGTGTTTATATGAAGTGATTACATATTCAGACAGCTGCAGATTATTTCTTTTCTTATTTATGGATTTATGTGAGTAAATCACTATGTTATGTATGTGTGCAGTAGAATAATCAGTTCAAATGCTATAATAGTGATACAGTTCTTGAAGCAAGATGAAATTTTAAAATTGCATACTCTCTGTTCAAACACTTTATGAAGATACTTCTTTGGCTGCTGAAACAAAAGAGGAAACTGCACCACCTAATATCTAGGGGAGAGGGTGGGCTTCGCTGCTAAAATCCCAAACTAATTAGATATATTAGCAGGGACCTAAATCTTTGATTTCCATGACCGATGCCTGTAAGTGACCATTCATTACTAAGTGACCCCAACAAAACCTATTTACTTCTTCTTCAATCTGCAATTTATATTTCAGTAATTATACAAATTAATGATTTAATAGTTGAATCTGCGCTTAGATTGTGAAAGTATCAAAGACCTCTTGGTAATATTGAATGGTATGAAAGGCTTGAAAGGAAAATTCTTCACTTACATTTATGAATCTTAATTATTCAATTTATATTTGGTTTTTGAAAATATCAGTTGAAAGTGTATGAGAATGGAGAGAGAATAATTTCAAGAACCAAAAGCCGGAATGAGAGAGAGAGAGAGAGAGAGAAGGGGGTATTAGAGAGATGTAAAAGAAAGAGAGGCAAAGGATGGGTTACTATCATCTTAGAATGTGTATCTTTGTTAGATGTTAAACTACTGCATAATATTTATGTACTTGCTAAGGTGTTGTCTTTTTCCCCTTTTTTTCCTACTACCCGGAACAATGAATACCAGATTAAAAAATGAATATATATACATGTATATATATATCTTCTGATATAGCATCATCCCAACAGTTTTTAATTTTTACATTTTTTGATTGAAAAAAAAATACATTCATGTTGCCTGCAAATTTCATACAGTCAAAATTCTTTTAATACATTCTACATACAGAGGTAGAAGTGTCGTAGTCGAGTGGTTTAAGCACTTGACTTGAAATTCAAAGGTCGTGGTTTGATCCCGACATGGCACTAATGTCCTTTGGCAAGGAATTAATCTACATTTGTCACACTTGACCCAGCCAGGTGAGGTAATTAAATGGGTACCTGACAGGAATTAATTCCTAGAAACGCTAGAGCGCTGTAATAGCAGCTAGGCTAAAGCCGGGGTTATAATTAAATAGTGCGCCTCGGAATAGAATTTCTAGATAGACGGCGCTATATAAATGCCTATTATTATTATTATTATTATTACATACATCAAATCTGGTTTTATAAGGTGTAAAATGAATAAAAATGGAGAATATTAATTGTTTGTCGTAAAAGCTTATAATAGAAATAGAGGTGGCAGTGGTAGAGAAGGGTTATATTAGGTATTCCACCTTCTTGCTCAAATACTACTCCTTAAATGTATAAAACAGTAAATAACCTCATTACTTTTAAAGGCAAGGAGATAATGAATAGTTCTTAATACTTACTGGTTTGTGACAGCTTAGATGTTTGGGAGTAAAGAGAGGCGCCTCCTAACTTGGCGGGGCCAAATGAAATAATTGCCATTTTGACCCAAACATCTCTCTATTAATTGCACATCTAGAGAAGGAATTAGCTTCAATGGCCTACTATTCAAGCTCTTAACTAAAGTAGCTATACTGTCTGTCTCCTCAGCCAGAATTCTTTATTTATATGTCTCTGGACTTTTCATCGGAGCTGTAAAGACCTTTATCCCTTTCAAGTTCTCCTATTTTTTTCTAATGGATGAAGTCTCTTTCATATATTCCAACTCCAAGGGGCTACTTGAGGGCTTGATAGATCTATTGGTAGTTCTTTTGGCAAAATTCTCCTTTGCTCCTTTTTTCTTTGCCCCTTTTCTATTTGCCCCATGTGTTATGAGTATGAGGGGTGCATCTGCATGGTTGTCAAACGTGACCTCCTCAAAAAATAGAATTGAGGGTCTTGTTTCCTTTTGTTTTTTGTTTTTGTTTGTTCAAGATATTTTTAGACATGTGCCCCTACCAAAATAATAGGGTTGCCCCTGTTGAACACTTTCAATTCGGTTAGAAATCTGCCCAGATGTCCTCTGATGTTAATGAAAATGTTGCTATGGCTAAAAAGGGCGATGTGATCCAACCTTTAGGAGAGCTGATCAATTAGCAAATTTGTCTATTTCCTCTTCTCTAAAACGTAGCGGTAGTGATGTTGAGTGGAGTCCCATTGTCTAGCAGGGGTACTGGGTTTTTAAAGTCTCCCTTTGTCTAGTGGCTCATCACAATTTAACGATGCAAGGTGGGAGCGCGTGCCGAGGTGTGAGTGAGATGCCTCTTTGATTTATTACACGCAGCTTTTGCGAAGGTTCAAAGCGGCCTCAACAATAAATTAGAGCTGATGAGAGGGGAGGGGCATCTGTCGTCATGGCAATGACATGAAATTTTAAATCGTGGCTTTGTCTCTTCTGCGTAGACAGATAGTCCATGTCAGCTTGAAGTTAGCACCCTTCTTTCTAATCATATATATTATTCACATGTTAGCATTAATATGTCTACCAATATAGCAACTATGTAGAGACAGAGAAAAGACAAAAGCTTACAAGTGTAGAGAATGGTTCAACAGCCTTCACTGCTTTCTGTTTTCATTTTTTGGTCATTTTTGTACCTTGTATTTATTGTTTTTCTCGCCATTTTATGTCAATTAGGTGAATGAACTATAAATCTGGATTAATTCAATAGGGACAAAAATGAGAAAACTGCTGGGACATATAATATTTTTCCTCACAGATATGATTCAGAATCTTTTCCTGTAATTTCATTCATGATGAATAAGAAAATTAAAAATAGTCTTTTTCATTACTGAGAAAAAAAAATATGACAAAACATTCTTATATAACCTTATTTAACCTAGCGTCTCTATTCTCACCGTTCGATAGTACTTTTCCACATGAAATATCAACAGGTGTATATTGAATACATGTACATGTATGTTTATTTTGTCTCACCAAACTGAACTGGACATTGGCAAGAATTGCTCAACATGCTTGAGCAATTTTAATTTGAAAAGTCACTAGTACAAATTATACAAAAGAGAAATGTATGTTTGGATAAAGTCACTCATTAATGCCATTATACGTGACTTTATCTCGATATATACAGTGTAAGCGTGTATGTACAGTATGTATACCGGTAAATGTAGCGTGATCTGTTAAGATGTAGAGTGACAATTAATTTGTGTCCCTTGGAAGCATCCTGTTATGGAGTACACAACATAGTCTGGAGCTGTACCTCCTGTATAGCATTGAGGGCCCTTGTGAATAATGCATCAGGAATACCATGATTAATTAAACATCCAACTGCTATAGAAGAAGAAGAGGAAGGGAAAGAAGAAGAAGAAGAAGAAGAAGAAGAAGAAGAAGAAGAAGAAGAAGAAGAAGAAGAAGAAGAAGAAGAAGAAGAAGAAGAAGAAGAAGAAGAAGAAGAAGAAGAAGAAGAAGAAGAAGAAGAAGAAGAAGAAGAAGAAGAAGAAGAAGAAGAAGAAGAAGAAGAAGAAGAAGAAGGAGGAGGAGGAGGAGGAGGAGGAGGAGGAGGAGGAGGAAGGAGGAGAAGGAGAAGGAGAAAGAGGAGAAGGAGGAGGAGGAAGAAGGGGAAGAGGAAGAGGAGGAGGAGGAGGAGAAGGAGAAG
Organism: Mesocentrotus franciscanus; assembly: GCA_037976565.1. Lineage (NCBI taxonomy): Eukaryota > Metazoa > Echinodermata > Echinoidea > Camarodonta > Strongylocentrotidae > Mesocentrotus > Mesocentrotus franciscanus. The sequence continues at coordinate 34,680,051 of CP137674.1, read as the reverse complement.
GAGAAGGAGAAGGAGAAGGAGAAGGAGAAGGAGAAGGAGAAGGAGAAGAAGAAAAGAAGAAGGGGAAGGAGAATAATAATAAATAGAAGAAATTGATTACCATACTTTACTTGCATATCCCACAAGACAGTATTAAGCATGACATGTTACAAAACACCACCAATGGGAATCAGGGAAAATATAATTAAATGATGGAAATCATTTCTGTATTGTGTTTGATTTGATTATCTGCCAATCCAATGTTTGTTGTGGAATAGCTTTGTTGTGCAGTGCTCAGTCATTGTTCTATCATAACAATGCCACAGATAGCCAGATGAGATGAGCTAAGTAATCTGTATCACGGACAAAGTACAAATGGAGGGCACAACGCGAGTGAATCGACGGCTAAATTAGATGAATTAGATAGACCGTGATGGGATGAAAACATAACTGTTGATCTATGTCACAGTCAGTATATGTATACATGCAAAGTACATTTTATACTTGTGTAAAAAATGTAATCAAATTTGATAATGTAAAATTGCAACCTGTTAAAGGGGGATCTCTCATTCAAAAAATAAACCCAAAGAGAGATTAAATGAAGATTGATTTGAATTCAGCAATGGTAGAGCTACCATATTATAATAAAAAGTCAAGGTAAAGTGAATGTGTGCATTTGGAAGAAAACAAATGTTTTGCAGAAATTGAATGGAATATGACCAGAAGATCCATAACAGATTATGCCAGTTTAGCTTTTAGATTCTGCAAAATATTTGGACAAAATGTGTCATTTTAGTACATTTTATGTCAATATGGATATAATAATGCAGAAAATTTGAGATTTAGACTTTGAGGAAAGAGCAAGGAATCCAAATTTGTCCTCTTTGAAACAAATAATTTTAATGGAATAGAGTGGAATGACAAAGGTAATTACTGGTAGATAATTGTTCTTTTTAATGTATGTATTAGATTGTTTTCATTGGCACCAAGGAACACAATAGCAGGCAATTAAATTATCATTGGTATCATTATTATGATTATTATTTGTATTAGTATTATCATTATCATTGTCATTATTATCATTTTATCATTGTCATTGTCGTTGTTGTTGTCATTGTCGTTGTCATTGTCATTGTTATTATTATTATTATTATTATTATTATTATTATTATTATTATTATTATTATTATTATTATTATTATTATTATTATTATTATTATCAATGTAAAAGTGAGACCTCATAATCTCAAAAGGTCAAGCAAGTCAAAGTAGAACTGAAAATAGCCTAAAAATATGGCGTTCAATTGATAAGCATTCAGTCATTGTAGTAAATGAGTATTTTTTATTTGGTATTCTGCTCTCGTACTCTTTATGGGGTTGCGAATGTGAGGCGTTGAGTTGAGCGAGGGAGGGTTGGTGATCTGTCTCCTTGACAGCTTACACCTGTATCAAGTGAACGTAGCCATTGTACGGACATCCTGAACCCTTATAGCAAGCAATCTTATTCTAAACACCCATACTATGTACGCCTTTAATCGACAGGTGCCTTATACCCCTCTCATGTTTGCTTTTGTCTAGCACAGATTATCACGCACAGAATACAAAAAGTACATTGACTCTCCATTCAACGCCCCCTTATCTCATCTCATCCCATCTCATCTCTCTGTCCCTGTTATCTCTGCATCCTATAACAAAAAGAGAGGTGTGTGATTATTTTCTCTTGAATCGCATCACTGGCAAGCAATAGAGTGGGGGAGATGGAGCGCAGACTGGACCAATGCTTCTGTATGGAGTATGTTTCTTTTCTCTCTCTCTCTTTATTATCTGGTGATAGCAGGAAGAGGTGTTAGGAGCATTCTCTCTCTTGCTCTCTCTCTCTTGCTCTTGCTCTTGCTCTCTCTCTGTGTCTCCACCTCTCCACTGTTATTATGATTATTATTAATCTTCATCATTATTATTATCCTTATTTTTGTTACTTTTTTTTGTCACTCTTTTTCTTTCCCTTTCTCTTTATCTGCCTCTCCACGTACCCTCTCCCAATGTCCGTCTCCCTCAAGTTACATGTATGCATCTTCCTTTTTCTCCTTCTCTTTTTTTCGTACTTTTAAAAATATATATTTCATTTTTTGCTTTTCGATTCTTTTCAATCATTCTATTTTTTGTCTGTCTGTCCGACTACCTCTCCTTGTGCCCTTTCCCCTATATGTATGATGCCCCCTCGCTCTCCCTTTTCCTCCTTCTCCTCTCTCTCTTTCTCTTTCCCTCTCTGGGTCCAGAATAGATTGCTCAAATTGATATGATACAGTGTGAGCAACTATCTCTTGGGATATTGTCAAATGAACATGATTCCTCTCAATTTTAGAAACTGGAGCACATGACACCTGTGATATTCTTGCTGAATACAACACAAAGTTTGTCTGTGTAATGACTAATACAATGTATGACTAGATGTGACAGCGCATGTTTGGCTACATTATTTGAAAGCTTTGATTTGTTTCAATGATAGGTTTATTTATGGTACCTCCCCAATATTAAAGTATATGTAATGTATGTAATGTTGCATTTCTGTATTTAATACAAGTCAAGGAGAGATGAAAGGGCAAGTTGTTGTATAATACTAGGCAAAATGAATGTTTTTTTGTTAATTGGTATTCACTCTGTGGGTAAAAAACAATATTCTCAATGCCAGTTAGCCAGAAAATCTCTGGAAAGTAATTTATTAATTCTATAAAGGATTTTTTTATATTTCTCAAAAATAATGAACTGCTCATGATTACATCAATTTTCAAGTATTTAGATGCTACATACAAAAACAATTTTTCTTTCTTCATTTAGTAATATATAGTTGACACAAGGAGTGCCTCCCCCATTCAAGCAAGTACTTTGCTGCTCATGCATGAATATGTATATTTTGCGGGTAACCTGCTTTATGTTATTTAATCATTTCATGAATTGGGATAACTGGATGAAAACTCTTCATTCAATGGAGTCTTCCATTCTCTTGTTCCGTTTCCAAACCATGTTTAGCTAAACAAGCATGAACGGAAGAACAGCGGGAGATAATGAATTAAGTGCCTGACTTAGCGCAAGCACGACGGGGAGAAGGCTTGCCGTGGGAGCAAGCCACCAAACCGTATGGACGTGCAGAGAACCGTGACGGCCCCCTCTTGTGTTTGTCCGGTCGAGCTTGAAAGAAAACTGCCCATGGTCGGTCGCGTGCCATTATCTCCACACATAGGGGGAAAGATAGAAAAAAAGCAGGACAAAAAGCTGTCAGATTAGAATTATGATGAATGCAGTATGGCTCGTCTTTCTGATTTGACAGATGTGACATGTCTGTCACCTCCGAAATTAACTCTTTGACTACCAAAGTCTCAGCCAGTGTAAGCTTTAACAGGCTAGCTCTGTACATCTACAGCTCTCTTAACTATTTGCATGCTTCAAGCCTGTATCAGCCTGTATGATTTCATACATATAGCACTGTATATCTAGCATAGGTTTAATCATAATGTAAAAACCGTACATCTTGATGCATGGTAATGAAAAAGGGAAATTTCAATCAATAGGATGAATTTATAGTTTTTCTAGAGTTGTTGATGATATTGAAGACATGAGTAGAGGATCACACCCAATAAGTGCATGTGTTTTAATAGCAAGGAGGCAAGATGGTTACCCAGTAAAGTATAGACAAAAAATGAAGTGTTAAAACCACATTTTCTTGATTGGGTTTAGGTTGTTGCCAATACTAAAATCACAGTTTAACACTTGGGTGCAGCCAGGATAGTCTAATCAATTCTGAAGATTAAGCCTAAACTAATCTTCTACCTAGTGTGCACCAATTACTGGGTATTTCTAATTTATATCTTGTTTTGGCCCAATTTGGAATTGCTTCCCAAACATTTGCTTGTTTGTAAGTAGACATCATATTAATTGCTTTCACACATAGCAGATGGTCTATGTATATGCTTTATAAAGATGGGACAGACAACATATATGCAAAGTGTGAAAAAATGATGACAAAGATTCGTTCTATAGCCGGCACCCTTTCCCCTCCACACACACACACACACACTCACAATTTCCTGTAAATCAGTATAAGAAGCACACCATTTTTTTAATGAATTGTGAAGAAAAAAATCTCTGATTAGAACAGTGGGAAATAATTCTTACTACCGGTATGTATTTCCATGTACAATTTCTGTGTAATATGAGTAAAGTTCTATCCATAGACTGCTGAAAAGGCAGATAAAGGGAATGTTGTTTTTACAGATTTCTAAGCTGTGATATTTATGCTGGCCCTAAAATGTAGAAAGGTAGAAAAGAGACCATTCAAATTGTATGCATATTTTCCAAACAGAAGTTGCTCTACATTACCTGAAAGTTTGTCTGACACTTGTCTGACAAAGCAAAGCCAATGAATTCAAGGTGAATAGACCATTTTTGTAATGCAATCAAATATAATGCATAAATCTTTGTTAAGTGCTATGTTACAAATTATTTCATTCACCTGTTACAAATAATTGTATTACAATAGTCAGAATGCGAATGGCATACATTAATTGTTTCTAGGTAGGTCAAACATTATGGGTTGTCCTACCTTACATGTAACAACACAGAATGAATGTAATTTGCATTCTGACCACTGAAAATCAATTAACAGGTGAATGATATAATTTGTAATATGGCACTAAACACAGATTTATGCATTCAATTTGAATACATTACAAAATTGGTCTATTTTATGCATTTTTTCCAAAGAGAAGTTGCTCTTCGTGACCTGAAAGATTGTCTGAGACTTGTCTGGCATAGCAAGAATAATGAATTCAAAGTGAATTCCTTCCATAGCGGTTAAAATGAGTGGTGTGTTGATGGTTGTTTCTTTTCAATAGAGATGCATACTTGATCAGTCATTAGTGATTCCATTCAGCTGTTTCTAGTGATTCCATCTGCTTTGTTCAGTTATATTTGAATAGGTTGGGTTAGAGTTAGAGTTAGGGTTAGGGGTGGTGTTTTCAGTGAACATTAATTTCTTCCATTTTTTGGGGATGCATGATAAACAATTCAGAATAACTTTAAGCCAATTTTTCTTGTAATAAATGCAAGTTCATTACCAGAAACATAATATTAATTTAAATGCATACAATTGTATTTATTGCCAAGGTGGCTTGTGTAGTACAGCACTCTAGCAGTTATTCAGCACATTTTGCCAAAAACTTTAGTAGTTTTATTTTTTATTCTTTTCTCATTCATAAAAAGGTATATATTTTTGTGCTATTTTTATTCAAGCTATTCCTCAGCTCACTTCCCTCTTGTAAAGATGGTGCTTCCTCGCTTGCTCTCTCTCTCTCTCTCTCTATTTCTGTCTCTGTCTGTCTCTTTCTTTCTGTCTACGTCTCTCTATCTGTTTTTTTCCCTTTCTCTCTTTTTTTCTCAGTCTGTCTGTATTTCTGCCCTTCTCTCTTGATGTCATATATTTAGGGTCCTGTCTAGGATAGCTAAATACAGCTACCAAGCATCTCACCTTTGCTGGCACACACTATTGATTATTTCATTGTATAGATCATTTGAAGGTACATCTATAATGCAGGACCATGCACCCGAATGGACCACGGGTAACTCAAAGTTATGTTTTCACCTGTCGACACCCTTTCTCCTTTAAAAGGTCCCTCTCATCATGCGCATAATTGACACTGTTTAGTGCTCCAGGAGTTGACCTGTATTCCAGATCTCCCCCCATTCTTGTGAAAGCTTTTCTTTTTTTTCTTACAGGTGTGTTATAATGGTGCTGAAAGCCAGGTAGATGTCTACACTTGTTTGTTTGCCATCCCAGAGAGAGAGAGAGAGAGAGAGAGAGTAGGGGGAGGGCAGAAGAGGAAAAGGAGAGAGTGAATTAATACTGAGAGGGGGAGTGTGAATTTGAATTTCAGATAGGGTAGAAAGAGGAGGAAAGAATTAAGAGGGAGAGAGAAGAGAGTGAATGAGACAGACAGAGAAAGTTAGACAGACATACAGATTGACAGACTAAAACGTCTGTGGAGTAGGGGGAATTCTAACCTTTATTATCATTATTAAGCATATATTGGTGCTGTATCCTTTCAATACAGATTTTCACAAATCACCTGCATGTTCCTCCTTGGAACCCATTTTAAGCACTAGAGAATTCATGCAACTTAAACGCATGTGTGCTGTTTTAGTGTTTAAGGCACTTAGCAGGCATTTTACATGTGAAATTTTCCATGGGTTTGTTCTTTTATCATGAGGATTCGAGCCTCTCTCTAAAACTAAATGAGCACGTATGGACTGTAAGTGGCAACGTGTATGGTCTATAGCTGTGTTTTATTTGACTACAACATGTACATTATAAAACAATCAATTACAATAGCATTAAGCATATTAGTGTAGTGTGTGTCTAGTATGACAGCAGTCATCCCATCATTGTACATCTCTCGTATACCAGCGCTATAAGCTTAATATTTAGGACACATCGGGTGTTTTTAGATAATGGATATTTCCCCCCTTTCTATGAATGGCCTTGAAAACGCACTCGACAAAGTGAGTGCATGGAGCTTTTGTCTGCTGGAGATCCAGTGTGTTTTATTATAGTACCTCAACATGAAAGCTTTTTAGTATGGCCATGAATTAAGGTCAGACTAATCTTGCCTTGTAATTACAAAGCTCGACTTTTTTTTTCTCATTTTTTTCATTGCGTGTGTGCAGGTGTGTGTGTGTGTGTGTGTGTGTGCAGGTGCGTGTCGATATAAACATGGGCAGGGATAGAGGTCCTTTAATGATTTAATCATGTTTCTTGTGATACAAAGTCATTTAAAATAAAGTAACCTTTCTATTGAAATACAAATTGGTTTTGTGGAAAACTATTAATTAGGACAAATTCACCAAAAAAAAACACATGTTGGTGCTAAATTGAAATTGTTTCTATTTCTTTTGTCAAACAAAAGATGATATATTATTATTAGTAGGGGCTATTTTTTATTCATTTGGCACTTGCAATACATGTCAAGAAAGAACATACAGATGAGTAAACAAAATAGGTCAACTAATAAAATATCCATGGCCCACAGGCCTTCCTTCCTTCCCAATATTGTATTAGAAATGTATTAAGGAACATGATCACCTCATCAGTCATCACAATTGTGAAAAGAAGACAGCTGCAGTGGTTTGGGCATGTAGCTAGATGGAAGAATAGCTTTACAAACACCATCTTGTAAGGAGGTACTGATGGGATAAGAAAGAGGGGCAGACCAATTAGGACATGGACTGATAACATTATGCAGTGGACGGGAATGTCATTTGAGCAGATAACTTGAACAGCTGAAGACAAAAAGTTATGGAGAACCTACGTCTCAAGGTCCATTTAATTGTCGCCCCAATGGCCTCCAAGCTATGGGACATAGATGGATAGATAGATGATTAGAAATGTATACAAAATAATGATTGCAAATAGTCATAAATGATGTATAAATCTATAATAAATGTTTCATTTTCAATATGCTTATGAATTTTCTTGTTACTGCCACAATCCTACCATTGGATTCTTTCTTGTCAAAAAAAAAACAACAAAAAACAACAAAACAACAACAAAACAAAACAAAACAACAACAACAACAAAATCCATAAAATTATCATTCAACCATGCTTATGAATATAAACAAATCAGAATCGACTGTACAAACACATTGAAATGATCTGAACTAATGAACTTTATTTTGAGGAGACGTGCTTTACATCTCTCCTCATGTAATGCTGATATGTAGTATCTACATGTAGATATAGCCTGATGTAGTTAGTTAACATTTTTTTAAACTTCTATATTATTTTGTCTGTTCATTTGTAAAACCGGGTCGTTTAATTGAGTGAACAATATGAACTTGTGCATTTGAAGCTGATGATAAATACAGATTAATTCTTGGCTCATTTAAATGATTGCACTGTAGAAAAAAATTGATTTAGGGTGAATCGTAAAGCTTCCAATTACCGGTAGGCAAGTCTACATGTATAGTATTTCACTGGAGGTATAATGCATGTTTTATCTTAGCCATTGAGGGAGCCCTTCCATAATCCTATCTGTGACTCTTTACACTTTGCACTGCTGGTGACTATATTCACATCTAGGGTAGATTGTGCAACCTCTCTGATGCACGCTTGTCTACTTTTAATTATTATTTTTCTGTTTAGTCATTGTTTAATTTCACTGCCATCATGTTATCTACATTTTTTTCTTTCTGATATTAACTACTTCATATTTATTTCTAGATATCTCATATATCTTCTGTCTTCACTAATTCCTCATCTTAATCCTTGCTCTTTTCTTTTTTTTCCCCTCTCCAGTGTTCTATCTGATCTGTCTCTGGCTGTCTCTCTGTCTGTCTCTCTCACTATGTCTCTCCCTCTCCCCCTCTGTCTCAGTCTGTCTCTGTCTCTCTCTCTCGCTCTACTTCTAACTTCCTGTGTCTGCCTCAAATCATAGCATAGGTGTATATTTCATTCCTCTTTTCTGATAGTCATTTTTGGATTTATTTTTTCATATTTCCATCTCGTACTCCAAAAGTTTTAGGTTATTTAAAAAAAAACAATGTTCGTAAAGAGATAAGTACAAATAATCAAATAGCAGAAAATTGTTTTCAGTGAACATTAATGCACATATTCATTAAGTGACTTCTCTGAAAGTTTGATGGTGATAGCAATTTGTCTTGTGAAGCTTGCCCAATTTAGGAACTCATTAACCAAATCACTACCAAGTCTAGATAGAGTCTGTGTATAGCCAGGGTAGAATTGAGATGTAGCTTTGTGAGTGGCCGGTGCTGCTGTAATTGGTAGGTAATTTGAAGCACGTTTGTGACAGTGATTCATGCTCTTAAACTCTGTGGTTACTTTTAGTGAGATAAGTGAGGAGTGCTTCAGTCCAATAAATCTCCATCATCTAACTCAAATTGGGCTACTCAATGTAAAGTAGCACCAGGAAGTTTGTTTCTCAATTGCGTCATAATGGAAACAGTCATGTGAACAAGCCAGAACCCTTATTTTCTGTTTATCAGCAACTAAATGATAACAAGTTCAATGTACAGGAGTATGTTTACCCCAAACCTTTTACTCACATGCAATATCCCTGCAGGAAAGCAGCCTCACATGTTTGGACATTTGTTTGTTTCTTTGTTTTTTATATTTTGGGTCAAACATATGAACTATGATGGTATACATGGAGAATATAGATGCAAATGCTCCTGAAAAGAAGTAAAAATGTGGATTTCATGTCTTGTATGACTTGTTTGCTCTTAAGCAACCATGGCTGTTCAATGGCAGAATGAAATGGGACATCAAATGAAATGATACGTGTAGTAACAATAAAAAAACAAAAGAATGTCTACTTTTATATGCATTAAACATTGATTTATCTCAGAAATTTAGCCTTATATGCACATGTTTTCTAATTGTTTATAGCCAGACAGGCTTTTTACTCTGAACAGACAAAGGAATTCAACTGTTGATTATAATTCTTGACTTATAACTCTTGTACAAAGATCATGAGTTTGAGCCCTGGCTTATACTGTACCTCATATTCAAGGGACTTTATCAACATCGCCTCCCTCTATCCAGGTGTAGGTTATGAACATCATTTTTTTTTAATAGCATGAATGCACCCATGAAAAGATGAGTAGTTTGAATACTCCCAAGTGGACTGTAAGTGTAGCATCCTACATGGAATTGAATCTGCAGGGTGTCCTTCTGAACCTCAAACATGCAAATGAAGCTCCCTGAGGCCGGGTGCTGGATGTAAGAGTTAAGCTCTAAAAGGTTTGATTAAAACATCCTCAGGGGTGCATCTTAATGTAATGGTGTATAGGATGTGAATTTGAATCTCAATTTGTTAATGTGAATTGATAGGGTTGAGTGATGATGTTGTCCCAAGATATTTAGTTCACATCATCCTTTAATGGATGTCTAATTATGTCTAATAGTTTAGCTAGTAAGGAAACTACATCATATGAAACTTCTCCCATCTTTAAGCCATGTGTAATCGCATCAGAGAGAAGTTCCATGCGGCATTCCCCCGGAAACTCCGCGCTACACAGCCTGTAATTTCCCTAATGGTCGGTTGAGTCAAGCCGAGGGTGAAAGGCACCCAGGCCACTACCAACGGCTGTCAGCTCCCATCACTGTAGCTATCACTACCGTGTGCTAGCGGACGGAAGAAACAGAGGAAAGATGGGACTTCTTAAGTAGCTGGTCACCAAATTGTGATTTGCTGTGTAAAGGATAGCCTTGAAAGGCAGGCCATTAACATAAAGATTTCTGTAAAACCCTGATGATAGAAAGTTAATAGTGGCATTGCAGCATATCGTGTAATGTCACAGAAAACAAGAGTACTTTTAATCATAATACTTAGATACTATTACTCAAATTAGCTTTCTTGTTATCATGCTTGAATTGTCTTTTATCTCGTTCCTTGTCATCATTGTGTCTGATAAACAAGAGATGGGCAGCAATCAGGCTAGAGGGATGTCCAGTGTCTTTTCCAGTTTATTGCTGATCTTCGCTTGAGCTGTTTTCTCTCTCACAATTATAACTTGACAAGTGAAATTCAGATACTTTTATATTTTCTTTTCTACCAATATTTCCCTTTTCTCAGAATTATCACTCTGGTTGAACTGTTGAATTTTAGATATATTTATAGTTCATTTATCTGAGCAATATTTGTTTATCCTGGGTGAGCTCATCAGCAAACATATGGAAAAATGAAAAAATAAGAAGTCAGTTAAAGGTCTTGTGCTTGGTGACAATGATTCTTTTTAGCAAAGTGCAAAATGTGTTTTAAAGAAACATAATCCTTTAGAATAAGTGACCAAAGGGCTGGCTACATTTAATACCCAAAGCATTTGACAGCGGTGTAGTCTTAAAATGGAATAAATAGTCTGCTGAGAGCTGGAAGGGGTTAAAATCAAATGCATAGTATGTTTATAAAATGAATGCCCTTGTAGCTCTGAGTATATGGATGGAATAATAGTCTTACTTGAGTGAACCCATTCAGTTGAATCAATAGAGTCAGTCAAATTCAGTGTTTCCACTCGCATTGAATCTGATCTTTTATCGAGGAGTTTCTATTAGCTGACTGAAAATATACTAAATGATTAGTGGAGTCCGTTTTAGATTGAGTGGACACTGTTTGACCTTTGTATCACTATGCTAGTTTGAATTCTAGGGATATACTGTATCATTTTTACAATGTTTAATGCACTACACAGGGACTTTTTTTCAGCGTCCGCTAAAGCATGCAGACATGGATTATGACTTTTTGGATTGCTCAAACTCACAATGCTCATGATACAGATGGTTACAATGGTTATATCCTAATCTAAAACTATATCTAAATTTGAATACATAACTTTTCTATAACATGTGCTGATATAAATATGCTCTATGTGTAACATGCAAATTTAAACAGTGAAATTAAAGGCACCTTGAATGCTTTATCAAGATATACATGATTTAAAGAGAGGTGCAACTCTCTCACCCTCCAAATGTCAGTCCACAGAAGAGAGTATGAATACATGGAGAGAGAGGGAGGGAGGAGAGCGATAGAGAGAGAGAGAGAGGGAGAGAGATAGGAGGGGGAGAGAGAGAGAGAGAAAGTGGAATAGAGAGGGAGAGAGAGAGAGAGAGAGGAGAGAGAGAGAGAGAGAGAGAGAGGGGGAGATGGAATAAAGTACACAATGTAGAAGGAAATAACCCTCATTTGTTTGTGTACTTAAAAAATGTCAGATCTTAAGAGAGTCCCTACCGGTTGGAGAAAATGATGAACTCATGACCGAAAAATCATTTAAAAGATAAATTTGTTGTTTAGCTCTATAGAGCAAGAGAAGAATAAATAGGTTGTAATTTACCTCTTATTTTTTTTTTTTTTCTCTTTTATGTACAGCAACAGAGAAGGCTGGATCTTCTAACGATAACCTCGCCTGGTAAGTTACATGTAACTTGGCTATTGATAATTCATATTTTAAAGTAAAATAAGTCCCTGTATGACTGGCAGAAGGCCATTGAGAGGCATATATATTCATAATTGAATGATACATGCCTAAAAACTATAACAACAACAACAACCCAGTTTGCCAAAGCATTAAAATTCTTGTTCTAACACCCTTTTGTTAGGCACTTGATAAAATCATTCTGATCATAGCATACAAATTTGATTATTTTTTCATCATAATTTCTGAATTTGGGTATTCATTTTTGTATTCAAATTATTTGCTAACAATGTTAAGATAAAATAATTGCATATTCACAATGAGTAATGGTTCCCTGGTGTCAATCACTGTATGTTTATAAGGTATAGCGGATGGTTTTGTATAATTTCATGATTTACTTACATGTACTAGTTGTATTTTATCATCGTTATAAGTATGTTGCAGTTCTAATGTTCTAATGTTCTAATGTTAATGTGACAATCAATTGCAGAGGAATATAATTACAAATGAACCTTTCTTCTGAAACCGTGTTGCTCTCTACCTCTATTACCTCTACAATAGAGTTTTGACTAACTGTGTTTTTATGATTGTTGATAGTTAATGCCAGATGACAGCATACATTTCCTCCCGCTGCCTTTCTACCTCTCGTCTCCATTACCCTTAATTAGCAGCTTGGCAACAAGCATTTGCCTTTCGATATTTCACTCCTTCACTTTCAAGGGATTTGGTAGAGTTGTTAATAAGCCGGGTGGACTTCACCCCCGTACTTTCCCATTAGTCCTATCTAAAATATCACAGACTGACAGCGGATCATTCTGGCATTTTCAGCCAGACGCATTAAATGTCAATTTGGAGGTGTGATTTATGAAAGGAAATTAACAATAAAGTCATGCTTTTGTTTTTAACACCGATGGCTTATCAGACAAAGAAACAATGTTACTTCATTTTATTGGCATTTAGCCAATGCTTTTGATACTGTTTTGTAATTCACCTCACCCTGAATGCGTTTTCAAAAATTACAGTTACTAACGATTCCCTGAAAAATTTAGGTATCTCTTGTCCGTAGTGCAGAATACACTATGCATACCGGTATATGATTTTTGTTGAAAAGCTGGTTATTATTTTTTCCCCCCCCCCCCACAATCGTATTTTACATTGACCACCCCACATGTGCAATAAATATGCAGTAAACTATAACATCTGCTGAGGACCATAAAGACATTATCTTACATCATTAAACACAGACTTACAGGTAGTGTATCCCTTTTGCAGCCAATATCAAAATCTGTAGAACTTTGCAGAATTTATGACTATGTCACGTATGTCCTATCTGTAAAATGTAAACGTAAGCAGTGTCCTAGTATTCAAATTATGCAAGGAAACCTGTTTACTTTCTAGACTTCACTGTCAGACACTATTGAGTGACTGACTGACTTCTTTTTATCTTTGGTAATAACATACATAAAATGAGCTGTAAAGGGTACATGTGCATTTGTCTACATCAATAACCCACTTCTTGTAATGGCCCAAATTAAACTCATTGAATTTTTGAGCAGCACAAAACGTACGACCATTCGGTACAAGGGTCTGAAAATCAGATTATTTAATTAAACGACCACGATCGCTAATTTGGATTCGACAACTAACAGTCGTTATTTCACCACAAAAAAACATTTTCAAGCCCTTTTGTTTTGATGGAAGTTCTAAATTAGTATTATCTGGATTTCAACCCTTTTCATTTTTGTCTCGCCTGCGTAGCAAAAAGCGAAAAAAAAATGATGAAAGGTTCTATTTTCATGACTGTCACATGGTCCTTTTGCAATGTTAGGAATATTTTACAGGCTAAAGATGAAGTTGTTTGTGTCAGTTCTTTTGAGTTAGTCACATTCCTCAGCCTAGCATTAACCAATAGACTGGTTATTAACATATTCAAATATTTTAAACCAAAGGTTGTTCTTGACATCATGAAAGCTTGTCCAATGCTTGCCCAACATAGCAACAAGTATTGTATGCAGACTGAAGTCTGCATAATGTACATGGAGTTTATTCATGAATAACAGGTTAATGGAATAACTCGTCACTTGGACCCCAGGAGAGAAACATCCACAAATTTGAATACGTTAGTCAGCCAGTATATTAAGCAAAGTCTGGCCTACCAAGTTTCTGTCTTTGTGATTGGTGCATTGTTCAAATAACTAGATTTTTTTCCTGAGCATTTAAATAAATGTATCAAAATATTTTGTCCACCTGTTTGGCTCTAGATTGTTTTTTTCAATGACAGACTTTAGTTGTTATGTGATGAGCCCCAGAAGACATTCTTGTTTCCCATAATTAATCAGTTGATATTTTGAAGAATTAACATGTCCTTGATTTTTTTTCTCACAATAGATATAATTATTTAAAAATTTCATATGATAATCGGCTCAGTTTAGTATCATTTCCACAAACAGGATCACGGATATAAATATAAACCAGAAAATAGATTTAAAAAAGGAAGAAATACACATCGACATATGGGGATAAAAAGATACCAGTTTCCATACAGTGAAAATTCTAAATACAATGTGAACTGTGTGTTAGAAGCAATTAATGTAGAAATAACAACAGAAAATAAAACATAGGGGAGGTTAAAGAAGACATATTAAAGGTTGAGGAGATACAGTTTAGATCCTATTCTAAAATAACTGTTTTGGGGGTCTGTTTGGAGCTACCACACAGGTGTTTACACATATAGAGTACGGTAATGCCCTACTGGCTCCAAACAGAACAGTGTTGTTATAATTCAATGAGTGTCTTCAAAAGTATCTTCAGAACTTATGAAATTGAGTTACATTTTTATTTTGATTGAAAGTGTGTGTGAATTGTACGGAGAATGGAATGGGACTTTGAGCTAATCACCCCGATGACTTACTGCTCTTCATTTCACTCTGTGTACTGAACATATTAGAAGGAAATAAACCTGCTAGTCATTAAGTTGATATCTGATGATTTATAGTTGTGATTAAAGCACAAATGACTATGAATTCATCATTTATTTCAACCTAATGCACAATAAACTGCATGGAAACAAATATAACATCTAATGACCAAAAATGAATCAAAAGATTTCCCCAAGAAATACTGCAATTTTAATTTGCAAGAAATTGAGCCGAGTCCATAAACGATCACTTTGTCTATTCATTTATCAAGCTTAATTTGTTTCCATGTTAATAGCAGTTGTATGATTGTAAAATGTAAGTTAATTAATGATTGTGGTACTCCCACATAGTTGCATCCAATGTCAGGCCAGTATGAATCAAAAGATTAAAGATCCATGTAGACAAATTTGTCTGGAGGAAGGGTTTGAATGGATGCATGGTGAGTGGATATATGTTTCTAGAAATACACATTTAAAGTTTTTCTTTTTAAAATCACTTTTTCCATGACTACATCTCTATTTCAGCATGTACATTGTATGATTTCAGTATTAGGTTATTCTTTAACTCTTTTCATTACAAAGCTAAAAAATATTTATAAAAATCCTGAAAACTTTGGATAAAATCTATGTTTGTTCCCTTCTGCTAGGCTAACAATGAGTTATAATGCATGAGTGAAAGAGATTGAGGATTACGTCTATTCCAAAGAGCTCTTCCTTTCCTTGCATGTGTACATATGCAGTATCTACATCAATAGGCAATTTTGGTAATGTAACCAAATTTATACTTCATTGCCTCATACAAATTCATTCACCTGTTACAAATAATTGTATTTCAATAGTCAGAATGCAAATTGAATATGTTGCATGTTGTTAGATAGGGCAAGCCATAATGTTTGTCCTATCTAGCAACAGCTAATGTATGCAATTTGAATTCTGACTATTGAGATTCATTTATTTGTAACAGGTGAATGAAATAATTTGTATCGGGCGCTTCACAAAGGCATATGCATAAATTTGGTTACATGAGGAAACTGGCCTATTATCTGCGCCTTGATTGAGAGAGAGAGACAAGTGTAAAAGAAAGGTCTTGGTCATAACATCATAGACATTTGCCCAGGGTTTGAACCTTTAACCTTGTGAATGAGAGTCTATATAGGCTGAATCCCCCTATTTCCCTCTCCTCCAACCCCTCCCCTCCAACCCCCTCCAACCCCTCCCCTCCAACCCCTCCCCTCCAACCCCTCCTCCAACCCTCCCCTCCAACCCTCCTCCAACCCCTCCTCCAACCCCTCCTCCAACCCCTCCCCTTCAACCCCTCCCTCCAACCCCTCCTCCAACCCCTCCTCCAACCCCCCCTCCAACCCCTTCCCCCTCAAACACCATGTACCCATGATTTCAACAAACATTGGTGTTTTGGTCTTTGAAACTTGTTAAAAAACTCACTTAAAGTGGTTTGAAATTAATTAATTCCTATTTATGCAGTCTGAATTGAATTTATAATAGATGATATGAAGAATATAATAAACCTTTTATAGAAGCTACAAACCAAATGTATACACCAACTCTAAGCTTATATTGGATAACAATTGCCTTTTGTAATTTTTGAAGGTCTTTGGATTTAATAACTTTTGAATATGGTGTTTGAAATGTTCATTAAATTTCTATTTATCTGGCAATGTCCTTGGACAGTTATTGAATGTGAATGTGGTTGAATCAAGGCCAGTGTTTTAATCTCATCGCATGAGTAATTGTGCTCCACTCCCATGAATTAATGTGACATTCAGCCAGCTTACCTACATGGGTCCACAACCAAATATAAAAAGAGAGAAGAATTCGATCGTTTGTGATGTAGCCTTTGTGAATAGCAAATTAATGGCACTTGGCTACCATGTAAATTAAATTTTATTTCCCTTTATTTTATTGTTGAATTAGTCAAATGTTGGTTTTAGAAGTTGTCTGTACAAGATGAGCAGGGTTGCAATGCATTTCAGTATTACCTTGAAACTGTCACTACACTTCATTTTGGTTGTTAAAGATGATGATCATGATATATTATCACATCATAAGCTCACATGGATAGGAATTTTAAAGCAATATATTTTACTTCAGAAAGTGCAAAATTCCAATCTGTGATGGTCACCAAATGTACTAGGAAGGGATCATCTTCTATGGGCCAAAAGGGTATTAAGCAATTAACTTATTATCTTCAAGCACAAAGCTAATGCCCTTCTTGCTTT
>CP137674.1:34422940-34660440 GCA_037976565.1 Mesocentrotus franciscanus | reverse complement strand
GGGGGATTATTTTGATGGAAAGTAGTAATTTTGTTATGTTCTTGAGTATGATAAGAATATCATGAATTTTGGAAATAAAATATGCCTAGTTTTATTAGTGATATAATATACAAGTTGAATAGGGTATAGTACATGAAAGAAGACTTGCACTTAAAATTTGCAAACAATGGTGTTTGATATTTTTTAAATACTTCATTATTATGATTATTATTAACGTTAAGTAATTGGCATCGCCTATTCACCTGTGCCTGGAAAGGAGAAGAGCGAACTGAATCACTGTAATCTTTGTGTCTCTCCTGTCAGTATAACTCATTGGGTTGTATGAATGTCTCCATGAATGTCAAGATTGATGAAGTTTGTTGGAGGAAAAAGAGAAAACGAGTTAAAATGACGAAGGTCGGAAGAAGAGGAAAGGAGGAGGGGGTGGTTGTAGGGGGTGGTTGTAGGAAGCCTGTTAATGATTCATGCACTGAGGTTAGTCAGGTAGAAATGATTCTTTCTGACCAGCCTGGGTCTGGGGACCAGCCAAGCTGAAAATCAAAACCATGTACTGGGGAAATGATTGGAAGATAGACCATGAGAGCTTCAGCAGAGAGAGGCAGGGCGTAAGATAGCTGAGGAGTGATCGAGATTGAGAGAGAGAGAGAGTGAGGAAGAAATCTTCCCAGGTATACTTTAGATGAAGGGATTATCATTAAGGAAAGCTTGCTAAAAGAAATGTAAAGTGTGTGACCTTGGACAAATTCATTACTCTAATAACATATAGACAAGTGACCTTCATACAGATCTTAATTTATTTTTTTCTCTTTTTAGGTGCAAGGAAGCAGTATGAAAGACAATTCAAAAGTTTACTTTTTTGCTCTGTCTCGTCTATTTCTCTTTTTCACTTTCTCTTTCGTCTTTGCTCAACTTGTTATCACCATCTTAGTGTCCATCTCTGTATTTCTAGGCAGCCATGATCTCTTGATTCAAAGATGTTTACTTCTTTTTGCTCCCACTCATCTTTTCTCTTCTAAATGTTGAATTCATAGCCTGTTCACACTACAGAAAATTAATACGAAACTCGTATAAAGAATATAAAAAAACGTTGTTGTATAAAGAAACGTCGTGTAAAGAAACGTATAAAGAATCATCGTATAGCAAAAGGAATGTATACAGACTAGAAAATGATATCATATAAAGAAACGTCATAGAAAGAAACTAATTTTGAAGAGGTCAATTTACATAACAGGTGGTCTAGTTCAGACTAGAAAAAAGTCAATATTTATCGTACAGTTATATGAGAATTGTATAGCTGTACGGTAAATATTGGTAGTTGAACACAGGGTCACTGTTTCTCTTTTAAATGTTGGGTTTCTTTCAGGGATGGGTCTGTAGTCTGAGCGTAACCAAAATTGGATTGACAGTGAAAGTCAGTGAGCAAATGAGATCATGATGTCTTGTCATGAGATGAATAGAAGAAGAGAAGATAATAGTTAGATAATAGCATGAAGATTAAATGATACTAAAGCCCTATCATTCTGCCTCTACATGTAACTTTTTAACTATGTTGGCCATAATAGTGTTTAATAACATCTGTGTCAATCTTCATTCCACCTACTTCTTCACAGAGATTAAATGATAGGTATTCAGAAGAGGTAAGGTGAATCATGTGTATATAGGCCTATGTGTATATAAGACCCCTGTTACACATACGTCTGAAAGTGGACTGAGGCCGGCCCCGGAGGCGGCTCGACGTATGTGTAACATGAACTTTTTTTTAAAAGCCGGACTGAGGCCGGACTGAGGCCAGGTGGACTCAGTCCACCTCTGGATGTGGTTTGAGGCCGGTCCGAGTCCGGACTCAGTCCCACAATCAGTAGGTGTAACACCAAAGTGGACTCGGGGCCGGCTTATAAGAGGAAGTGACGTGACCTGTCATCATATATCAACATAATACATCGGGCGTGCTTTGCCACCTTCTCTTATGTTATTCTTTCTTTTTTATCATTCTATCACTTTCTATTTCTGTCTTTCCTTATGTTATTCTTTGTTTCTTCCTTCTATCACCTTCTCTTATGTTATTCTTTGTTTTTATCATTCTATCACTTTCTCTTTCTGTCTTTCCTTATGTTATTCTTTGTTTCTTCCTTCTATCACCTTCCCTTGTGTTATTCTTTGTTTTTATCATTCTATCACTTTCTCTTTCTGTCTTTCCTTATGTTATTCTTTGTTTTTATCATTCTATCACATTCTCTTTCTGTCTTCCTGGAGTGCGCCCCAACGTCAGCTCGTGAAAAGGCGACGTGAGGCCGGCCTATGTGTAGACACAAAATTGCGGGCCCGAGATATGTGTAACATGGGTTTGATGATCTCGAGGCGGCTTCAAATTGCAGGCGTGAGGCCGCCCTCGAAGCCGGCTTTAAAAGCCGACGCATGTGTAACAGGGGTCTAAGTCTATCTTCATCAGCTCGAGTTTGCCAAATAACCCGCTATTTTAACTATCCCGTTCACAAATTATCCAGCTAATTTGCACCTTCATCAGCCCACAGTTGCAATTAGCGGGATATTTGGTCGAGAAAATATCTGAAGAAATCTTGGTCTTATTTCCAAAATATCCTGCTATTTGGGAAATAGCGGGCTAATTTGCGCCCGTCCGAGCTAGTTTGTAATGAGCGTATCGGTCTGATGAAGTCACAATTTCGAGCTTCGGGATAATATCCCAAGTCTGGAAATAGCGGGATATTTTAGCAAACTCAAGCTGATGAAGACAGGCCTATTGTTGTTTATATCTCTTTGCTAACTAGATCTTCTTCTTAGCTTGTATACAAGAAAGATGACATACAAATTAAGTTTACAAATGATATGGGGAAATAGGAAAGAGATTTCTTCCCTTCATACATTTCCACCCTTTATCCCCTTTTGACTTTATTCAGAAATGAAATGATTTGCTTAAATTTGATGCTTTTGAATCAGTACGATGTCATAGATTTAGCACTTTGAACTTAAAAACTTTTAAATCACGTGACAACTTGGGCCATTTTGAGAAGAAGTGTAGGAAGGAAATCATTAAAGAGAGAATGAGGCATGATATGACCTTGAAATTGTCTAGGTTGTCAAGCTTGAATGCGCTCATACTCTCGGGGGAATGAGGAAAATTCAAGGTCTCTCTTTTTTCTTTAAAAATGAGGAGCATCTCATGCTGTCTTTAGTTTGTTTGTTCAGGTATGAGAATCATGTCTGATGAATAGCATTGATCACTTAACCTTTCAGAAGATGGAGAGAGAGAGAGAGAGAGAGAGAGAGAGAATATGCAGATGGGAGGGAGAAGGGGAGCAGAGGAAGAGCAGGGGTATGAGAATCACGTCTGATAAATAGCATTTATCACTAAACCTTTCAGAAGAAGGAGAGGGAGAGAGAGAGAGAGAGAGAGAGAGAGAGAGAGAAGATGGGAGGGAAAAGGGGGATGGAGAGGGGTACAGGGGGACAGGGAGGGGAGCAGAGGAAGAGCAGGGATATGAGAATCCTATCTTTTGAATATCAGTACATGCATGTAGTCAGTTTACTAGGAGAGGTGGAGTGGGATGAGAAGGGGAAGGCAGCAGGAAAGAGGGTGATAGAATGTTAAAGTGGAGGGATATATATATACAAATCTTGTCTGATGAATAATAGCATTGATTTGCTAACCTTTCATGAGAAGAGAGAGAGAGAGATTTGATTTTTTAAAAATATTCATATGAATACAGCCGTGTTCAACTTGAAACAGGAAAAACTTTAAAAACAAAACAAACAAAGCCATGATGAAATAATATAAAATGAAGTGTAGTGTACATTACAAAAAAAAAAAATCTGTTTTCATAAACATACTTATCACAAGAGGGGGATGGAAAGGGGTACAGGTTTGTTGAGATGGTTTGATGCAGCTTGTTTGAACAAGGACTTTGTAGAAAAAAAAAATTGTTCCAAATGTGAAACCATTTGAGAAGTGTAGCCAGCCAGCCAGACAGTCTATCAACCTGCTCACATTACCAAAAGGTGAAGAGGGCATATAGGATCAAGGCAGATTACTTCCCAGACTAATTTAGCGGGAAATAAAATGCTCTTTTTAATGTCAGGAAGTCTCCCCTAGAAATCAACCAGCCATTTAGTGTCAAGTTTTTTAAAATTTACCAGCAGGAATCTTTCGTATTTAGAGGAATTTTGCCGATGTGATGTAGCAGTCAACAGCCTCGGACACATCTAGTTTGAATGTTTATGCCACGTCAAAAATAATTTGGATTTGGATTTGATATTCAAAGAAAAGATTTGTCAGATTATTGTCAGCTGTTGTCCATGGCAATCATGAAAGTGGAGGTTGAACTTATGACCTACAAACTTTGAGGTACTATTCAAATTTTGGAAAACATGTTGACGATTTTCTCTGAAAGGTTATTGGAAATAAGGTTGTATGAATGATGACACTTGTTAGGAGTTCCGTTGAAGTTACCCTGTTTGTTATGATGGTATCTATCATTTTAAAGTCATTTGTAATGCAATACAAATAAAATTCAAATTAATCTTAATGAAAAATCAACACCCAGTTTTGTTCAATAAACATTGATCATTACATTATAAAGTTTGCACGGATATTTTTATGAAAATCTATAACTATAACCATTTAATCTCTTTTAGGACCATTATATTATAAAGTTGAATATTACATACATGAATCAACTTCTTTACATACATCAAAGGAAAATATATCTTTGAGACATGTTTTCGTTATCAAAATCTTTACTCTTGTATGTTCAGATACGTAGATATGTTTGTAATCGTCATTTTACTTGATTTCCTTCAACGAGGGCCTAACCTGTTGGAGAAAAACCCTGAACTACCTTGTGATGAAAAGTTGAAAATGCTTGTCACATAAAATTAAATTGTTTGAAAAGGATTACTGCCCTTGCATTGTACAGTCAAACCTGCTTTAGTGACCACCTGTCTACAAAGACCACTTTTTGTGTTTCCCTTGAAAATGGTTTCTCATTGAAATATGTACTAAAGGAACCTGTCTACAAAGACCACTTTTGTGTTTCCCTTGGGCGGTTGCTATAGACAGGTTTGACTGTATTACGATGTAAAAGATATGATAACTGTCGGGTGGGGGAGGGGGTGTCCTATATGAAGTAGCTATCTAAAGTTTGTAGTACAGGTAGTGATAATCCAGGGGTAGTTGTCCTAGAATTCCAGAAATAATTTCCTTGCAGTTTTATGAAAAGAACTGTGTATGATGTATTCTATGTTCACATCTACCATAGATAACTCCATAACCATGGAGGGCTTGTTAACACTGTTTTCTCTCGTCAGTGGTTGTGTAGTGGAAACTGCAAATTCAATGCACTATCTTCATACTCTCAAACCTGTATATAAAGATCACTCTATAGACAGGTTGTCTTTCTATACAGGTCTGAATGAGAAACAACAGGGGGAGGGGAGGGGGTTGTATTTGCAGGAGGGTATTTCATACATGCAGCTCACTTTGAAATCACATGTGGGTTTCACTTGTTTCTGTTTTAAAGCAACAAAATATGTGTTCTTTTCGATACACTGTTTCCATGAAATGATCGCAGTGAGAAAATCATCATTTTTTTAACAATATCCAAACTTCAAAGAAGTATTATATTCTTGTGATATTGCATTATACTACAGGTGTAATACCCTTGGTGATATCAGCTATACCAGAAGAAAACAAGAATGTATTCTCCTCACTCCTCACAATTATATATGAAAAAAATCTTATGCCAAAATAGATATATGATATAGGACTTAGGAAGTTTGTGTGATTAAAGAAAATGTTAGGTGAGCTATGAGGATAGTTGTTTTGACAGTAAGGAGTCTGCATTTCACCTATGCTTTGTATCTTTGCTCTCATGAATCAAGTAAAGGAAATGCTGAAATATGATGAGAGACAGGATTAGGTGCTTAGTGAAGTAGAAGCACACAAAACCACAGGTTTTCAAACAACAGACAGTATGTGGTCAATTAACAATAGTCCTTCACATAACTGAGATCATAAACTAGCAAGGAGTAGCTAAGTATCAGAAGTAGGAATTCTGACAGTTAGAAATATTCAAAATAGGAGAAGGATGGATGTTCATTGGCAAGATGCAATTTTTTGTTAAATAGCTGTAGTTTTATTTTGCATTTTTCTTTAAATCCCATACGTCCATACATACATACACACTTACATACAATGTTTAAATAAATTTAAAATTAAAATTTTTAAATATATTGCAAAATCCAATAACATATTGCTGAATGTTTTTCAATACAGATCGATCAATCGATCTTATTTACTGGGTGTAAGCCACAAATATGTTTTAAATAATTGAAATTTCTCCCAGGAAGCATTACATTTATAGAAGTTATTGTCCTATGGTGGACTAATGAATATTAATGAGTCAGAATGAATCAGGAGATCTTGGGTATTTGATTCTAGTTCATCGTGACTGTGCCATGGACCAGTGATGGCCTGGTGGTAGAGTCGCTGCCCGGCAAGCAGTAGATGCAGGTTCAAGTCCCGCTGGTTCCAAGATTTTGTCTGACTTGTTTTTCAATACAGATCGATCAATCGATCTTATTTACTGGGTGTAAGCCACAACTATGTTTTAAATAATTGCTGAATGTGCCTTACATAATATATTAATACTTAACAGACAAGCAAAGAAAATAAGTTTTTGTGTGTGATAGTCTGATAAATCTTTGTCACCGCATTGCTCAGATGATCAACCTTATCCCAGTTTATGAAACAGAATGTGCTACCAGGTTTCTCTTGACACCTACATAACTCCCCAACCCAGTTGTGTGTCAGGGATGTGAGAGTTCACTTGGTGACCCGTTGGTTCCATTGAGAGTACTCTCTGCACAGGTGAGTGTCCCTGTAGGCTCAACAGTAGAATGCCAAACACACCTTCTGAAGCTACTTTGTTTTTTGTCTCTCATGTAATAAACATAAAGTCAAACCATGAAGGGACATTAAATAAGTCAAGTATTGTGACCTTAGAGGCTTCTAGCTCCTCACCAAGTTTGATCACTACTTGAGGATGCGATGCGGAAGGTCCCGGGCTCGGTCCCTAGAGGGAGCTCTCCTGCCTGCCATGTAATGTAGACAGGCATGCCACGCATGACTACCGTTACAAGTTTGATAATTCATCTCCTTCAAGTTGAATTGGTGCATGACCCATTGGACTAGCTATAGCTAGGTTGAATGGTGGTATGTGCAAGAGAGACATGGAGTGTGTTGTTTTTCAGCCTAACGTTACCCTTGGGTATACCTGGTGTTAAGATTGATGTAAAGCCATACAGGCTTCTCCTCATGATGGTGTCTTGCACATGATGTTATTCTTTTCCATACCTCTACACTCTGCATCCTCATTGCACTTCATAAACCCGTGTTCACACACGACCGGCTAAAATGTCTATGAAAAAAAACCTTCCATGGTAAAATGAAACAACATAATTTAATGCACTTCCTATTTCAGTATCTTATGAAAGTACACAAAACACGGAGTATGCTTTAATAATAGGGACCTTTTTGTGTGCTGCTACTGTTGTTGACCATACTTGCTATTCATTGCCATGTTAAATGGTGTTTATCTTGCTGCAGTGGATATTAGTAAAGGCAATGTACAACTTCCAGTGTGAACAACAAGATTTGAGTGTCTAAAGCAATCCCTTGGATGAATGAATGAGGTGAAATATGCCTATACCTCCATCATCTTTCATATCCCTGTTCATGATAAAGGCTTAAAGCTACCCATTTCCTGTAATCTCAGTACACTGCAAAGATAATGAGCCTTTAGTCTTATTCTTTATGTTTTTTCTTTCTCACTTAAATCTTCGACGGCATATTCTTTTCTTTCTTTCATTTACATGTTTAATATGCCACTAATTATGGTCTATTGCATTATTCTGTCACTGTTTACATCCAATGAGTGCTTCTTCCTTCTTTTATATCTTTAGAAATTTATTTTTATCTTTCTCAGTATCAGGTTCTCTTCCGTTTTATATTCTTCAACCAATCTCCCAAAATGTCTCTTCTGTCACTACACATTCATCTATTCTTTCTGATCTCTCCTACTTCTCTAAACCTCATCAGATACTTTCTTTATATCTTCTTAACCCATCCATCTTCATTTTACTTCTCTGTTCTTTATAATTCTCTTTTCATTTTACTATTTGTTCTGCTTTGTCTTCTCATTTCTTCCTCCTCTTCCTCTCTGTTCTCTTCTTTTCCTGCATTCTCCATCCTCCATTTTCTGTTTTTCCTTTCCTTCCTCATTCTTTTTCACATATTCCTTGCATCCTTCTCTCCTCCTCCTCCTCCCTTTCACTCTGTCGAGCAATCACATCCACTACTCTCATTCTAGCTGGGTTGGGGGTAGGAGAGAGAGAGATATCAAACTATTCTTCATGGCTCATCACCCAAGAAGAAAGTACACTCCACTGACGCGTGAGCCCAACAATTTGGGAAGCTGCTTCGTATTTTCCACTTGGCTACTCCTCCAAATAAGTTGCAGGTAGCTCCAAGTTCAGGCTGCTTATTCAATCATCTCGCATGCCTGGTCTTCTTTCTCATTAGCACCTCTTCCTGAATACCATCACCTTTACCTTATGCATGGGACCAAAGGAAGTGATGAACACCCTCAATCGGGTTGAAACCCTTCTCTCGTTCGACCTTGGTTCAACACTTACGGAATAGCAGTGCTTTCTCAAGAGAGGACTTCAAACAAATTCTTATGATCAGTAGGATAGATTTTATCTCTTGTTTGGGGTGCCGAAACATATCTTATTAGCTGGTTGTATAACCGGACTGAATCTCTTGTCATGTCTGCCCATCACTGATAATAGAAACGGTGAATTGTGCATTCAAGAATAAGAAGCATTATGTCTGGATGAGGAGACTAGACAGACAGTCTTGAGCCAAAGCACTTCTTATCATGTACACCATGCATATACTTGGTCATATGAGAATTGGAATTAGGAATATAAACGATGGACAGAATACAGTTGTGATAGAATTGTTAAGACTTTTAATGCCTAAGTAAAAGACACAAGCTGACTCAAGTGCTTTGTACACTAGAGAGATTTATGGAGGTTGAAGTAGCAAGATTTGTTTGAATGATTTCTATTCTATTGATGTGATGATACATGTAGGGCCCTCCCACATATTTTCCTAATGTTTTCTCCCTCATGACCTAATAATATTCTGTTCTTATAAAGCGTATATCACATTATGATATAACATCTCTATGCGCTTCTAAAGGACTTTGGATATTATTACCCCAGTTTCATCAAATTATTGCTAACATTTTCTTTTACTTATTGACAACATGTATATAAAGTTGGCTACAGTTTTTTTTCCAAATCATTCTTTAGTCTTCATATCAGTGCACTGCTTTTTAATTTTTTTATTTGGAGAATAGACACTCAAATGATACTGGAGGTGATTATTTTAACATTTGATCAGATATCCTCACATGAATTATCTGATCATTACCACCTAATCTGACTTTCTTTTTATATCCTATATCAAGAAACGCATGACCTTTTCTTCTTCTACTCCATATTGTCTGCTGTGAGATGTCTGGGCATTTATTGAATTGTATCATTTTCCAGAGAGGTAATATTTTACCCATCGGACTCTCAGCAGATGAACGAATTCTGGTATTACAGAGAACACAGACCTTTAACAAGTATTGTTTGCTCTCTGTGTGTTTTGTCGTTACAGAGAATCTCGACCCTGACGTAAAGCAGAGAGTTGTGGTTATCACAGCTAGAGTACATCCTGGAGAAACACCAGCTTCATACGTCTGTCAAGGTATTCATTAAATAGCTTTAAAAAAATATTATATACTCGATAAGTATGCTTAAAACGCACTGGCTGAACTTATAATTTACTTTTAAGAAGTGATAAAAAAATTGGAAAGTTTCGTGTTAGATGAATAATGTTGTAGTTTTGATTTCTCAAGAGGTCATTTGCTTCGAAAATGTGTCATAGAATCATAAAAGTAAAGTCTTTCATTTTGAGAATCTGAGCATATTAACAATATTGTATAGACGTTATGTGCCCACATATTATAATAAAACTACGCCCCTCGTATCATGCATTTTGGGGAAAGTCTATGTTAGGGTTGTTTGTAGAGGAATAATGTGTTCAGATAACATAAAAAATCAAAAATAAAGAAAAACAATTCTAGTATTATCCTTGTTGAGTTGGAATGAAAGAACAGTGAATGTATCCCCCCTCTATGTGAAGGTTACATTAGTTAGTTAGCAGACTATTGTGGGTGAACACAAAGCTTGCATGCACTTCAAAACGGAATGGAAGCTTTATGGAAAATATTCCAGTCACTTTCTGTTAATTCTTGATGAGCATAAATGGCCTTGATCTGGCAAACATAGCTGATATGACTAGAGTGTGATAGGATTAATGCCTGTATTGTCTTTTAATCAATTATTCATTGGTGTCTGTGCTAGAGAGAATACTCATAGGCGGGACACACTTCATCTATCCACCTCATGCAATGGCTTTGCAGGTGTCAATCATCATAAGGCAAATAGTACATTGGAAAACAAAAGAGAAGGGCAAAGAAAGTATAATAAACATAATCATTCACTGTATCAAGTGAGAAGAGGGACAAAGACATATATGATGCAGAGAGGGAGTGAGAGATAGAGAGATAGATAGATAGATAGATAGAGAGAGAGATAGATAGATAGAGAGAGAGAGAGATAGAGAGATAGAGAGATAGATAGATAGATAAATAGATAGATAGATAGATAGATAGATAGAGAGAGAGAGATAGAGAGAGAGAGAGAGAGAGATGCATGAAACAATAAGTGGGGAGAAAGAGATATATGAGGTGAGACAGAGGGGTAGTAATGGAAGGAAGATAGAAGGAGATTAGGGGGTTGAAAGAGAAAGAGAAAAGGGAATAATGAAAGAGATGGTTGACATTGGTATTAATTGATTCAACATTCTATTTCTGTTTTCATTTCCTCTTCATACGTCAATAAATCTATTAAAAAATCTCTATATCTTCCTCTTTCGCAAATTTGTACATGTATATGAAACACAATCTGTGAAATATAAAGAATTTTATTAATTTCTCATTAACTTTCACCACTAGAAATATGTGCTTGGTTGATAGTTTGATTAGATAGATTATCTTTATGAGGCAAGGATGTAAGTGAGAAAGAGATGAGGATAATGATGAGAATAGTTGATATAGATATAGAGGGGTCATACTTTGATTGGCATGGGTAAGAAATCAATTAGAAAGGCAACATGAAACAAGGGGAGCTGAGCGTTTCATCCATAAAACTAATTGCCATTTGACCTTCTGTTTTAGGAGTAACATTAGTGTAACGTTTCACTGGTGATGGGCTATCCCAATGTATCAATTCTCTGACTCATATCATCTGTTCTAATTAGCTACAATCTATCTATAGGATACATAACGTGATGAGTCACCTCATAAGACCTTCAATAACAATTTTTAATAGCTATGACTTTAGGAACTTTTTATGAAGTTCATTAACAACAAAAAAGTACATGACGTGTGAATTTTGTGCTGATGTGATTGTTTTATCATAGCGGATGTGATTGGAAGTCTGATACTTAGTCATCAAGTATGGAGTTTAGCAATCAATCATGAGACCATCACAAATGAAAGATTTAATACTTTCACTGCTGTAGATTGATGGCAAATCTTAAACACACATCATCACACATTGCTTAAGAAGCCCTCCAAAAGCACCTATGAATATTGTCTGGGTTCTTTCTGTTTATTGTTGTACTATCTGTTATAGCTTTAAAATAAATTTAAAGGGAAAAAGAATACATGAAAGCAGTCAGATTTTTAAAAAGACATGTGATGATGGTTTTCTTAATGTTATTTAACCATGTGATGATGGTTTTCTTTGTTATGTAACCATGTGGTGATGTTTTGGGGGATCCTGCCCTCAAGCATTTTGCTATGATGGGTATCCCACCATTTATATAATGATTTTTTTATTGCTGTCATTATATTTCACATGCACTTATTATGTTTACGTTGTTTTAAAATGAAAAGTAAATAATTAAATTGAATTGAATATCTGTAATTGTGGAATGTAGTACAAGTATTGTTTCAAAGTTGGTCTGAGAAATACCAGTAGAATGGTCATCAAACAATATATTTACCTAATAATTGTGATTTTTCTTCTAGGTTTGCTAGATTTCTTGTTAAGCCAGCACCCTGTAGCCAAGGTATTGCGAGATCACATTGTGTTCAAAGTGGTTCCAATGCTCAATCCAGATGGTGTCTACCTAGGGAACTACAGGTTAGTATGACCCCCTCCCCTCCCCTTCCCCCTCTCCCACCACCCCTGCTATATATATATATATATAAAGTCAAATTACGTGAATGAGAAGAAGAAGATTGCAGCAACAACTATAAATGGAAATGTAACTTTCAGCTCACTGGCCCTATTCTAAGTCGACAGAAAGGGTTTGTGTAGACTCTCATGTTATTCTAGCTAGCATTGCTATAGCCCCTTGTCATTACACGGCTGGCATAACGTCTACTTTCTGGCAGCCAGTCACAGCCCATTATTTTGTCATGCTTTGTCCGTTAGCTTCCGTTTATATTGTCCAATTTTGGCTTTCTGTTTGTTCTTGCAGTTTACTCTGATGAGTGCAGGATGAAAAGCTGTCTGTATTCGTTGCTATTGTTAAATGTAACTTTTCATGATGTTTTGTATATAACTCGTTCAATAGCTGAATGTCATATGGCAAATTGATTTGATGAAAAACAATTTTAATGAAACTTGTAATGAAACAGAAGTGTCTACTCATGTGAGTTTTGTATAGTATGAGAATAGTACACAATCATGCTTCTCTCCCAAACCTGTTTCTTACAATGTGAAAACTCTTTCCATTTGTAGTTCTTGCAGACATCTTTTTCTTCTCATTCACGTGACGTTTATCATGAGAGGAGTTGTACTTCTTACAGTCTTCTATAGACTAGATAAACTTGTTGAAATATTCATGAGATGAGTTTCTTGAGGTGTGTAAGTCTATCCCCACAACCACTGATCTATGTATAGAAACGAATGTGATCTGTGTACTTAAAACATGGTTGGATGCCAACAAAAACTCATCAATTGGTTTGATATTAGATAGACTGGAAGAAACAACAAGAATCTATGAAAAGTGCAGACACATTCAGTCAGTACAATCAATTACTTTTATGAAGCACTTGGGATGACTACATAATGTAAACTTGTGATGAACTTCTCAGAAGCACACAAATCATCTTGAATATTAAACACTTTTAATCTACCATTTTCAATAATCCTCCCCCTTTAGACTAATTAAATGCCATTAAAATTATTAAGTTAGTTCATTTTCCACCCATACCTCTGTAGTCCAATTCTCTACATTCTCTTTATTAATAATGCAATATAAATGCACATGTACTAGTCTGCAGCCACAAACCCTTGTTAGTCACTGTGCATAATAGTGTCTGCACTGCGAGACTAGGCTGATGGTAAAATGCATAGGCTCTGTATTGTAGCTGCTCCAGACACAGTCAGAGACTGACAGAGTTAGGCTCTGCCCAAAGCTTTGGGAATTGTGATGAAGTGTCAAATGATAGTCTGTGCCTGCAGATTACACATGTACATCAACACGTACAATAAGTTTAATTGTATGTTTTGTTTTGTTTTGGATTGAGCTTAGCCGAGTAGGTTACATTCGTAATTGTTATTTCTGTGTTCATTTTTGTAGATGTTCATTGATGGGCTTTGATCTGAACAGACATTGGCATGAGCCGTCTCCCTGGGCACATCCTACTCTACATGCTACCAAACAACTCCTAGTTGATATGAATGCTAACCCGGTATGTTAACTAGCTTGTTAACTAGCTTGTTATGGACATTCTTTACAGAACCATCAAATATTAAACTTCCAAGAATCTTACATTCTTACTACTTGCTTAATTAAACATGGTTTAGGTTTAACAGCCTTTTCCATTTTAGCTCTCTATAAGGACATTCCAATACAAAACTGTCATAAATCTTGCATGATTTTAACCTGTTTATCAGCATAAACATTCATGCTTCTATTTGTATGCTTTCTGGTTCATTGATATCATGGCTTCTAGGAGAATTACTAATTCTAAAATCAATTCCAATCTTAGACTACTAGTCAACCCAAATGATGAGTTATCGTGAAGTCATAATAGTGTCACTAAAGATCTTAACACATTGCCTATGGGAGCCAGATGGTCCCTGTATTAAGCCTATGGGAATTACAGAATTCAAAAGTCATCAGATGAAAGTGAAAAATCAAGAAAAGTTTTAGTTCTCAATATGTGTTATGATATTGCATCTAATGTATATGGCTTAGATCTATCCAAAGTTCAATTAAAAAAAAAATGTCTTACTCGATCTAGTACTGACGTATGTACTTTGTTTTATCTTAACAGAATATAGAGGTTGATTTCTACGTTGACATCCATGCTCACTCTACATTGATGAATGGTTTTATGTATGGCAATGTATATGATGATCCGGTAAGATATGAGAAACAGGCCATCTTTCCTAAACTAATGTGCTCCAATGCTGATGACTTCTCAATGGTAAGCTCAATACAAATGTATGCTTGATGTGTAATTTTATTCATTTGCAGTGGTCTCTTAACTTGCTGGAGGGGATTATGTTTTCCTCTAATATCCATTTCCCTATGGGTTTTTTTCTCAATTTTCCTCATTATTTCACCATTAACAAAAAGTTTTCAATGTTTTTAAACAAAAATGACATTTAAAAAATGCATCCTGTGTCATACCTCACTCTGACTCTAAACTGATACATTTGTTGCCATTCAGGGTAATATAATTTTTGTTTGGTCTGTTGTTAGTCTTGAGGTGATCTCGTTGGTGTGACTGGCATAACTTGGTTTATTGGAAATGGAAGGCGTAGCTTGACTACAATATTCAACATTCGTTTCTCATGGACTTCTTGTAGTATCTAAAGTGCATAGATGCTTTGTGCCATGGGGAAGGGGGGATGGGAAGGGGGAGTAGGTAAGGAGAAGGAGGAAGGGGAGGAGGAAGGGGAAGGGGCGGAGGAAGGGGAAGGAGGAAGGGGCGGAGGAAGGGGCAGGGAAGGAGGAAGGGGAAGGGGAGGGGTAAGGAGGAAGGGGGAGGAGGAAGGGGGCGGGGAAGGACGAAGCGGGAAGGGGGAGGGGTAAGGAGGAAGGGGGAGGGGAAAGGGGGAAGGGGAAGGGGTGGGAGACTTTCTTTAGATCAGAAAGCATTGTCAAATGTCATGGAAGTTTTCCATCTTAAGTTACTGTGTGTGCTTCAAAATGACACAAAACCACGCACCTTGTTGAACACAGATGTCGTGTCAATCGTGTTGCATACTTTTTTACACTTTCAGTAAAGGTGAGTAGAGATGTGCACACCTACTAAATGTTTTACAAACGTTCAAAGTCTATTGGAAAGATTTGCAAATAATTTTAAAGAAATATTTTTTTTAACTTTGCAAGACTCTAAGAAGCAAGTTTCTTTGAAACTCCTTTGCCATTGTGGCCATGCGTCATGCCTTTGATTTATTTTCTATACTTAACAAAGATAATCTGTGGTGTTATAGTACAACGTACTTTCTAAGCTCAGGAAGGTTTGAAGAAGGATGCGTAAGCTTGGAGATAAGAAGAAGAGATTTGAAAGTTTTATTTCATGATGTAGTGAAGGAATAATCACCTGTAGAGTTTGGGAGTATATGACCTTGACATTTCTACACTCGGCGGGGTGGCGGGCATGATGAAGGCATGAGTTGATTAGGAGAAACAAATCAGATTACAGGAATAGAACAAGAACCAGTCAGGTGACAATAATCACCTGAGATTGGAGATTGGGAGATGGAGAGAATAGAATCATTGGGGGTAGGGAGCGAGAGAGGGAGGGAGAGAGAGAGAGAGGGAGGGAGGAGAGAGAGAGAGAGAGAGGGAGAGAGAGAGATTGGGAGATGGAGAGAATGGAATCATTGGGGGTAGGGAGCGAGAGAGGAGAGAGAGAGAGGGAGGGAGGGAGGGAGAGAGAGAGAGGGAGAAAGAGAGATTGGGAGATGGAGAGAATAGAATCATTGGGCGTAGGGAGCGAGGGAGGGAGGGAGAGAGAGAGGGAGAGAGAGAGAGAGATTGGGAGATGGAGAGAATAGAATCATTGGGGGTAGGGAGCGAGAGAGAGGGAGAGAGAGAGGGAGAGAGAGAGAGAGATTGGGAGATGGAGAGAATAGAATCATTGGGGGTAGGGAGCGAGGGAGGGAGGGAGGGACGGAGAGACGGAGAGAGAGAGAGAGAGAGAGAGAGAGAGAGAGGAGGAAAGGAGAAGGGAAAGTGATTGCAAGAGTGAAGGAGAGATGGAAATAAAGAGAGAGAGAGAGGAGACAGCAAGGGTAGGGGGGTGGAGGGAGAAAGAAGGGGCTTGTAATTCTGGAGTAGACCATATAAAGAGAGGGAAAAAATAACAACAAAACATTTTGATGGAGAAAAAGTTTAAAGTTTGATTGAATATTACGTACTTTGACCCAGTCTGCAGGAGAAGGCATTACACATGAATAGACTGAATTAAAAAAATGGTATTTAACGGACAGGTAAAGAGGAAAGAAATGAAGTAATATTCAGTTTACTTTAAAGAATATACTTCTGTGAATCTAGTGACTACGAAAGAGAGAGAAGTGAAGTCATGAGACATACAGACTTCAACAACAAGAAAAAAAACCTTTGTAGAGAAAAAAAATAGAAGAAAGAAAAAAAAGGGTCTTTATGGAGATATACAAGTTTGATTTGAGAATGGATGAAGAGACAGGTCCAAGGTTATTGAGGGGTCTTGCGTGGGCCGCATTTAGCAATGGCTAATTAGGATTCAGTGCTTCCTTCAGTACGCGTCCTGAGGGCTATCCTGACAAACGCCAAGCCTCGGCCTGGCGCACCGGCCGCCGCCGGTCGATCCTTATGAATATGCATGAGAGGCATGCTGATCGACGTCACGGCTGAGATCAGTTTGAGTCATTGGATGTGATTTGTACGTCTGGTTGCGTTAGCTCCCGTCCCTCTTACAGTCATAGCCAAAAGTTTAAGGTCGTGTCTATTCGAGCATAAATGTACACCTCATGCGAGTCTACCAATCCTTGATGCATTCCAGGTATTACATAGTATTGATGGTAGGTGAACATCTTACCTTCAAAGTACCCCCTTCAGATCAGATGATGATGATGACAGATAGCTATGGTGCTCACTCATTTCAAAGCTTTTCCATCGTATTGCATAATTCATGAAAAGTTTACCTTTCCTTTTGATGACTCATAAGATTCAAGTAGAAGGTGGTTTGTTCGCTGAGGTGTAAATTTCGTAAAGTGAGTGCCGATGGTAGCATCTACCTCTCCATCTTGTCCCTCGATCTTCTCACATTTTTTTCTCCTTCTCCTTTTTGTTTGTCTTAGAAAAAAAGTTGATGCGTATGTTGTTGATTAAAACATAGTGGTGAGATGGCAAGCATGGATTAATCACCAGGCTCCCTGTTGCATGGAAGTAAACTCATTACACTTCATGACTCATTCTTTCTCAACAAACTTCCTCTTTTCATCTCTTCTTGTATTGAGGTGACTTTCTGAAATCCTGCTGCTTCATGTCGGTTGTATGGCTGACTTTCAGCAAGATAGAATCGGGGAAGTACGCAGGCCTTGACATTGGTTCACATGACATGTATCCATTTGTTTTAGATGAAAAAGAGAGAAAGAGCTGAATGGTTCTGACTGTGATCTTTTACAGTTCTTGTATTCCACTGTAAACTCTTTAAAAACAAATTCCATTTGAAAATGTATTGATAGCAATTATTAGCAATGTTTTAACACAGTTTATACTGGAACTACTTACAAGTACTCTGCAACATTTTACCAGTCCCTACAGTTTGTTACAACATTCTACCTCATGCTCTTACTGAAAGGTCTTAATTATGAATTCAAATAAACGTTTGCCTTGTAATGAATATTACAGTCATACATTTTTTTTGTATTTCAATAGTTAGTATACAGGTCACATGAAGTAGATGTTTTCTGCATTCACATAATTACATGTATTTCTTGATTGTTAAAACAAATTTATGGAGTGGTTTCATATCTATAGGCTTCCATTTGAAATACATTTTAGGTTTCCAAATGAAAGCATGTTAAGATTACATGAGAGGTATTCTTACGTGTAGCTTAATAATCTAATACTGTTTTCACACTGGCAAAATTTTGCTTAACCCCGTACTATAGGTGGGGCTAAAGTGGGGTCTTAGCCCCACCTATAGTCCGGGGTTAAGCTTATTCCACTTTCTTTTCACACTGGCAAAATGTTGCTTAACCCCGTACTATAGGTGGGGTTAAAGGGGGGGTTTTAGCCCCACCTATAGTCCGGGGTTAAGTTTATTCCACTTTCTTTTCACACTGGCAAAAATTTGCTTAACCCCGGACTATAGGTGGGGTAAAAGGGAGGTCTTAGCCCCACCTATAGTCCGGGTTAAGCTTATTCCACTTTCTGTTCAGACACGTTTTACCAAAGTGGGCTAGCCCCACCTATAGTACGGGGTTAGCTGGCCCTGCAAAATAGCAGGGCTAACCCCGCAATTGTGGTGCTAACTCTGCAATTGCGGTGCCAAGCAAAATGAATGAGAACAGAAACGAAAAATAGTCTGGGACTACATAGTGGAGCGAATTAAAGAATATTCACGCTATGGCTAGTACGGGGCTAACGAATTGCAGTGAGAAAAGCCAAAAAAGTTAGTACGGGGTTAAGGATAGTACAGGCTAAGCAAAGTACGGGGTTAAGCAAAACAAGTGTGAAAAGAGTATAAGATAAATCTTGGATTGAACTATGGTTACCTATCTTAACTCGCATTCAGTTCAAGATTCTTTTGACAGTATTCAAAATCAAACATGGGTATGCTCTATCATATTTAAACGACTTTCTTAAACCTATTGTTCCATCACGTTCATTATGGTCAACAGCACATGCTAATTTCCAATACGCCCCTGGTCCCTGAACCAATACCCGTTACAGTGAGCGTGTTTTTGCTGTTGCAGCCCCTAAATTATGGAATAGTTTACCAATAAGTATCCGTCAATCCCCATCCATAGAGTCTTTTCAGGAAAGTTTGAAGTATTTCTTGTTTAATAGTAATTTAAAGGGCATTTAAAAAAAAAGTAAATTGCTAATTATCTGTAATTGTTATTATTAGAATTATGTATTATTATTGCTTATGTTTTACTTTACGTTGTATCTTGTTTTGTTAAGCTCTTAGAAACATTGAATGAAGCGCTTTATGAATGTAAAAATAACCATCACAATCAATCAATCGATCAATTTATTATTATCATATTGTTATTTAACTCTAGAATTATTTAAAAAAGAAAAGAAACAATTAATGGATTTCTTTTAGCCTTTGAACCAGAGACACTTTTGTACCAGTGTTTCAAATGAATGGAAACCAGATTGGAGCTTGAAAGAGAGAATGAGCAAGTGTGTTAAATCAGTCTCACTGAATATCTCATTGCATTTAATGTGGTAGAGGAGGAGAGTGCAGTAGGCAGTAGCATTGTGTCTCAAATTGTCCAATATCGTTCCTGCATTACGTTTAGAGCTGAATCTTTCATGCCAAAGGCTGATATCTTGCTATTATTCCTCACTTTCATTGAAACATGAATCTCAAACCAAATATGGTTGGTCATCGATTGAGGCCTAGTCAAAGTACTATGCCACCTACTCTACTTGCATCCAAGCCCTCTTACTTCATCATACTACGCACCCCTTCTACCAGCCCTGGGGTGTGAAACCTACACCCTCACTCAACATATTTGTCTATATGTGCCCTCTCTGCCCCCCCCCCTCCCTCGTATGGCTCTAGGTTAACAGGGTTAACGGACCCAAATGAGATCAAACCAAGGCATCATAGATACCGCTATGGATGGATGATACCTATTTTGGTAGGGATACACTCCTTCAATTCCTTTCCACCATAAACTCATGTCTAGTAACCTGGCCTAGGGTAGCGCATCTCCCCTGGTCGTATTTTGGGAGGCGTAGCGGGCTAATTGCCGGTAAGGTGATGCCAATTTGGATTCACCTCCCGGCCTCACGCGCCCCAATTTTAGTGTGGGCTGGGCTATCAGGTTGCCGGCAAACATTGATTTTGCGTGTGTCGGAACTGTTGATGTTTTGTCTCACCTGCCGTAGGTTCTGATTCTGTGTCCATCTTGAGATTCTTGTCTATCTATGGTCAGAGTAACACTCCATTACTTGCTTTGTTCTTGCATTTGTTCTCTGATCTCTACCCTCAATCTCTCTCTCTCTCTCCCTTCCTCTGTCCTCCCTTCCTTTCCTATTCCTTTCTTCCTTTTCTATCTCTTTCTCTACTTCATCCTCTCTCCTACCTTTCCTCTTTCCCACTTCCCCTATTCTCCCTACCCCTATCTCTCCCTCCCACTCTGATCTTCTCTTACCTTACCTCTCCCTGCCCCCTCTCAATCTCTTTCTTTCTTTCTCTCTCCCTCTCTCTCTCTCTCTCTCTTCCTCTGTCCTCCCTTCCTTTCCTATTCATTTCTTCCTTTTCTATCTCTTTCTCTACTTCATCCTCTCTCCTACCTTTCCTCTTTCCCACTTCCCCTATTCTCCCTACCCCTATCTCTCCCTCCCACTCTGATCTTCTCTTACCTTACCTCTCCCTGCCCCCTCTCAATCTCTCTCTTTCTCTCTCTCTCCCCTTCCCTCTCTCACCCTGCCATCCACCCCTCCCCCTCTGTCTTTTGTTTTCACCATATTGGAATGCTCTATATTGATTGGATGAAACTCCTTTATGTGTAATTTAGTTCCCTTTGACATTAATGGAGTAATGGAGTTTCTTCCTCTACTTTTCTACAATCAATATTTGAATCTTTCTTAATGTTTTCCAGGTCCTGTTATATTTAGATATATCTTATCAATCTCTAATCATTTCACCTCACCCTGTACGCCCAGCTATAGAGTACAGTTCATCAGTCTACCTTACATTACAGCATGTTCTCTTCTTCCCCAAACTCCACAACATTGATCTACTTTGCAAGTCTCTTCAATTTTTCCTCCATATTTCATCCCTGTTTCTATGATTCTTTGTTTACATTTTCCTAATTTAGTATTGACTTTTTTTCTTGATCCAATATAACTTCCTCATTTCATATTATGAATCAGATGTTTTGTATGATTCTGTAAAAAGTTTATTTCTTAAGACCTTTTCTAAGATTGTAAACAGCATCCATGCATATTTTATTCAGATAGACATGACTTTATTTGCATTTTTATGATTACCTAACATTAAGAATGTTAAGTCACATGGTTGTTTCATTAAAATACCTTCTTTTTCAGATGAATACATCATTCAACCGTGATTCAGTGAAGGCAGGAACTGGACGTCGTTTTCTTGGTGGTATCCTGGACGAGAATTCTCTCTGCTATACTCTAGAAGTCTCCTTCTTCTGCTACACACCCAGCTCATCATCTACTGTAGTCCCATATGATGAAGATAGTTGTATCCTTTTACTATGTTTGTCACTGTGTTTTATGATCTGGGGGGTGTTTCAAAAAGACTAAGATCAACCTTAAGTTGGACTTGACTATGGCAGGCCATTCATGCCACTGATTGCTCTCACCATTATGATCTTTAGATAATATATTTTTCCTCCAATAATGAACTATCAAAAAATGTAAATTCTGTAGATTTGTGACCATGATTTGTACGTCCTTTGAGAGACCAA
This sequence comes from Mesocentrotus franciscanus, assembly GCA_037976565.1. NCBI lineage: Eukaryota > Metazoa > Echinodermata > Echinoidea > Camarodonta > Strongylocentrotidae > Mesocentrotus > Mesocentrotus franciscanus. The sequence goes on along the minus strand of CP137674.1, from coordinate 34,638,606 downwards.
TGCCAGTAAATGGTGAGAGCAAACAGTGGCATGAACGGCCTGCCATATTTAAGTCCAACTTAAGTCGATCTTAGTCTTTGTGAAACACTCCCCTGGGCTACATCTTTTATATAGTTTCAATTGATTCAAATTGATCCCAACTTTAATAACTTACACATGTATTTATATTAATGTCACTGCCAATGCTGTACAAAAGTGATGTGTGGATGTATTTTATGATAGATTAAGTAAATCAAGTTACTATTTGAATGAATCAAAGCTTAACTCATGATTAATATCAACCGGAGCCCTGTGCATTAGACATAAGAGATTTTAGTTAAAGGCATTGTTTAACAACGGCCCTACGTGTTATCAGTGTCTGTGATATGGTGTAATATTGTAGCCCTAAAAAAATTGCACTTCAAAATGATCATGAAGTGCCTCAAAAAATTAAAAAATCTTTGAGTAACCGGTTTTACCATACTCATTTCCCCTAATAGACTGTAGTGTTATAAAAACCGTTAGGTAAACGAAAATGAAATTTTGATTTCCAATCATAAATATCGATTTCCAATCATAAATATCTTGATAATCAGACAGGCGATCGGCTTGTAAAAGTCATGGGATTCCTGACTGACCTAAAGATGTATAATTATGATTGCAGCATGAGCTAAATCCAGGATTTTGTTTCAGAATCTGAGGCAATGTTAATACCGAGTCACTTTAACAATAGTATTGGAAGAATGGTGATTAGTTCAGATTAATTACCACTCTTATTAGGAAGTTAAGAGCTACATGTTTGAAGTACATGACTTAATACCACTGTGGCTTTTAACAGATGATTTATGAGGTGTGTAAAAATAGAGCAAATTTATATAACCTCTGTGAAGATGTAAAATCAAATGAATTAAGTTTGTCCATTACAACAGTGTTGCTTGTCAGTTCCAGCATAAAAAATAGATTATCTATTGCTTTATACAATTTGTCTTATAGGAGAATTAACCCTAGGCTACCAATGATGCTTGTACTTGACAGTATTATCATCTTCATCTGTGCAAAACAAACTGATATATGGCTGGTGTCAAGAGTGCGTTCACCCAGACATAATAATGTAAACAAAGAGAGTTTTCCCCCATGAGCTGTCTCGTCAGTCACGCTACCATCATAGAAATAATAACAGATAGCAGTATGTCCTTGATGAGGACCTACAGCGAGAGATGATGATGATGAGACACACAACAATTACTCAGGAATCATTTACCCAATGAAATTACTCATAAAGTAGCTCCATACAACTGGACATGCAATATTGAGCAAGCTCTATTGTTTTTGCAAGTCCAATTAGGTAATTGATACTTGTCAGTTGTTCTTGCATTTCCTGAGCATGTGTGGTTTGCATGTGTCTCAGTGTAGTAGAGATACAAAGAAAGAGAGATAGAGGAGAGGGAGAGAGAGAGAGAGAGAGAGAGAAAGAGAAAGAGAGAGAGAGAGAGAGAGAGAGAGAGATATTGTGAAAGAAAGAGAGACAAAAGATAGGGAGAGAAAGAGATTTAGAGAAAGATAGCAAAAGAGAGATAAGGAAACAGGTAGTTAGGAAGAGATACAGAGTGGCATTGTGAGAAAGAGAGAGAGAGGAAAAGAGACAGAGAGAGACAGAGAGAGACGGAGAGATAGTGAGAGAAATAAACAGATTTGGATTGATAATGATAGGAGAGAGAGAAAGTTGGAAAGATAGGGTGAAATTAAGAGATAAGATATACAATCCCCATATGTCTAGTCAATTTAAAATGAAAATTAATTATTCATCAGTAATTACTGTCATTCATTTTAGAGATGAAATACAGTTTTAATCCCTTTGTCGATTTCACAATGAATTACCACTCATAATTACATGCTACGTAGATATATATGTTACTATTATTACTGCCTTGTTTGTTTCATAATAGGATTTAGATTGCATTTGTAAGTGTTTCTACTCTTTTGTGTTTTGTGGTAGACAGTAGAGAAATGGAAAATGTAGGAAAAAGAAGGTAGATGGGAATAGATATATTGTATTTGGAAAGGCAGGCTGGACTGTGTGTTTTCTTTTTATATGGTATGTAATTCAATTTAAAATTTCTATGTCATATTGATAATGCCATGACATATAATTATTCCAACGTGTGGCATATAGCAATATACATGTAACCAATACAACAAATACCGTCTGAAACATTTCTGATTTTTTTTTTGATACACTGTATACTGTAAGCTTCAGTTCATCAAGTGTTTGTTAAACCTCTTTATTATTATGAACAACAAAAACAATAACAACAACAACAACAACAACAGCAACAACAATAACAAAGTGTGTTATTTACCCAGGGTAGCCTCATCAGTATTTATATTGTTCTCCCCGGCTGAGGACCCTGCAATCATATTATTACCCAACAAAGATGTTGTCAATAACAAATTAAAATAATTAATATGAGCTGCTGAATTGAATTGAATGTGATTGGATTTGTGGCAGTTGTTGTTTTCATTATTGTTATTCACTTTTTAGTTGGTCCCCATATTTAAAGAGATTTATTCACAATAGGAAAAAGTTGGGAAAGATGATCAGAATAACATTGCTGTTGGTGATACTGTTAATTATAGCTGTGTTTAAGTTTTTCAAATTGATTATGTTGCAGACACTGTTTTCTATTTATATGCATTGTTTCTTGACAATATCATTCAGACATGAAGCTAGGAAGGAACCTTGTCAAGACGTTTCTAGACTACTACAAACTCTCATCTTTGATCACACCTAAACCAGCAGCTAATATATCAACACTCAACCAATTCAGGGTATGTATGACAAGCTCCTTTTCTCATTCATTGACAGTATCAGTTGGCATTTTCACAAGGGTTTTATTTGAATGAAGTCATTGGGTCATGAATATACCAGCATGCAAAATTGAGCTGGGGGGTGTTTCACAAAGACTAAGATCGACTTTAAGTTGGACTTAAGTATGGCGGGCCATTCATGCCATTGGTTGCTATCCCCATTGGTCTCTAAATTATAATATTTAGATAATATTTTTTCCTTCAATAATGAACTATCAAAAAATGTAAACTCTGTAGATTTGAGACCACGATTTGTACGTCCCTTGAAAGACAAATGCCAGTAAATGATGAGAGCAAACAGTGGCATGAACGGCCTGTTATACTTACGTCCAACTTAAAGTCGATCTTAGTCTTTGTGAAACACCCCCCTGGTAATGCACAAATGAACAAGTACAATGCAAAGAGCCTGAGATTGCAAAAACAGCATCTTGCAGTAATAGTTTTGTTCCTGTCATCTGCAAAAAAAATTTTTATGTGAAAATATTGGCGTTACAGTCACTAACGTTATAAATATATTAACCCATTGACTACGGGAACTGGGTTGGTCCTGTGTTAAAGCCTATGGGAATAAAATCTCAGACTCAATGGGTAATTGGAGATCAATTACTCAAATGGTTTTGGTATGTATGTGTATTCGGGATACCATACTGGTATCCTGTATGCAAACATCAGCTTCAAAATATTACTTCTGTAAACAGATGATGTCAGTTTAAATACCTTAAAAGGATTTGGAGAAGAACAAGAATACAGGTGAAACGCTTGTGGCTAGACCAAGAATTGCAATTAATAATAAACGGGGCTTCGTAACACAAAGATAAGTTAGTGATTGATTGTTAATTTGTAATAGATCACACTGTCTGTTTGGAGCCAGAAGGGTGTTAACTCATATACTTGAACACAGAGTTAGGACCCTTCTGGCTCTCAACAGATGACATGTACAGTTGATCATATGATCCATCCATCCATCCATCCGTCCGTCCGTCCATCCATCCATCCATCCATCCATCCATCCATCCATCCATCCATCCATCCATCCATCCATCCATCCATCCATCCACCCACCCACCCACCCACCCATCAATCAATCAATCATACAATGAATTGCTAAGCTTTGTGTTACAGATAAAGTTGAGATCTGGTCATGCGATTGCATTGTGAAAGAAATGGTGTGGAATCGATCACAAAAAGTTGATCATGTAGCATATAAGTATTGGTGTGTACTGCAAGGTTCTGGAATCATCAAAATTATAAGAATTTTTTGGCCCAGTCTTGGTAAAAGTAACAAGCACTGTACACAGAAAGATGTATGAGACTACACAAACATGTGGCATAAAAAGGAGGCCCACATTGTTTAGCTGTTACATGTCATATTTAGAATATGAAGGCATTTGAAGAGCCATGCTCTTCAGGGAACATTTTTTCTCTGGTGATCTTCCACACTTGCATAATAACAATGATAACGCTCAAAAATTATTTTTCACCCCTCCCCAGAACTCAACCTTCTCTTAAAGGGTCTTTGATGAAGAATAAATGGTATTTACTGCCTTCAAGTACAAAATTAAGTCATATAATCATTGTTAACAAATCATTTCTTGGTATGATTTCAGAGAAGAGAGAAGTCAGCTAAAGGCAACAAAGGAGAGAGCGGTAAAAGTGAAAGACGAGCCAGCTCAGAGATGAGCAAGTACTACACACAGAGGAACAATGTTGATAGTCATAGCGCCCCCACTGTCAACGGCAGTCCAACCGTACAGCTGAAATTCAACCATAGGGAAACAAGGAGATAATGACAGAGAGGAGGTATAGAGACTCTTTCAAACAGTGAAGATGAAACTCTTAAAATATAGACAGTCTTTCCAAATGATAGTGGATCATATCCTGTGGGACAAGTAAGAGGATTTCAAATGATCAGTGTAAGAGTCAAGATTCACTCCAATCTCACCTGTGCATTCCAAACATGGAGCACTGATGCATTGTATATGTTATGTCCTGTTTCTCTACTCATCTGTATATAGGTAAACAGATTGATATCTTCAGAATCCTAGCTCCTGGATATTTGAAGATGCCAGTCAAATTATACTATTCTTAAAATGTTCAAAGACATTTAATAAATTAGTGTTGGAACTTGGATGATATGACATTGAACATCTCATTCATAACACAAACCTGTGTTTGAATAGTGCAGCGCGTATTTCAAAACCTTCATTGGTGAAATAGGAAAAGGTTCATGCCAGGTCATATTTTGTTTGTGGTATTTGAAGTAAGAATATGAATATGAATTTGGTAAATATATGGGCATAGCAAACTTATTGTAAGATGTGCCATTTTCAACTCTTAATCGCACGGCATGCATAGATGTATTTTATGCAGTACCGGTACTCGTTTTATCATCTTGACGCCAATATTACTTTGGAGAAAAGTTTGGACAGACTGTGTGTCATTTATACTTTAAGGTATTTCCATGGTCAAAATTTCACCGTTATGCTGTATATGTAAGACCGCAATGAGTTTTGTAATTTGATTTTGTTAGTGTATCTTAAACTTCTAGAAGAGACTGAAATTGAAATGTGCCATAATTTGAGCATTAAGGCCCAAATTCACAAGAATGGTTTTAAAGGGATAGTTGAGTTCTTGTTTCAGACCGCAAATGCCTTCAAAGTGCATGGTTATTGCTCTTATTCTATTTATGACATTTCTAGTGCCCTTTTAGACCCTAAAATTGCTATGAAGGTAATTTTAGACCCCAAAATGTGTGAATTTAGATTGAATACAATCATACCAATTCAGCTCCATTTTCCAAAAAATAGGGCGACCGTTAATTAATAATAACAATACATGGGCCGGCTGGTTGTGCGTATTATAACCAACATGAAAAAGCCTACAAAATGCCAATATTGGCATTGGCTGGAATAAAACGTATAAGGCGCTATCTGTTTTTCAATGGCTGGGTCAAAATTACTGAATATTTGTGGGGCACCACAAATATTAGAAATGGTTATATTTATGGATATTTCAGCCGTCTCTGAACCGATTTTGATCAATCAAAGATGATTTTGTCATTTAAATTGTATATTCTTTCAAATTTGACACTCAGTTTTTCATTATCTCACAAAAAATTATTTTGTGTGGCGCCCTCTGCAACAAAACCGAACTATCCCAGGCCTTTAATATAAACCTTGGTCTAAACTACAAATTTACTTTGGATGGCCAAAATAACAGCAAAGAAAATAATCCTAATTGATAAACAATCAAATCTCATTTATTTCTAACCCACCTTTCTGAATTCAGACAAAAGTCTGAACCGTCTGAAAGGTCAAAGGTTACTATATTCTGCTTTTCTCACTCCCGTTTCTCGCTTAACTCACACACTACTATGTATATCCTTTTAATGAAGGCACCTTGTCACCTTGTATATATAAAAACCAAAGCTAATCTTGTTATGTATGACTAAATAAGATCACAATATGGGCTGCTTTGTATTATAAATACAGAAATATTTATTTTCATTTTGAACATAATTCTGTCAATAAAATTGAATAAATCAAATCCATCTTTCATCTGTTGTTGTCACTTGTTCGATTATAAATGATATTAAAACAAAACTGACAATACTAATACTGTATTCCCTCAAAGCTTACTTAAAAGGAAGTTATAATCCTTTACATTTTTTCACAACTAATTGATTTCTGATCCATATTTTCTTGGAAGACATTTGCTGGAAATCCCACACTTGCTATGTAGGACTATTTAGGCACAGGCTTGGTATTCCGTCTGTGCTATTATAGAGTGCATCAATTTTACACTAATCCCCTATGATGAATTAGATGAGCTCCACTGAAATTATTTCCATCAAAATGACACAGGGAAGGCATACATCATGTCTAATGGATCATTTCAAAGAAATCTTGAACGGAATTAAAGTATTGGTTTTCATAATCTTGGCAATTAGTCTTGGTATTAAATGTTACCCTGATTGATGCTGTATACTGTGTGCATCTATTAATAGAATAATAGTACAAATACATCTTCCACTGTATAACCATGTGATACGTTTTGATCAAGATCTTGGATTAATATGGGAAAATGTTAACAAATCAAATCTGCGTTTAAAAAATACCTTAAATTCTTTAAAGTAAACCCAAGTATAAAGCCTGTCAAGAGAAACATGAAGGAAGCAGAGAACTTACATGATATAAGGCACTATCAGAAATATTTGACAAATTTGCCCCTTCAAACATTTACACTGCTTTGAGTCAATTCTGATGACATCCTATACTTTTTTAACAACATACCACCAACATTACACAGTACACATCATGCTAAAGGAAGGGACACCTTCGTCACATATGAAACGTGTACTACCCGGGATTGCAAGCGGATAAATAAAAGGGGTAAACATCTTTAAAATTCAAATCAAACACTGGGTTTAAGCTTGCTCTAAGTAAAGTCGAATTGAACAAAGGATATGACCAAGGTCTTTGTTTAACTCATTTTAAACATGACCTTGATCTTACATTAGTACAAATGGGCTGAAGGGCTGAAATGTTGAAAATGATAGACAAAGCAAAACATGTTCATTTCATCCAATTTTAAGACAATAATACACTCACTGGAATTTTTTATAATGAGAGTACTCTGTAATGACCTGCATTTCCATAGGTCCTGTACCCTAGTTGTCAACAAAACTGGTATTTGTTTGTAATCAATGATTAGTGTTTGATGTTGACGTGCCCTTCACCTCATAATAACCTCTAAAGTAGATTGGTTTTAATAAGATGAACTCGTAAAAGATACAGGGTTTTTACAGAGTGTATGGGACACAAGTTCATTGAAAGGTCATAGAGGGCCAGGACAAGATTTATTTTTAGGGCTAAATTAATCACATTTTGTTCTTCAAATTGACAACAATAATATTTTTCTTACCGGTATATTTTTTTTCTTCTTATATTAGTTATTATTGATAGAAAATAATGTCTCTGAAAACAACATATGTGTGCAAGAATGTTGTTAAAAAGTTGGAAAAATTGTCAATTTTCATCAATGATTGCAAATCTCTTAAGGTGTTGCCAATTTAATGATTTTAAAGCTTATTTTCCTTTTCTAAATTCTTGGCATCAAACACAATATATTCATGAAACAAAAATTGGAAACAAACGATTAAATGCATGATACAGATGTACAAGTAACCAATATTTATATAGGATGTGTAGTTTTACTTTACACATTCTAACTGCAAGTGTATCTACTAATACAAAGAACAATCTGTCCTTAATCTTGTATGTTTGAAAGGTTAAAAGACACAATATGGCTCATGGATATATTTTCATATCGCAATCATTTTATTCATGTAAAGGTAGGCATTCACATGACTACTGATCAAGAAGGACTTTTAAGGACATCTACTGAAAGAAAAAGAAAATTATCAATTTACGGTAAAATAATTCACACTGCATAGTGATACCGTGTAAGCAGCGAAAGTCTAAAGGCTCAGATAATATGAGTCGGTAAACTGCCGAAGAAAAACAAAACGCAGCAGATTTTTGTAGGTGTAAATGAATGCAAACTGCAAGCACCAAAGATCCTGAGCTCTGTGTTATAAGATACAAGATATGTGAAGCGTATAACACTTACCAAACATTAAAAAAAAAAAAAAAAAGGTTCTTATCTGAATGAGGCCTAAGAGCACAAAAAAGCATAGCCCATTTACTGTGTATAAATACAACAAGACTGCCATTCATTGAACTGAAGAACACATACATATACAATAACATAGCTGCCGACTATTAGGAAATAAATTGTAATTATTACGAATTTCAGACCTGCTGTACGAAATTACAAATCCACCTTCAAGAATTACGAATATGGGCGCAAATAGAGCATGCACGCATTGAATAATGTACACAGAACACATGGCACAATGGCAAACTGGTATGAAGGTGGTTGGCTATTTGTACCACACGTTACTGCCATGTTACTCTCATAACTAATTGACAATTTCAAATTTGGCAGCCATGCAATAGAAGAGGAAGCTGCGTGATCAGAGTTGTCCAGATTTTAATGTTGACTCGTTTCAGTTGATGTTTGGAAGATGAGAGAGTACTAGTTACTTGAGAGGTTGTATCAGATCAAAACATCCTGTTCCACCATTGACTACTCTGCCTACTACAAGCCTTGCAGAGGGAGACTGCAGGTTGTCTTTAGCACCTGAAAAAATACAAACACAAAAAATATCTTAAACCAATGGTATGGAAATAATAGAAGCAAGAAGTTATATGTAAAAATACCAAGACGAAAACAAAAAGAAAAAAAATTGAACTAATAATTACACAGCATTAATTTCTGGAAATGTTCTTTCCAGTCCAACTTTTAAAGTAATACCTAGTTTTGATAAGGCTTTCTTTAGATTTCTTAGATTTTCATTTATAAATAGCAAGAAATGAACATTTCCCAGCTTTTAAGTTTTTCCTCAAGCTACGTAAACACTGCATTCCTCTTTCAATTCTCTATTTTCTTTTTTAAGGTACTCTTTTTTTCCTTTATAGCTTAATTGATCTTTTCCCCTTTGTATAACTTCTACTGCCGAGCCTGTACCCACCTTGTGTAGTAGCTTCTCTAAGAAACCTCATGCAACTCTCAAACGTCATCTTCTGTAAGGGAGATGCATTGGACTCCAGACCGATCCGGTTGAAAGGTCGATACACACCCTCAAAGGTCATATAGTCTGAAACCAATGAGAGATGACGAGGGTCTACCGTGATGCCGTACACTGAGAATACATCACGTACCTCCTAAAAAGACGACAAGAATACAAGGGTTGGAAATGATTAGTGAACACTAAAAGAGCAAGTCCAAGCTTCTGTACCATACGTCACAAACTACATCTAAGATTTCAGTATACACCTGGGGGGTGTTTCACAAAGACTAAGATCAAATTTAAGTTGGACTTAACTATGGCATGCTGTTTATGCCACTGTTTGCTCTCACCATTTAGTGGCATTGGTCTCTCAAGGGACGTACAAATCTACAGAATTTACATTTCTTGATAATTCATTATTGAAGGAAAAAATATCTAAAGATCATAATGGTGAGAGCAAATAGTGACATGAACGGCCTGCCATATTTAAGTCCAACTAAAAGTCGATCTTAGTCTTTGTGAAACACTCCCCAGATGATTGTATCTGGTAAGTAGCCCCATTAGAGCTTTTATCAGACCTAATACCAAATGAAAAGACACATTTGATTATGTTCAGAACTCTACAATACTGGACACCAAATTACCAAATACAGTCAAACCTGCTTTAGCGACCACCTGCTTATAAAGACCACTTTTCATGTTTTCCCTTGAGCAGTCTTTATATACAGGTTTCCCTGCACCTTGGACTTTCCCCAAACCACATCACAAACTTCCTACAACAATATTGATCCATTACCTACGGGAACCGGTTGGATCCTGCATTAAGCGTAGATAGACTGAATTCTGTAGTCAACGGGTTAAGAATACACTTTGCAACTAAACATTGTATACTGTATTTGCCGGCGAAAAGGCCGCAGCGCCGCATAGGCCGCACCCCCAACTTTGACATTTTGTAGAGGGGGGAAAAAAAAAAAAAACCAAAGGAAAAAAACTAAACGGACCAAACAAAATAATCGTAATTTTCTCGTAGGACACTATTTTTTTCTACAAACTGATACCAAATTCATCAATATTCTTATAAATTTACAGGAAGTTTACCTAAAAAATGATCTTAATTTCGCAAATCTTCATTGATTTTAAGCTAGTACTGTATCGCAGGCAGATTTGGTATCCTACATACATGTATAATACCCCTACCACGATGTGCGGTGTAATACGAAATTGTGACTTTGGCTAGATGCGCAGTTGCGTTGCGCGGCAGCTAGCTCCGTAACGGTCCCTTCTTTTAGTAAGTTTTACTTTTTAGCGTTGCAATGGCACGAACTTAGATCTAGATCTACCGGTAGATTATGTTAGAAAATAAGTTAAGAAGTTTATTTTAGACTTCATGTCAGCAATGCAGCATAAAATTGTCGGTAAGACGTGTGGAGCTATTCTAGAAATGCCCTGTACCATTTATAGTCATTGTAGTCCCATATGTATGAATGGAAAGAACTAGAAAAATAAAAAAAATCGAATCCGCGCAGTGGAATATGCCTCCACCTGCAACATAATCAGTATTTGAACTGTGACCTTTGACCACTTGACCCCAAAATTTAATCAGGTAATCTTTACATGGTCATACATACTCTCAACAAGTTTTTAACTATGATAGCACAATTCGTTCTCAAATTATCGTGTTCACAAGATATTTTGGCACATTTAAATTGACCCGTGACATTTAACCCCTAAATTTAATCAGGTAATCTTTACATGGTCATACATACTCTCACCAAGTTCACTATGATACCTCGATTCGTTCTTAAGTTATTGCGTTCACAAGAATAATTACGGACGAACGCACGGACGCACAATCCGAAAAACATGATGCCTCCGGTACTCACTGTGTGGCGGAGGCATAAAAACGATCAACACCTAGAAATTTAAATCCTATGCACACCACACACAGTAGGCCTACAAACAGTACAAACGACTTTAAAATCATAGATCACCAAACACTGGGGGATGTATTTCCAAGAAAATCCCTACGATTTTCACCAGCAATGTGCAAAATTTTGCTTTTAAATCGATTCTTCAACATATCTTCTGAAAAACAAGTTTGAGAGCCTCATATGCATATCTCTAGTGGTTCTTGAGATATCGCGATAATGAGGCCACTACCTAGAATTTCATAAGTTGACCTCTGTAACCTTTGACCTAGTTTCTCCAAAATCTAATCAAGATTAGTTCCTACGGTGATACATACTATCATCAAGTTTAAAGTTCATATCTCAAGTGTTATTGAAATATCGCGATAACGAGAGAGATGGAGGGAGGGAAGAACGGATGGACAACCCTTAAAACATAATGCCTCCAGCACCACCTTCAGTGGGCGTAGGCATAACAATAATTAAAAGTACCTTTGAAGATATACACATTTCTCTCTTTACAAAAACTGACTATGATTTTACCTTGATGATAGCTTTACATGCTGCCTCTATACCATATGCATTAGCCATGGAATGAATATCATTGGTGTATGCCTTGTTCAGGTCGAGTAGCTTGTCATGCTTATACAGCTCCTGTAGAAATAAGAAAGTAAAGTAAATTGATACATAATAACATCGAAGCAACATGGTACAGTCAAACCTGCTTTAGTGACCACCTATCTACAAAGACCACCTGTCTACAAAGACCACATTTTTTGTTTCCCTTGAAAATGGTTTCTCATTGAAACATGTACTGAAGGAACCTGTCTACAAAGACCACCTGTCTACAAAGACCACTTTTTGTGTTTCCCTTGGGCGGTCGCTATAGACAGGTTTGACTGTATAGTACTTCATTCACTTGACTCTCAATCAAATAGTTCATAACTCAGTCATGCGGCCTAACCGACTCCACCCCAACCCAAAACCAACCGATTTGGGGTTGTAGGGGGTAGTGTATTGTAATGTTAGGTCTGTTGTAGGTCTGGTGTTGGTCTCGCTGGTATGACTGAGCTATGAAGATGGAATCTCTACCAGGGCCCGTTGCATAAAACTTACCATTGATGGTAACTTTGCCATCAATGGTAACTTCCATGGAATACTTGATTGTGATTGGCTGTTGAGCAATGTTACCATGGAAGTTACCATCAATGGTAAGTTTTATGCAACGGGCCCTGGTGTCTATGTCATTAGAAAATGTTTTATCTGAGGTTTTCTTTCTTGGCCCTGATGTATTATACAAATCTCATTCAACTAAATTCATGTCACATTTACTAGGTTCAGTCGTCTGGCTCAGTTAGCTTTCAATTCTTTTCTTCTAGTTGCTACTATATCAGTCATATTATGCGTAGACACAGATACTCACATGTAGATTAACTCCTTCAGTGAGTAGTCTAGTCTCACCAGACCCTTCACCAGACACAAGACAGCGAGAGATTCCAGGTACATGATGAACGGTGGCTTGTTTAGAGACTAGCTCTACCAGTGAAGCCATGTCTAGCTTATTATCAGTCAAATCAACCTAGGTATCAAAGTATGCAACATGATATTAGATATGAGATACATGATAATTGATTGTCTCAGAAAGTATCTTATATGCTTCATATAAGATCCATGAAGCACAACTGCAAAAGTGCAAAGTGGGATTACTTTATATAAGCTTTATAACTTACAAACACTTCTAGAAGGTTCTGTACAAGGATATACTAAAATACATGTACTATCAATGATTTGAATCTTAAGAATATAAAGGATATCACTTGATACATTGAAAATGAAATGCCAAGGAAGAACATATTAAGGATGGAAGTGATTTCCACAACAACTGACTTATTATGATTGTATTATGTGTCGCCTTACCGCTAAAACAACAGTACAGCTATTGACAGTACATGGCATTAGTGTCCTTTTTGACATTATTTCCTAAATTATCACATTATAAACAATATCTACTCCTGAACTCTGTAATGAAGTAAATTTCCTTCTTAATAATGATATTACACATTATTTGCAGAACACAAATTAACTACTTGTCTTTATGTATTTATGTTTGGCCTCCACTCTTACCTTGAATTTGAACTCACACCATAGCTGATCTTCAGCATCGAAGTCATACATCACCATCAATGGACTCAGGTTCACTGTAGCCTGCAAAAAAAGTTTTCAATGAGATGTATATTTTATACATGGAAGTCAGATCATAACAAAACTATTGTCATAGTAGGTCAGATTACAATTTTGGATTCACTTGCGTTCTCGGCGCATCTTGAAGTGCCAGCGTATTTGGTTATGCTACCCTAGAGGTGAAAGCCTTTCCCTACATGAGCATTCCTAATCCTTCACTATGGTGCTTCTCATAAATGAAATAGTTGGTTGGATTATAATTGATTTTGATATACCACACATTTTCAATTTGACTCCAGTCTGAGTATCTTAGGCAAAGTATTCAAGAGGTTAAACTGTTGATAACTATCTGATTTTGATATATTACGCATTTTCAATTTGACTCCAGCCTGAGTATCTTGGGCAAGGTATTCAAGAGGTCAAACTGTTGATAACTATCTGATTTTGATATACCACGCATTTTCAATTTGACTCCAGCCTGAGTATCTTGGGCAATGTATTCAAGAGGTCAAACTGTTGATAACTATCTGATTTTGATATACCACGCATTTTCAATTTGACTCCAGCCTGAGTATCTTGGGCAATGTATTCAAGAGGTCAAACTGTTGATAACTATCTGATTTTGATATACCACGCATTTTCAATTTGACTCCAGCCTGAGTATCTTAGGCAAAGTATTCAAGAGGTTAAACTGTTGATAACTATCTGATTTTTGATACACCATGCATTTTCAATTTGACTCCAGCCTGAGTATCTTGGGCAAGGTATTCAAGAGGTCAAACTGTTGATAACTATCTGATTTTTGATACACCATGCATTTTCAATTTGACTCCAGCCTGATCATCTTGGGCAACATATTCAAGAGGTTAAACTGTTGATAACTATCTGATTTTGATGCACTACCCATTTAATTCCAAGTTTATCTCCAAGCTTAGTATTGAGTGATCTGACTCACCAGTATTCTCTGTTGTTTCTCCTTATCACTGATAGCCACCTGTCTCTTCTTCTTCTTCTTAGATGATGATTGACTCTCTTCCGGCTGGGATGAGAGTAAGTCTTCTTCCATAGCTTCATCATCCGCATCACCACCACCATCATCTCCATCATCTCCATCAGGAGTACCAGGGCTATCTGCTTTTCCACTTCCTCCATCACCTTCTGCTAGAAAAAAAAAATTAATTAAAAAAAAGTGAAAATTTGAGTTAGACAAGGAACCAACCTACCTGTACTTTACCAAAACATAGAGACAAAGCAGTATTGTAGTCCAGTCCAATCTACAGAGCATTTGGTACAGCCTTTGTTTCATTACAGTTACAAGGTGCTTCACAATGTGCTCCACAATGTAATTAGAAGGGCTGCTTAAACAATGATAAAAGCAATTAAAAAAGACCAGTTGTAGCCAATAAAAACCTAACAATCAATGCTCTCTAACAAAATAAGTGGGCCTTCAAATGTTTTTCTGAGCTGGTCAACAGATGTGCACCAGTTGAGTAATCCAATGGTTCAGTCAATTGACTGAGGATGATGAGGTTATAGGTTCAAGCCTCAGCGTGGCACAAGTCCTTATGTCATGAATTTCACCTATATATATTTCTTCAGAAGCTCTCAGACATAATATTGAGTTTCATAGACATCATCAAGAATTTAGTATCATGAACATAGAACATGTACATCTTCTTGGGATTATACAGTGCTGAAAATGTTACTAATCCACAGATCAGAAGTTTTTATTAATAATTCCTGACATAACATTTTTACTCAATAACAAAGAAATTAATGTTCTTTTTCCAAATTTTAATTTATTCTGTTAAAGCCCCACTGCACTACTTGCTCCCTCTATTTAGAAAACGATGCCTAAGCGGTGCCCGTTGGTCCCCATGATCCTCTTTTTCTTATGTTAATCGAGAGCTGAGTTGATGAGATAACCACCTGTCAGTGACCACGCTGGGAGGTCTAATCCCTCCTGGCCAAACTAGTGCGGACAGGCTTTAATAGATGCATTATTAGGAAATGACATCTAAACATAAACGATGTCTATGAGGCATTACATCTTGCAATGAATTAGTTCAAAGTCTTATAAATTCTTCCAACCTGACTCAATGATTTCTTCCCATTCTCCTTCCGGCTCCTCCTCTGCTTCCTCTCCCCCATCATCCTCATACTCCTTCTCTTCATCATGTCTCTTCTTGTATTTAGATGCTGTACCATCACCCTCCTCGTCACCACTTCCCTCTGATGAAATGGAATCTCTATTCCTTGACACAGAGGCTGGTTCATCTTCTTGCATTGCCGGGTCTGTTCCATTCTTATCTTGGGTAGGGGCAGCATTGCCACCGTCACCAACCAAGTCCAACTTGGATTTCTTGGATGATGCAAAGCTACAGTGTATAAATAAATTTTAATTGTTATCACTATCTTGTTCTTTAATCATTCCATTCTGTATTTGCTTTAAATGCTTTCATGAAGAGTGTTGAATAAACTTTGATTTGAATTGAATACATTACACAGAAACACATAGTATAAAGTTCAGTAAAAGTGCTTTTGCAAATACCAGAGAAACATATGTACATGTACGTTTGATAGCATTTTAAAACTGTTTATCAATCTTTCGAAATCTCAATTCAAGTTGGAAAATCACAACACTGTCTATGTCATTCATTCATACTTCATATTTCTTCAGACAAATAGAGAAATGAGATTTAGACATGATGGGAGTGATGCAATATGTAATGTATGGCAATGAGATTCCTTGCTTAAAGGTACTATGTCCCATTTGCAGGCCAAAAAAATGAAAAGGTTAAATTCCAACAGCATTTGAAAGACAATACTAATTTAGAACTTCCCTAAAAAAAGGGGGGCTTGAAAATGTCTTTAAGTGGGAAAATAACGACTATTAGTTGTCGAATCGACTTAGGAGCTATAGAGCCAGTAAGTAATAGTCTGATTTTTCAGACCATTGTACCGAATGGTCGTACGTTTTATGCTGCGCAAAGATTCAATCAGTTTAATTTTGGCCATTACAAGAAGTGGGTTATTGATGTAGACAAATGCTCATGTACCCTTTACAGCTCATTTTATGTATGTTATTACCAAAGATGAAAAAAGCCAGTCAGTCACTCAATAGTGTCTGACAGTGAAGTCTAGCAAGTAAACGGGTTTCCTTGCATAATTTGAATATTAGGACACTGCTAACGTTTAAATTTCACAGATAGGACATACATGACATATTCATAATTCCTGCAAAGTTCTACATAATTTGATGTTGGCTGCAAAAGGGACATAGTATCTTTAAAGATAAGAAGCTGGAGTTCTGGTAATGATAGAAAATAAATTCTGACAGAATCCAACAAAACTTACACTGAATGTACAAGATTACAAATAAATGACATGTGCCAAACGATTTTGGTAGAAAATGTATAGGGGCTGAGTAATGAGCCTGAAAAAATAAGGAAATCAAGGTAAGTAGGCCCGACACCGTGGGCTCAAAACAGGTCCCTATGTGCGAATGAGAGTTGTGTTTTTTTATTGAAGAGGATTTCCAGCAAGTTTTTGTGAGGTTCTTATTATTTTACTGGTTCAAACAATCAATCTACTACAGGATAAACAATCCACAATGGATTATAACCATGTTCTCTTGACATACGATGCCCATACTAGAGCTCAAGATTAGCTTTAATACTTACTTTGCTTTCTTGAGATCTTTCATCTTCCTCTTGACAATCTCCAAGAACTGCTTGAGGAAAGTCACTTCAATGTAAGACAGGATACTAGCTGGAGTTGCATTCAGCTCATCCTACAAACAAAACAAAAATTGAAATAAGAAAATTGTATTAGTTTCTTGTAAATAAAATATAAGAGCTTTGATTAGTACTAGTGGTTATTTTACCTGATTGCTAAGAAAGCATAAATGCTTGTTAGTAAGCAACCAGAGGACCGACGGCTTAAGGTCCTCTCCGAGGGACCTGGTAATGAGGATTAATGCCTTACCAAAGGGCACTAGGCTAGCGCATCGACTTGGTTTCGAACCTGGGTCGTCGGAGACCACTGCTCTACCAACTGAGCTATAGTGTCTCCTCAATATACAATGAACATGCATCCCCAGGACTGAAATTTTCTAATTTACATTATAAAATGCATAAATATCAACATAAAAATTCAGAAGTTTTACATGTTTCTATCACTTTGTTCACATTGAAATGGCCACTTACATATTAAACCATTAATGTTAGACAGCACATAAATCATACATCATAGACTGAATAGTTAATGAGGTGGTAAAAATGCAGAAAACAGACTGAAAACCTTGTAACGTTACAACTGGGTAAAGAGAAATCATGGGGGTTGCAATAATTGTAAGTTATAGTGGAAAAATAAAGACAAGATTAGGATCAGGGCCATACACTAAAAAGCCTCATGATCTGCATCTTGTTCTATACTGTATATTTCTCTGCAAACACAACTCATCTACACTAGCCGCTATGTATTTTCTTTAGAGCTGAATAGTATTGAAGGTTTTATTATTTTTTTTGTCGCAGCCTGTGGCTGAATTGAGAAAGACTTACAATGATAAAAACATACATATAATGAAAATGTAAATACTTGAAAAACATAAATACTTAAAGATAAATCAATCACTATAAGGATATAACATGGAAATTATAAACAAATGTACATAGTTGTAGAATGAGTATAAATTCATCACAGATATAACTAAGTAGAGTTATCCTAGACAAGAAAATAATATCCATATTTACTCAACCACTGGATTAGAATTTGATAAATTTGATAAACTTGAGGGCCACTGCAAAGAGTTGCTTACTATATTAAATCTTACATTACATTCACCTCTTGACCATGCAAGAAGGTTATTGCTTCATCTACTTTGTCAGTTTAGTAGAAGCAACAATACCGGATACTTGAACATGAATTCAGCTCAAAGTGAATACAGTCAAACCTGCTTTAGTGACCACCTGTCTACAAAGACCACATTTTGTGTTTCCCTTGAAAATGGTTTCTCATTGAAACATGTACTAAAGGAACCTGTACATGAAGACCACCTGCCTATCAAGACCACTTTTCTTGTCTCCCTTGGCTGGTCTTTATAGACAGGTTTCATTGTACCTATTGTTGTCTGCTACATTTATCTTTTAATTATATATATCTTCCTTATGTTGGTCACTTATAAGGGTCACTTCCTTCTGGCTGCTACCTGCCAAGCAACTTTTATATTGTTGTACCAATGTTTATACATATATTCTCTTCTTTTAATGTATAATGTACAATGTATAATTCTATGTATGTATGTTATTTTTGAATTGCTTTAGTGAGATAAAATTGAATTGAACTGAATTGAATTGGAAAATACAGCATGAGATGTAATTAGTTTCAAGTACCATTAATGAGTGTTACACATTTATGTTGTTATAATTATCATTCGGAAGAGCTTTACTCATTTCAACCTACCTTGTATTCTTCATAAGGCAAGAAGTTGAGTCTGATCTTGTATACACGATAGTGATCACTGCATGAGGAAAACAGGACAATAGAGTTATCTCTGCATCATAAAGCTTTACGGCAGGCCTCAAAACCCATCTTTTCAAGCAAATATGTAGTTCATGACTATTGGAGGAGTGGGGCACCTTTGAATGTTTGAAACAGATAAATGGCGCCATACAAGTGCTGTGGATCACCATCACCATGATACATATTTCTGTTACATACTATATGATATTGTTCACAGGAACAACAAATGCCCAAATATGTAAATAGCTGAATTTAATTTCTGTTAAATAGGAGGAAAGTCACCGGTTTGGGGATCTTATTTCATAATTTTACCGTCCAGAGAGGGCACAAAAGCAGATCCATGCATTGCTTTCCATCTTTGTAAATTAATATCTGTCATTCACATATTTTTGCAAGCAAGTATATTCCATCTAAAATAACATCTTCAAGAAGAGGAGAGTGAGGAGTAGATAGCTTAGTATTCTA
Organism: Mesocentrotus franciscanus; assembly: GCA_037976565.1. NCBI lineage: Eukaryota > Metazoa > Echinodermata > Echinoidea > Camarodonta > Strongylocentrotidae > Mesocentrotus > Mesocentrotus franciscanus. Next base: position 34,619,049 of record CP137674.1, on the reverse strand, counting down.
TGAGAGTTAAATTGAATGATATTTTACTCACTGTGTGGTAGGAAAGTCATAGGATTCCCAGATGTCTATATCTTCAATTACCTGTATATGAATGAAAGAAAGGGGGAAAACACAAAGGATGGTGAGAAAATAAATCAAAACTCAAATAAATCTATTAACCCGTTGACTACTGAATTTGATAGTTCCCATAGGCTTAACACAGGGACCACCAGGTTCCCGTAAGCAAAGGGTTAATTGATTGACATTTGATATGCTTTCATTTGGGCACACCACTAAATAACAGCATGCACTGACTACTTCAACCATTGGACATTTTTTCTTTACATTTTACTATTTCCAATCAGTTTTATACCAAAATTTACCTTGGGTTCAGCACACATAAATCAAAGAGCATACAGACTCAGCATGCATACATGAGTGAAAATGTAAATTATGTTAATGTATTATGTAAAAGAATGATGACAAATCTTTACCTCAAATGATAATCATATGGATTCAATTTAACAATTGCCGAATAGAGCGCTGATATCAACAAACTAATTACCATGAGAAAATAAGAAATGCATAAGAGGTACAGACATCATACCTGTGACAGGTGGACTCTACTGAGCTGCCTGCATATCCTGCCAATCTTCTTAGCCGAGATATCAGGATTGATGAATGGTATCGTCATACTAGGGGTCTTTATATTAGCACTGGCTACCATAAGAATCTCCCTGTAAAGCAAGAGATGGGATAACAATCTATATATTAGCACTGGCTACCATAAGAATCTCCCTGTAAAGCAAGAGATGGGGTAACAATCTTTATATCATCACCGGCTACCATAAGAATCTTCCTGTAAAGCAAGAGATGGGATAACAATCTTTATTTTAGCACTGGCTACCATAAGAATCTCCCTGTAAAGCAAGAGATGGGATAACAATCTCTATATTAGCACTGGCTACCATAAGAATCTCCCTGTAAAGCAAGAGATGGGATAACAATCTTTATTTTAGCACTGGCTACCATAAGAATCTCCCTGTAAAGCAAGAGATGGGATAAAAATCTTTATTTTAGCACCGGCTACCATAAGAATCTCCCTGTAAAGCAAGAAATGGGATAACAATCTTTATTTTAGCACTGGCTACCATAAGAATCTCCCTGTAAAAATATATATATGATACCAATCATAGCACTGGTTACCATTAAAGGGTCTCTGTTCATAATAATCTAATATAAAGAAGGATATTGGTGTTTGAAAAATAGTGCACACAAATATTTACAAACAATATCTCATTGCATCTAAATTTGGACATCCTACAATCCCACTGTTAAGATCCAACAAGAGTACTATTACACTAAACACCACAAGGTTAATATCCGACAAGAGTACTATTACACTAAACACCACAAGGTTAATATCCAACAAGAGTACTATTACACTAAACACCACAAGGTTAATATCCAACAAGAGTACTATTACACTAAACACCACAAGGTTAATATCCAACAAGAGTACTATTACACTAAACACCACAAGGTTAATATCCAACAAGAGTACTATTACACTAAACACCACAAGGTTAACATCCAACAAGAGTACTATTACACTAAACACCACAAGGTTAATATCCAACAAGAGTACTATTACACTAAACACCACAAGGTTAATATCCAACAAGAGTACTATTACACTAAACACCACAAGGTTAATATCCAACAAGAGTACTATTACACTAAACACCACAAGGTTAATATCCAACAAGAGTACTATTACACTAAACACCACAAGGTTAATAACTAAAGACACCATGTATGGATCTTGACCTTCTCCTTGCTTACCTGAGTCTTGGGATACCCAGTGTTACGTTCATGTCACCGCGCCCAGCAAAATGGAATGTATTCAATGTCATCTGAGTTGAAGGCTCTCCAATCGACTACAAGAAAGAGAGAAAAACAAATCAGATGAATGAAAAAGCTAGACATAGTAATAAATGTCTTCCAAATAAATATAGTGAACATAATTGGCAAGGGTATAGTACTAAAATTGCTGTTTTCCATTTGTGTAAATTCTTTCTATATATAGAAATGAAAGACTTATTGGTAAACCTGAACAAATAATATCATCTAGTGTGTTATTCTTTACTGTATCATGTTTCCAAACATGTCAAACACTTTTATCTTGGATCCACAATAAAAGTTCCAGTACCCTTTAAGAACCCCTCTTCAGCCTAGCCTCCCCTCTCTCTCTCTCTCTCTCTCTGCTGTGATTCTAAACACCCTCTAATCCTTGATACTACTGACCTGAGCTGCAAGAAGACATACAGCTTCTCCTGGATCACACAGAGCTCTTTGATACTTCCTATACATCAGATTCTTCAGTTTAGTCTCTTCATTTTCTCTTATAGTCCCACTCTAATCATTTCATGCTGTGATTCTAAACACCCTCTAATCCTTGATACTACTGACCTGAGCTGCAAGAAGACCTACAGCTTCTCCTGGATCACACAGAGCTCTTTGATACTTCCTATACATCAGATTCTTCAGTTTAGTCTCTTCATCTTCTCTCTTAGTCCCACCTGCATCATCCAATGTTGGTAACCTTGAGTCGAGATAGTCTTGTAAGAGAGATTCTAGTTTCTCTGAGATAGCCCCAAGATGTCTATCCGGTCTCATCTGACAGCTGACAGGGTCTGGACAGGGAGCTGTCTTCTTCTCATACCTGGGAATCAATACAAAGCATTAAGTCAAGAGAGATTTACTTTTCCGTACAAACCCCATATTGGAATCAGAAAGCAAGTATTTGCATCATTTGTTGAATTTCATTGCAGACTTTTTCCACCTTTATCTGCATTTATCAAAGTCTACATCGGAACTGAATTCAAGCCTAGAAAAACAAACAAAATGAGAGACACAGATCTACACTGTTTCCTCTAGCATATTTATTACACTATTAGGCATTCAAATTTTAGATATACTTCCTAGACAGAATTTGCTCTCATGGACCTACGTGTAAATGCCTGTGGATATATATATATATATATATATGAATTGTTAAGTTAGGGATATTGTTTCATACCTATTTTGTAACAATGTTTCAATCACAACAAACAGTGAAAGGGCTCATAAATTTGGTCGGATTGTAAGGGTTAAAGAAGTCTACTAATTATCATTTTTTTCTCCAACCAAATAACCTAAGACTTACCTATGCCTATCTGTGACTTCTCTCCATCTCCTAACGATCTTTTTCTTCGCCTTGTTATAAGCCTTCCATACATTAGCTTCATCCGATTGAGCTTTCTCTAAGATGGATGGATACTCTTTATGACAGTACTCTAGGAATGGTGACCTTCTATCTGATCTGGAGCTATCAGAATGCTTCTCTTTCCATCTCTTGATCTGATCAAACAATGTAGAAATCAAAACATATTGAAGCCTATCCAGTGGTGCATAGAGATTACATATAATCATCGCACATATTCAATTAGTTTACTTGCCATTCACTTGCATCACAACATCACAGGGGAAATGTTCAATATTTAAACACTTACATTTTCAATAAATTCAATGTATGATTCTGCCCACTTACTACAATAAGAGCATTTGATTCAGCTCTGAACACTAAGGAATTCTTTCCAATTTCTGTGTTAACATTTGTGAGATTATTAAATTCCTAATTAAACAGACGCGATGATTTTCTACAAATTATGAAATATCTGAAACTTATAAACCATATTGCACTTACATCTGACAGAGAAGCAATAAAAGTAGTCACTTTAGAATAAAAATGAATTGTTAAATTGTTGGTACATTACTTTATTAATACTTCAGCAATAAAGGAACAGAGACATCATGACAAAGACATACAAAGAGAAGGAGAGCATAATGAGAAAAGCCCAGGACTTGACCTGATTAATGTAAAGTGGATATGAAGCACACATACCTTCCTGAATAGTTTCTCTGCCTGGCTTGGGTCATTGGTTGGTCCACACTGCTTGGACTGTGATGGAAGATGAGCATTGGCGTTCTCTATGAGGAATTGGAACTGTTCTTTGTGTAGGAACGGAGTCCTGGGTATATCTAGACCATCTTCACCATATTGGAACTGGACTATACTGCCATCACTATCCCTAACCTGTACAGGGTAAATGAAATGAGAATGAGAAAATATAGAAATGAAATAGGCAATAGAAATATCAAGCTAATGCAAAACTGGAAAGTTAATTATAAGATGTTAATTTTACTTGAAAAGTACTAACAAAAATAGCAAAGGTATGAAAAGGACAATGAACAAAGATGAGTAAAAACAAAATGCAAGGGGATGGAAGATAACCATGGCAGTAAAGTCTGGATGAAATCTATCAAAAACATAACATTTTGAAAGAATTTGCAATTATTTTGTTAAACCTAACTGATAGCTAAATATGTCTATTATTTATGAGATTATAGGATGTAACTCACTGTTTGATCATAGTTGACCACCAATCCCTCTAGATGTAACTTACTGTTTGATCAAAGTTGACCACCAATCCCTCTAGATGTAACTTACTGTTTGATCAAAGTTGACCACCAATCCCTCTAGATGTAACTTACTGTTTGATCATAGTTGACCACCAATCCCTCTAGATGTTTGATGATACATCTCTGTAGGTAGCCACTGCGACTTGTCTTCACTGCTGTGTCAACCAGACCCTACAAAATCAAAATGAGACATTATATCATCATCGTTGCCATCATCATCATCATAATCATCATCATGATCATCTTCATCATGATCATGATCATCACCATGATCATCGACATCATCATCATCTTCTAATTTCAGCATACGGCATGTGAATTCAATGAAAAGGCTATTGATGATTGATACTGTGATTGATGTAGACATTTAGCTTCACTTTTATTTTTGTCATGTTTTGACCTCTCTTGTTGGTCCTGAAAATGAATAAAAAGACTCCATAACATATTTTCATAAAAGCCATACAAGGAATGACTCAAGAATAAATTACATCCCAACAATGCTGGCAAGCTTATAGAACAGAGTGTTAAAGCAAAATAATATATGTTTGAAGCCAGAAAGGTGGTAACTCTATGTAAAATGATGAGTTAACGTCCTTCTGGCTCCAAACAGACGAATACAGGAAGCCCTGCAAGATTCTGGCTTAATTCTACCTTTGTCCCTTACACTGTTTTGATCTACACAAAAGAAGTTTTAAACTAGATGGAACTTCAACTGCGCGCAGTCGAAAATGATGCCTCCGCCATAGAGCAATTTTACAAACCAAAATGGAAGCAATTTTTAAAATTCAAGTTTGATTGTAATCCATCTGTTGGTTCTAATGATAACGCGATCACAAGCTATTTTGAGATACATAATGAGCCCTGTGACCTTTGACCTCGTGACCCCAAATCTAATCAGTTCATTGACTCTGCAAGATACATACATGACCCAAGTTTGGCGGTAATCCATCAATCGGTTCTTGAGATAACGTGATCACAAGCTATTTTGCATACATAATGAGCCCTGTGACCTTTGACCTTTGACCTCGTGACCCCAAAATCTAATCAGTTCATTAGCTCTGCAAGATACATACATGACCCAAGTTTGGCGGTAATCCATCAATCGGTTCTTGAGATAACGTGATCACGAGCTATTTTTGCATACATAATGAGCCCTGTGACCTTTGACCTCGTGACCCCAAAATCTAATCAGTTCATTAGCTCTGCAAGATACATACATGACCCAAGTTTGGCGGTAATCCATCAATCGGTTCTTGAGATAACGCGATCACGAGCTATTTTTGCATACATAATGAGCCCTGTGACCTTTGACCTCGTGACCCCAAAATCTAATCAGTTCATTAGCTCTGCAAGATACATACATGACCCGAGTTTGGCGGTAATCCATCAATTGGTTCTTGAGATAACGCGATCACGAGCTATTTTTGCATACATAATGGGCCCTGTGACCTTTGACCTTGGACCTCGTGACCCCAAAATCTAATCACTTCATTAGCTCTGCAAGATACATACATGACCCAAGTTTGGCGGTAATCCATCAATCGGTTCTTGAGATAACGCGATCACGAGCTATTTTTGCATACATAATGAGCCCTGAGACCTTTGACCTCGTGACCCCAAAATCTAATCAGTTCATTAGCTCTGCAAGATACATACAGGACCCAAGTTTGGCGGTAATCCATCAGTCGGTTCTTGAGATAACGCGATCACGAGCTATTTTTGCATACATAATGGGCCCTGTGACCTTTGACCTCGTGACCCCCAAATCTAATCACTTCATTAGCTCTGCAAGATACATACATGACCCGAGTTTGGCGGTAATCCATCAATTGGTTCTTGAGATAACGCGATCACGAGCTATTTTTGCATACATAATGGGCCCTGTGACCTTTGACCTTGGACCTCGTGACCCCAAAATCTAATCACTTCATTAGCTCTGCAAGATACATACATGACCCAAGTTTGGCAGTAATCCATCAATCGGTTCTTGAGATAACGTGATCACGAGCTATTTTTGCATACATAATGAGCCCTGAGACCTTTGACCTCGTGACCCCAAAATCTCATCAGTTCATTAGCTCTGCAAGATACATACAGGACCCAAGTTTGGCCGTAATCCATCAGTCGGTTCTTGAGATAACGCGATCACGAGCTATTTTTGCATACATAATGGGCCCTGTGACCTTTGACCTTGGACCTCGTGACCCCAAAATCTAATCACTTCATTAGCTCTGCAAGATACATACATGACCCGAGTTTGGCGGTAATCCATCAATTGGTTCTTGAGATAACGCGATCACGAGAACGGGGCGTACATACGGACGTACGTACGTACGGACGGACGGACGGACAACCAGAAAACATAATGCCTCTGGCTACTTTGTAGCGGAGGCATAAAAAAGAATGATAAAAACTCACTTCTCTGCCAGCCATACAATGAAAGAAGTATTCCTGTGGTTTGATTCCAGTCAGGAACCTACCAGCCACGTATCCCCCGGACCTTGGACTAGTCTCATAGGGTGGGAAGGATGGGAGTGACCGACCGCTGACCATCAGGGGTGGGCGACGTCCTTCCAACTCTATCTGACCAAGCAGACAGGAGATCTGAAGACAGTTCACCTGAAAGGGTAAGATGGAATCATGATTAATCAATGGCATACGTTCCCATCAGGAATGTTCATAACGTAATGAATACTTCTTATATGCACTTACCATAGACCCCTTAGCACCAGATAAGACAACTAGCTGTAGGTTGTTCTCAGGGAACTGTTTAAGTAGTCCAGACCCAAGCTATGTAGAGCCGACTTAGGACTGGTCAGATTTAGTCTATTATTAGATTTAAGATTAGATTAGATTTTTAGATTAGATTTAAGCCCATCTACTTACCATGGACCCCTTAGCACCAGATAAGACAACTAGCTGTAGGTTGTTCTCAGGGAACTGTTTAAGTAGTCCAGATCCTAGACATGTAGAGCTAACTTGGTTACTGTAAAGATCTGTCTTAGTCTTCATCTGTAGATCAATCTCCTTCATATCACTCCCATCAGGCTTTCTGGAATATGACAAAAAACAATCTAAAATATTTCAACTTATCAATGAATTTCCATCCTGGAAATGCAGAAAACAATTTTTGACTACATCACACCGTCTGATTTCGGGGTATATGAAATGATATTCCTGCAAAATCATTAGCAGAAATGAAATGATGTAAAAAGCCTTATAATCATATAAATTACTCATACATGCAATTGTATTCGGATGAGAATAATGATCATTGCACTGAAATGACAATAATTTAAATCTTAATCTAAAAAGACAAAATACGAATGGAGTACCTTTATGCATCAAAGGCACAAAATATAGACCACTTTAACTAAAATTTTCAAAGCCATCATACATGAATTCATTTAGATTTCTGACTTTTGCTTCAATACTCACTACAAGAGGACTGGTTAGACATTAATACAAAGAGAAAATAGATAGTTGATGTAGAAATACACAACTGATGATTACAATGAGAAAGATGGAAATACCTATGGGCATCTTCATATCTCTTTGTGAGTGTGCTGGCATGAAAACCGGTGAATTCTTCTACACCCAATGCCTGAGCAACTGCCTCCGATCCACAGTCCTTAGATTCCTCCAAGATATCTTGACGCTTCTCATCGGCCTGTTATAACGTAACAAGAAAGTCTCATAAAACAAAGATTTCTAAGCAACAAACATTATGTGGAATGGATACAGCGCTTAATAAATACTCAATATCATAAATATTATTATTCATTTGTGACCTGTAGATGACAATGTCTATTATTCAAAGATCTCTAGGAACATGGTCCACAATGTACATATCACATGAAATGAAACCTGTTTATGAAGGACAGCTCAAAGAAGACAAGAAAGAAGATCTCAATATGCACAGGCTCTCTCAGTAGACATTGCAAAAATTTATAGTTTTAGAGACAGGTGGTATTTGTAAACAGGTGGTTGCTAAAGCAGGACTTGAACCACGAACAATGTGATTTACAGTCAGGTGACGTATCAACTAGACGTCACCTCTTCAATACTAGTTCTCGTATCATAGGATGATGAAATCATTATTTTCGATGTTCATGTTTTAGCGAGGCATAAGGGATACCTTGTCTAGGACAATGATGTCTTCTGGTCCTAGCGTGAAGCCAGTATGCTGCTGAAGGAAGGTGGTGAAGAGACGTCCAAAATGGCTCAGCAGTTTACCAGCTATATGACCACCGTACAGCTGTACAGGACACAAGAATACCATGGCTTTAATACTCCCAACTTTAACAATGGTCGTACAACATGTGTTCTGTGGTCAACATCCTAAACTAAACAAATAATTAACACAATCCTAGACCTTAACCTAAACCTAACCTAAAACCCAACTGCAACTCTAACCCTTCATGTTTGACAGAATAAAGCCCAGAGAAATTGTAGCAAGAGCAAATGACTAGAGTACATTTTATCATACCTATTGAAACGTAATCTACCCTGTGGAGAAATGTGATAGGGCAGAGGTTTTGGAACTGGAAGTATCTACATACCCTTTTCTTCCCCAGTACCAAAGGACATTTATCCCCCAGCCCCCCCCCCAATTTTTTGTTGTTAATATCCAATATGTTTTGAGGAAGAAATGCTTGTCTTTCCTTTAAAAGTTCAGTTAGATATCATAAAACAATGTCTATATCATAATGAAATTATAGAAAAATGAGACTGTGGTTAAAAACATCTTTCATCACATTTTATTTATATCATTTATTTGAAAACTTGGTGGCACGAGAAGGAATGAAACCAAGTACAATGCAAAGTTGGAGAGGAGTTATCAGTTTTAAAATGTAAAACAAATCTCAGGTGATAGACTGACTAGTGACATACCTCATAAATACAGTGCACCAATCCATAGGGTGTAGGTCCATAGTTACCCTTGTCTAACACACCACTCAACAGCTCTCCTTCTCTTATTATCACCTCAGATTCACACATGTCGGTACCAACAAGGGCGCTACCACCTGCTTTAGGTTTCCTAGGCTCTCCTTTGCACCAGGACTGTGATAGAGAGATCATAGGTTGTGAAACTTCAATCCAAGAGACATTGTGAGTGAAAGGAATTGTTGTTTACTTTAAAGCTAATCTTGAGCTCTGGTATGGGAATTGTATTTTGAGAGAAAATTGCTATAATTTATTCTGTATTGTTTATCCTGCAGTAGATTGGTTGTTTGAACCAGTCAAATAAAAACAAACGCACAAAAACTTACCTGGCATCATCTTCGATAAAAATTACAACTCCCATTTTAACATAGTGACCTGTGTTAAGCACATGGTGTCGGGCCTATTTACCCGGATTTCATTATTCTTCTATGCTCATTACTCAGCCACTATACATTTTTTACCAATCTTTTTTGGCACATGTCATTTATTTGTAATCTTGAACATTCAGTGTAAGTTTCGTTGGATTCTGTGAGAATTTATTTTCTATATTCATCAGAACTAAGTTTATCTGTAAGTCAATAATAATTATTTAATTTATTTGGACAGGTAATATATATATACATATATATGTTTATAAATATATATGTATCTATACAAAATTACAAAATTGGCTGAAAACGGCATACTCTGCAAGCAAACAAGTATTGCCAAAAGACACTCAAACTATCTTTGTCATCCTGATTCCAACATCATTTCTTATCTTCTTAATGAGCAAGCTATTTTTTATCAAATTGCTTGAAAATATATCACTTATTTCCAGTTTTTAAAGCGCAGCCTCAATCTTGTTGGATTCTGTGAGAATTACATTCTGTCAATTCCAGCACTCACAATTTATTTTCAGTTGGAATGTACAGTAAAACTTTATGTAGGTGTATGTTTTAAAACTCAAGTGAGGGAGATTTGCTCCTTACTCATCCTCTTACAAAAACATAAAGGCCTATTCAGTTAAACATGACACTGGGTCTAAATTCGCTTTCAACTAAAGGAAAACGTAGACTTCAGACTAACTTTTTTTGTTACAACTGATTTTGGACAAAAACCTAGACAAAAAAAAAAAAAAAAAGAGAGGGGGCTTAAATACTAGTAAAATATGGACCAAAATTTTTGATTTTTTTTTCTTCTCCAGTTTACTACATTGTTGCCCAAAAAGTTGGACTAATTTTGTCTTACCCTTCTTTAATGAAGCAATTGTGGGAATATGGTTTATTCTTGATAAAGTTTATATTTTCTCAAAACTTTGTTGATCAATCGCTATGACTCTCTAGATTGATCAATATAGTTCTGAGAAGATACCTGAGTAAACTTTATCTATCAAGCATAAACAGTTTTCTCACAATCATCTCATGAAAAGAGGTATGAAAATAATTATTTAAACTTTATGGGTAACAGTGTATTGTTACTTTCATTTTATTCATTCATACCTTATTATTGATCTTTGACTTTCCGACGAAGTCTAGTGGCTTACATCCCTCGGGTATGGTATTGATGATGATAGTCGAGATCAACTGCTTCCCGGACCACAAGAGGGCAGGCTTCCTGATACACGGAGGCAGACATTTCACAGGGCCCTCTTTGTCAGTTAGTGAACAGTAGACAAGCTGTTGGTATTCAAGCCTTGATGGAAAGTGAGCAATACAATGAGAACAATCAATGCTCAATCAATATCACTCATATTACTGCCAAAAATTGGATCTAAAGCCAAATAGATTTGCAATTCTCGCACATATTCACTTTATGAGATCCAAATCATGAGCTCTATTGCTTATGAAATATGCATCTTGCTTAAGTCTTATCTCTCAAAACTTTTAACATATTAATTCTGAATCAATATCACTGATATCCTACAAAAACTTACTACCAAAAATTGAATTTAAAGCCAAATATATTTGCAATTCTGGCACATATTCAGTTACAATATGCATCTTGTATGAGTTTGATCTCTCAAAACTTCGGACAAAACAGCACAGACAGAAGAAAACAAAAGAGGTGATGCCACTTAAGGCACTTGTGAGGCATCATCATGCATGTTTAACATGGAAAGAAAGGATCAAATAGGGCCCCTTCTGTTTGAACATGGGTGTTCATTTCAATAGCAGAGCTTGATATAAAGGAATTCTTATGAGTGAATGATGTGTGTACCTTGTGAAGAATCTTCCTCTGACTGTCATCCTAACACCTGATATGATGTGATCTTGGATGAGACCACCGAGAGGAGTACCATCCTTAGGAACCAGGTACTGATGATTGGTACTGGCTGTAATAAACATAGGAGGTAGAGAAACAAGATTGCGGTATTTGTTCAGTGGTCACAATAAGGTATTACATGTATGATGGGGGGTAGGGTGTCCGGACAGTTAACAAACATAAAGCCTTCTCTTTTATCTTTAGATTTAAAGAAAAATATTCTTCAAATAGCACTAACCGGCATGAATAATTGTCCTTTATAATATTATCCAACAAAAAACTTGTTCAATTTGCTGTTTTTAAATCATCTGCCCGGATACACAACCTGTCCAGACACACAGCATCTGGGTAACTGACTGCTATCAGTTCATGACATGGTCCAAGTACACAATGGTCAGAATGGAAATAATTGCAACAAAGCTATTGATGGTACCATGGATGATTATGATGATGAAAGTGATGAGGATGATCTGGCTAGAGTGTTGCATATTTGGCTGCTCGGGGTAATGTTGGAGAGCCAGGAGCGTCATGACGTGACGTATGTGAGCGCTATACAAGAAGCCACCATTATTATCATTATTATCAGGATTACTGTAGTGGTGGTGGTGGTGGTGGTGGTGGTGGTGGTGGTGGTGGTGGTGGTGGTGGTGGTGGTGGTGGTGGTGGTGGAAGTGGTGGTGGTGGTGGTGGTGGTGGTGGTGGTGGTGGTGGTGGTAGTGGTGTTGGTGGTGAAGATAACAATGATTATGTCCATGGAAATGATTGATGATGGTTTCAAAGTGATGATTGGAATGATGATAACGATGACCATGATGGTAATGTAGATGACCATCTGAACTAAACATTTATAATCTCTTCACAAAAGCTTTATATAAACAAACAAGTGGTACCTATAGTGAGTGCCTCTGCTCGACCCAGTTCATTCTGAGGAAAGTGAACATTCATCTCATCTCCATCAAAGTCAGCATTGTATGTCTTACATGCCGAGTAGTGTAAGCGTAGTGTCTTCTCACCAGGTAGAACTCTGACCTGTGGACGTAAGGCATGATGCATGGATCATAATGGAATGTAATAGTGTAAGGAACAAATTCACATCATTCAATAATCAATCGAGTTCATCAGGTCAAACCAAATAGCTTGGCCATGTTAACCAAACCTTTAGATACCTGTAGTTGCAATCTAGGATCTGGTAGGAAACTAATATCCCCAGTTGCCAATAATAGAGTGGCCAACTAACTTAGCTCGTTGGGAACTAAACTAACATAGCTAGTTGGGAACTAAACTAAATGTCTCAGAAACTGCTATAGTGTACCTTCTGAGGTAGTTGACATGTGTGGAATAAATGAAAGTAGAGTGCATCAGTCTGATAGGTTAATTTATGTTTTTTGTCCACTGTGATCACTAAAAGTATAATGTGTCACGTTGCAAACTGAATTGTTATTCACAACCTTACTATGAACCTTACTAGCTAGTAGTTCCATCAAGACTATGATTTTCCAGTATTGTAGAAATTAATAGCAAACTATAGATCAGTTACTGGAAGTATAATTCAGCTTTCTAGCTACTATCAAACTAGAAAGATTCAGTTTCCAACTACAGAATAGAATTATCTGACCTTGGGTAAAACAGACATTCCTAAAGAGGGAAGAATGTTCATGGAATCGTCTGGCAGGCTGATTTCCATCGCCCTTTGTCCATTTGATTTCAATAAATTATTTGAATTGAATAATTGTTCCTATATAAAACTTGAATTATTACCTTATGAGCCATGATGCCTGGTTTATGCAGCGTTGGTTGACGATTCAACAAGACTATATCACCAGTCTGTAGATGTCTATGAACCTTCAATGAGAAATAAACAAGTATTGTGAGAAAAGAAATGACCAGCATGGCTATAGAAATGGGGTAGGGATTGGTCCAAATCATTAGTTCTCTTCCATAGCTCTCTATCAATCATTTGTTTATCTACAGATATGAATTCTTCCATGTGTTCTGTTCAATGTAGGCATTTTTTTAGGTGGATTCACATTTAAAGAGCATTGCAATACATTTCATACATAATAGTGCAAAATATACATTTTTTTTTAACAGGAGCTCTTGATTTACTTTCTAATGAAATAATAATATTCTTATCCCTGACATTGCAACTGGACATAGCGACATCATTAATAATAATAATAATATTGCGCTTAATACAATGTCTCTAAGCCTTTTACAGATATACTATTACCCCGGTCATTGTAATAATAATAATAATTGTAAAGTGTGCATTAGAAATGAAGTACCTTCTTTGATCCAGTGTTCTGTTTATTAATGTTGCTAGGTGTAAGCAATCTCTTAGCAACAGATTCTCTCTGTGATTGGTTGTCTGCTCGGAGTCTGACCTGAGAACCATCCTCGTTCTCTATCAGTAAGGCACTGAAACAAACATGACAGAACATCGAAAATAATATCGCTAGTGATATTCGTTTGTCTCGCAATGTGGTCAATAAGGAATCTAAAAGATCTCGACGTTTCGTGCGCCGCTGCAACACTTCGTCAGGTGATAAAAACTAATGTAAGCAAGGGTGTTTTATACTCTACGATACTACATCCGCAATGAGTAATATATTTAGCATTATGACAGAACATTGTATGAATCAGTTAACATCCCTCAAAAATATTCAAGGCAATATATCATTAATATTGCCAAGAGTTTTAAAGACTGTAAAGTAGGTTATTCAATTTCAGTCATGACAATCTAGCCATCATTGTCTTTATATATAGTGTGACAAGCACTGTTATATGATTCGATCAAAATCAAGACAATTCAGTCTGAGTGATTATCATTTTGATTTGACTTTTAATGTCAAGTGGTTTAATACAGATAATCATATTGAAGAATAGGGGACTAATCTGACGATGAAACAATTAATTAACCTTCAAATCTTGACTCTTGAAAGCTGATTTATGGCAAAAAGTCTCTTTTTTCTCTCTCCTTCTCTCTTCTATCTTTAGGTCACAATAAGACGGACAATAATCTCCACAAGTCTTGTTCACTATCCTATTGTGACTTAACCTGCATGCAATGCATATTCATAAATGCGCTTGCAAACATGAATTATTTGTGTAATATATGCATATACAACCATCTGCCGATAAAGGTAAATATGGTATGACAGAACATGATCAAATATGATTACCCTGGATGTACATCAGGTCCATTCATGACCATTTGTCTCAGCTCCTGTGCGTTCCAATCAGTCACCGGTTGGGGGTACGTCAGACGCTTAGCAATGACTTCTGGGATTCCTATCTCATCGGTGTTGATGTACGGATCAGGAGAGATTACTGAACGGGCCGCGTAGTTCACACGTTTACCCATCATATGCTTGCGGAAGAGACCCTCTTTCCTCTCAAGGAGCTGAACGTAACAATAGATGGAACGATAATAGGTAAAACACAAAAAGAGTTTTTTATTTCATCATGTTTTGTAGCCAATTACCCAGCACCTACAGATTTCCTACCAAATCGTTTGTCAAACAACACCTGTTTACAGTTTTCAGTGTAAGTTTTGTTCGATTTTGTGAGAAAGATTTTCTGTTATTTTTTAAACTTAATATTCGCAATAAGTGCAAAGGGTTTGATTGTGCACTTACCAAATGAATTTATAATGAATTAAGTAATTCTTCATCTTTTATTTTTTCAGATGTGAACTATTGTAGGTCTGTAATCAAACAATTGGGAATCTATGAATTGAGTTGATCATACTTTAACAAGAGTATCTACACCATACACGACATAAGTTATTAAATTTAGCTCAAATATTTAAACTAACCTGTTTGATGCCTGGTGCTTTATCAGTTGAAATCTTGTCAAGGTCACTGTCAATGACGCAGTTGACGTGAGTTTGAAGCTGGGTTAGAGCATTCTGAAGCTTCTCTGGTAGACTCTTTCCTGGGATAGTACTTAATATGCTCTAATAAAGAAAACAAAACGGGATACTGATACAGTACAAGGTCGCCCAATGACAAATAATATGTACACAGTCAAGGTCAAGGTCAAGGACACAGGTGACACATGTTTGTAGAATGTAAGAGCATTTTGATGCTTCTCTTGTAAAGCCTTTCCACTATGCTCTAATAAACACATGATTTGTACTTTATACTACAGGAAAAACACACCATCATTTTTGACTCTTTCAATCACAACATTACTGATACAAGAATCAACTAAAAACCAAAATTATTATGTTTTATAATGAACAGCAGATTGTTATCATGAAACTTACTCCCTCATTACCTATTGGTGTAATATGATTATTCGTTGTAACTTGAAATATATTTATGAAATCAGGTTCCATCCTAAATGGTGGCATATTATCATTAAAAGGAGATGAGGAATGCCAATATCATTGATAAAATAATAAGATGACTGCAAGAAAGGATTACCTGATCAACATTCTCCTTATCTTTAACTGGCACTTTAACATCAATCTGCATGGCATCAGTCGTGATGGCACCATTACTAGATTGCCTCATAACTCGTAATAGGAGATGCAATATGTGGCAATCTTTTAGTACCTTAGATAGGTTACCAGTCTGTGGATTCTCAAAGGTCTTTTCTCCTGCTGTGGATATCTAGAAACAAAAGATATTTATGGACACTTAATCTTTAATGCATATTAAAGATATCAACGTCTATGTATATGTATCACTTATGTATTCCGATTATTACTGTTTTTGTTGTTTGTTGTTAGTTAATGTCGTTAAGCAATAAATGAGCTAACGATGGGACATGTATGCAACAAAGACCTATTAAATTTCACACTAGTTTCATAGAAGATCAATGTATATTACAAAACATGTCACTAACCACTGATCTCTATGCAACATGTACCTGTTCAGAGAAATCTAATATTTAGATCACCAGAATAAAATAAAGTATCTTAGTTACTTGGTTAGGAAAGCAACAGCATCCACTGAATTAAACACACAATGAAAATGGTGTTATGAACAATGAAGATGAAAATCTTACTGGTCTGAATTTTGAAGGGATGACTGGTAGTGCTTCTAAGAAAAATTGATCTATGGTTGAGTCTTCACCCCGCTTGCTGGGTAGATCAAGCACTCCAAATATATGACGTAGACCTTCACCTGATTGGAAAAACACAAGCAAATTTTGTTTCACCTGTAACTAAGAGTAGAAACATGAAGAAACAGTGCATACAATATATATGTATATGATGAAGTGGCTCATCCTCCTGCCTTTTAAACGCCCATGGTAAAGTTCATAATGTGTACAGACTATATTGTGTTATGCATTTTACCAAAAGACGATATCACTCTCCTACAAGGTACCTAGTTTGTAAAATAATCAAAATCATTTTCACCCAATGCAAGTCAGCAACACTGAACAACAAAAACAACAACACCAACAACAAAACTACTTCAAATATCTACCCAAATGATCTACAATAAAATTGAAACAAAAAAACATTAAAAAAAAAAAATAATAATGACAAAGTGTAAAATTCAGGCCTGTCATCCTGCACTTCCACTGCCAGATTTTTTTGAAGTTTTCTTCACTTCACCCAGGGCTATCAAACAGAAAAGACAGGCACATGGTTCTCTGTACCAAATATATGAACGGGTTATAGGCAAGCCTGTAATTAATTTTTTTCTCCACAATGGCTCTTCCCCCTAAAAATGAGCCCTGTGAGCCTTCTCACAGGGCTCTTTTTTAATACAAATTTCCATTGAATCGGTACTTATGATCCTCCTAAATTCTTTGCTATCGGTTGATTTACTGGTCGAGGTTCATTATTTGCTGGTCTTTTGGAATCACCAGATTTCAGAGGATTCACGCTTTTCACAACGAGAAAATTCTCCATGTTTCGGTCCTTGCGATTGCCTCTAGCTCCAGCAGATATGGCGTGGCAGTGTGCACACCAGTACTATCAGCGCAGTATAGCCGCTGCTGACGGCCGCACTGCACTGCGAGCTTCCGTTGTTTGTATCGGTAATACTCATAGAGATGTGGCGATGGGCGATATAATGCCATCTTGCGGTGAATAAGCGTACATTTGTTTACAATACGGAGGCCTCCAGACACCGATAAATTTGAGCGAGGAATCCTGCATGCTAATCTTACTTCCATAGTTCCATTTCATTGATTTAAGGTTTGAAACTCAATATTATATGAAAGTTTTAACAGAAAAGATTTTATAATTTTGCAATCGCCCTCGTGAGCAATCTGACGGAGGTGAATCGCCCGTCGCCCCCCCGTGTATTTCGAGCATTGGTTATAGGGAATAATATTTTGACAGAGAGTAATAAAAGAATGACAGGTTGGATGGCACAAGATAAGGAAAGATTTGACAGTATACTTACCGTCATTTGCCATCAAGTTCCTGAGATGTTTCCTAGCCTCATGTGGAGAAAGATAGACCATCTGCAGCCCCTGACCTGAGGCACTGATCACCTTGGTGAGGATGACACTGTTATGATGAGGACGGATCTCACGCACAGGCTTCTTACATAGAGGACACTTCCTACCTCTTGATGCTACGTGCTGACGTATGAAGGATTGGATCACATGACGTCGACACTCCTCAATATGACGTGCCTCAGAAGGCTGGTCTTTCTTAAGCTCTGAGGGGTTGGAATGCAAAGGATAATTTTAGAATTGGTACAATCATTTTAGGATTTAACATGAAGAATAATGGATTTAAAAATAGAGCTATTCTGTATGTCTTAGTTGAATAATTGTATGAATGTTTAGGTCATTCTGATATTTAGAGAGCAATGTGCTCTGGGATCCTGGCCTTGCTTCTTTAGAAGTTGAAAACCAACTGAATGAGAGGCACCTCAAGGAAAGTTAATTTGTAAATGATTATATATGTATTTTAAAATATGATTTTGCTTTATAAATCTATCATCATTATCACTAGTAAAGGTAATTCCATGCACAATAAACAGGACACTTTGACAATGTGTATAGTCTATTGACTGTCCCTATAATTGAAGACGGTTTGTTTACTGGGTCAATGTTCAGCAATACTAGTGAGAAACAGTAGCCAGTGTTTACATCAATTTTCATTTAGGGGATAAAATAAAAGATCATATAGATCATATAAAGATTCATACTCTTGTACACTGATCATCCAGGCTAGCATTTGTATAGCTGGTAACTTACTAGACAATATTTCATCCACATATTCCTTGAGAGTCGTGTCCATCTCATCCGCCAGTCCTTCCCCATCGTCTGACTCTGATATGACCGAACTAGCAAGTTCAGCAAGGTCTCCTACGCTACCAAGTAGACCATGATCCAAGCAACGCAGCTGCTGTACTACCAGACGGAGGGTCCATCTGGGGGCTAGGAGATGGTTACACTCTAAACAGCTACCATGTAGGAGCTAGAGAGAGAGAGAGATAGAAAGAAAGAGTGAGATAGATAGAAATAGAAATAGTGAGAGAGAGAGGGAGGGAGAGAGAGAGAGAGATATAGAGAGAGAGAGAGATAGAAAGAGAGAGGGAGAGAAAGAGAGAGAGAGAGGGAAAGAGATAGAAAAAGAGAAAGAAAGAGATGAAGAGAGAAAGAGAGAGAGAGAGGGGGGGGGGAGAGAAAGAGAGAGTGAGAGAGAGGGAAAGAGATAGAAAAAGAGAAAGAAAGAGATGAAGAGAGAAAGAGAGAGAAAAGGTATTGTTGTAAAAGTCAGTAATTACAGTCCAGTCAATTGAATGAAGGAACTCTATTTATAATTGTAATTTGAGATATGGATAGAGCTTCTACCACTGGATTTGTTAATATCGTGTTTAGAAGGAGATTAAGCGTTTCGCTCGGAGACCAACTCTTCCAAACACTTTTTAAAACTCATCCCTTTCACTAAATGTACTTCCTTAGTGCCATAGTCTTGTGGTTTTCAACACTTATCTGAAAATGTGGGGGTTGTGGGTTTCATCCAAGGTACCACATGTTCGCCATAAGCAACTTATATTTGTATCTACTTTCCTTCTATCCACCCAGGTATTAAATGGGTACCTGGTAGGATCCTAAAGACATTGATATTTATTCAACGTTGTGAATGTTTGTGAAAATACTTCCATGACAAATCTGTGTTATATAAAATCGTATTTAATAGGTTAAAATGAAAAGTAAGCCTACCTGGCGGACAAGTGGAAAGAAAAGTGGATTGAAGACAGGAAGTGGCAAGGTCACATGACCCATGTGACCTGGACAGTGAAATTGACCCAAGCTGCATGTTCCACAAAGCTCATCTCTGTCACTTGGACCTAAAATGAGATAGTGAAAGATTCATATGGATTGATTGAAACAGAGAATAGGCAAACTGCACCAAAATTGGTAATAAACCTTATCAAAGTAAATAACATGATTATATTCTTTATATAGCTCATTTCTGTCATTTGGACCTTTAACAAAAAAAGAAGATCCTGGAAATATTCATCTGATTCATTGATTCTGGCTGAAAACAGGCTACTTTAAGAGTACGTTTAAAAATATCATGAGTACATGTAGTAGCATGCAACACCACTTCAATTCAGTAAAAACTAACAAAATAAACATTAGGTTAGAGTTTCACTGAGGAAAAGAAGATGTCTCTATTCACACAACAATTCCTGCGTACAAACTAAAAATACACAACATTTGTTAACTCCTAAATTGTACTTACTTCATTCTACCCAGTTAAACATTTAGAAGTAGAAGGAGGATTTATTTCTATGACAATATAAATTTTGTTAAGCATGTCATAAAATACCGACAGCAATCTGAGGTATATGACACAATGGAGAGGGTAAAACCAGCCGCTTAGAACTATAAATAAGTGGACTAACTCAAAGTCCATCCCAACTGACCTGAATGTAGTTCATTATTGAAATGACCTTTCTGCTGACATTGTTGAGGAATCAGTGTCAATGTCTTTAAGTCCAAAATCAATGACCACTGGAAACAGAAGTGTAATAAGTTTGACCCTAATTGTTTGAACTAAATTTTGACCTTGTGTGAGGATTGATTTGATGAGCTTTATAAATCATATGATCAGGAACAGACCTGTTGAATGGCCCTCTACAAGTCTTTATACATACTGGGTGTCATAATAGGTAACTCAGGTAATGTGTTTTTGAGAATACAAGCTTAGTCCATAGACCTACCTAGTGCAGGATCGTAGAGCCCTCCTAGGGTCGGGTGTCCGAGGTCATCAAAGGACCTTGGGTTGGTTAACTCCTTCACACTCAGCTGCTTTAAATCCTCACTGCTGTATGTGCTGAACCTCACAGAATCAACACGTTTACTGGGAATCTCTCTCACAGACATATTCACTGGGTACTTTTCCTTTCAAACCATTTGAAATCTAGTTCTTGTATACTTCTGTGGCTGTTGTTAATTGTCAGACAATGTTGAAGACCTATAGTTATACAGAAAAAAGGAAGTAAAATAGGAAAATCATTTTTTAATCCAGAGTTGGCCCGACTCCAGTGTGATATAGACTAGGCCCTAGGCCTACCTACATAAAGTATTTTATAATTTGTCTGTTTGAAGCCAGAAGGGCTTTAACACATAGTTAATGCCCTGCTGACTCTAACAGGTGACTACATCCAAATGAATGCAGTGTACACAAAAATGGCTGATATTGCATTCCCAATTTGATGCTGACTTTTACCTTTAGAAATTAGTTAAGTGCACTTTATATGGTGCATGCACAAAATTTGCGTGCCTTTTTTACACTAATCGCTGTTATCGAAAAGCAAGTATCGAACTATTTGTGAAAACACCGCATGAACTCTTGTGAGGTCTGCATTTTTGTAATGTAAATCGCATGTTAACTCATGATCATCAGGAACATGTGGAAGGTAAGCAAATCGCTATCACTCCGGTATGAAATTTTCATACTTTTTGTTACATGTACATGTAAGTTTTTGACTATTTCAAACTCAAGAGCTGTGACTTTGTACGAACAGAAAGAAGAGTTTACCCCGCATGAAGCCTCGTCGGAAGCAGGAATGGGCAATTATGGATGCATTTTAGGTTTTGTTTACATCACTTTTCATGCTGGGGTATAGGTGCCAATAGAATTAAGACTACAGTAGGTAATATCAATATAATATTTCATATTTTTTGACTTATTTCAAACTCAAGAGCTGTGACTTTGTACGAGCAGAAAGAAGAGTTTACCCTGCATGAATCTCCATATTTCCAAAGGGGCGTCATCTCGGAATTCTAAAAATATCTTGGTCAAAACAGCGATTTAAACATCGTTTCCTTGCTAGCTCCGAGATTTGCCACTTTTGAGAAATGACTCCCCAAGCGATAAGTAGTCCCAGTCGTAAGGAATATATCCATGCGCTTATTTTTTCGCTAGCCCCAAGGGATCACAAGCCACTACAGTTTAAAAATCCCCTTCCCCCCATTTTTCGGATCAGCTAAGTAGAGAGGCGTGAGCTCCGCTCAGCCCAAACCATGGTGACAACACGTAAAATCTGCACATGCATATGCATTCGGACCGCGTATGTGTATTAGGCGAACAGACCCGGAAGTGGATGCACATTGAAGGCAATGGATTGCCGATCGTGCTCACGTTGCAGCTAAGCAACACGCGTACGCTTGCATATTGTGCAATGCAGCTGTTTAGCTATAATTAGCAAAACAAAATATCTCTGCGTGTACGTCTTTTTCGTCGATTCCGACATAAAATTGATGAATATTACCGGGATTTGAGGGGGCTGTATCTTTTGATAGAAACATCGGTGAGTCTTCAAATTCGAAATGTATTAAACTATTATTCTGAGTGAATTATTTTTTCAATTATCCAACCATAATGGTGAAAAACAAACCAAAAGGGAAAATTGAAAAATCGTTCAGACACCCTAATTTTATGACGTTTTTTTTCAAAATGAAGGGAGACCTCAACGCCCGATTACATTGCATGTTCATGTAGACCAAAAATTTCTGTCTCTTTCATTCGTTAGCCTCTGATTTGGGTAGGGTCGGCTCCTCTCTTTAGAGACAGAAGCCGACCATAGGCGCTCCTGTGCAAACTCGGTGGTACGGATCTGGCCACCAAATTCTGGACAAACTTTTGGACTAAAATTTCACTTTAGCGGATTCATATCCGATGCATTTATTTTTGAAAATTAGTTCTAGGCTAATATACATCGGTTCCACTTACCAGATTTACTGTATGATACATTTAAGGGTCTTTTTTTCCTGGTTTTCTTCGTCAAAATTGAACTCCGCTCCGTGTTGAAATTTTTGCAGCGCATGCGCAGTAACAATTTTCGGTCTAATGACGTTCATGATGTTGTTTATCGTTGCTATCGAACACAGTTTCATTAAACTGTTCATCATATTCATATCATTTGAAAGTATCATACAGCAGGTTTTACAAAATATTGCGTGAATGTACTGCAGTACAAATGTTGCCAGGATTAGTAGTCTATTAGTACTTAGACTTAGGCCTAATGCTGAGCAGAGTATGTAGATACTAGTGTGATGAATACGGGCTAACTCGGCCTACGGGCTAACTCGGCCTACGGGCGAACTCGGCCTTGCTGTAAAAACGGTCCCTAACCCTTAAACCTAACCCTAAACCTGCAAAAAATGACCGTATTACAGCGAGGCCGAGTTCGCCCGGAGGCCGAGTTGGCCCGACTCCAGTGTGATATAGACTAGGCCCTAGGGCTAGGCCTACCTAAACCCTACATAAAGATGAACTGAAGGGACTGAACAAAGCAACATGCACATATTATTCTGTTGATGTAGATCTAGACTAGGCCCTACACTTAAATCAGGATAGTCATTACACTAAAGAGAAAATGCAGATTTTAAATTGACAACAATAGATATCTGTAAACGGTGGTCAATGTATGAAATTACCGAGAGTTTGCAAATGAAGCAGCCAAACAGAACACATGAACCTGCCCACGTTCCGCTCCTTGAAAGTAGCGACCATTAAGCCCGCGATCGACCAATAACGAGATTGTGTCTCCAAATCGTCCAATCAAAAAGGAAAAAGACAATTTTGCACGTCTCGGGTGACGTTAACGGCAAAAGGAGTATAAGAGACTATTAAATATCTTTAAAGCTATCGTATGACATTACAGCAAATAATGTCTTAAACCATTTTAAATTTTAAAACCCGCTCTTTACTCTCATATGTGTCACACGCCGAAAGTTTTTGTCAAGGCCTTACTGTTTTAGATTGAAGTTGAGGCTCAAAGTCAAACCGGCATAGAGGGGTTCTATATATAGAATGTCTTAAACCATTGTTTAAAGCTGAAACCTTGCGCGGATAAGCCCTCCGATATGCCGGTTTTGGCCTAAAATTCAATCTGAAACAGTAAGACCTACCCAAAATTTTTTGGCACGGTGACATAATATATTATGAGGGTAAAGTGCAAGTTTTCAGCTTTATAATGGTGTTCGACATTATTTAGCTGTAATGTCATACGATAGTTTTAAAAACTTTCGAATTTAAAAACGCTAAGTTCGGCCAGTTTTGTATGTATTGTGCGGATCACCAGACCATCAGATAATTAAGCCCTCCGATATGCCGGTTTGAGCTATAACTTTAATATAAAACAGTAAGAACCAGACAAACACTTTCGGCGTGTGCTACATGAGAGTAAAAAGTGGTTTAAGCTTTAAAATGGTGTTCGACATTATTTAGCTGTAATGTCATACGATAGTTTTAAAAACTTTCGAATTTAAAAACGCATTTCGGCCAGTTTTGTATGTATTGTGCGGATCATCAGACCATCAGATTATTAAGCACTCCGATATGCCGGTTTGAGCTATAACTTTAATATAAAACAGTAAGAACCAGACAAACACTTTCGGCGTGTGCTACATGAGAGTAAAAAGTGGTTTAAGCTTTAAAATGGTGTTCGACATTATTTAGCTGTAATGTCATACGATAGTTTTAAAAACTTTCGAATTTAAAAACGCATTTCGGCCATTTTTGTATGTACTGTGCGGATCACCAGACCATCAGATAATTAAGCCCTCCGATATGCCGGTTTGAGCTATAACTTTAATATAAAACAGTAAGAACCAGACAAACACTTTCGGCGTGTGCTACATGAGAGTAAAACGTGGTTTAAGCTTTAAAATGGTATTCGACATTATTTAGCTGTAATGTAATACGTTAGTTTTAAAAGCCTTCGAATTTAAAAACGCATTTTGCCCATTGTTGCATGTATTGTGCGGATAAGCCCTCCGATATGCCGGTTTGAGACTCAATTTCAATCTAAAAACAGTATAGAACCAGACAAAAACTTTTGAAGAAAAAAGTGACATATAAAGCCGTAATGATCAAGTATTCACCTTAATTTCGATAAAATTCTTCAACTTATAAAATGTCATACAATACTTTATAATGCCTTTAAATCTAAAAACTATTACTTTCTGTTGTATATATTTTTTTAACGGTTTGCGTTAAATAGTCGATTTCAATTTGAAGCTCTTATATAATTCAGCAACTGTGAAAACCCGGTCAAAATCTCCGAAACTAAAGTATTTAGTATTCTGTTCGATCTCAATTTATTTGTTTAACAATAGTGCGACCATGCTTAAATCATATACATCTATTTGTTTGCTTTACTAAACTCCGTATAGAATCGCCAAAAGGGCGTATTATAATCTCAAATTATTAGTCTCAACTTAAAATATACGTTACTACGTAAACAAAAAGTAAAACCAATGTTTTTTTTATTCTGCAATAATTTTCTATGACCTATGTATTTAACAAAGAAATAATGAATCTTTATCAGCAAATATTTTGAATTGCAGCATTTATTTTTTCTTCTTCATGAAAACAAACATTAAGCACCATAAGTATATGATAAATTCCATCCTGATATAAAGTTGGTTTTAATAAGGGACCTATCCCCTTTTCATAAATGCCCCTATCAAAATCTGATGGGGGCCCTTTTCCGCCGACAAATGCCCATTTCCTATTCTCATGACTGACTTCTTTCATCCCTGGTGAGTGCCTATTTTTGAGGGTGTAAGAAGTGCCCCATTTTCACCTCTGAAAATTACTCATTGTACTTTGACACATGCTCCTTTTCTTTTCTGATAAGTTAGTGTCCCCTTTTCCTCTCATCATTAAACACGCCCCTAATTTTAAGCGACTAAGAGCAATTTCCCCCAAAGCTCGCTCGCTACGCGCGCACGCATCTATAGATGATAATTATAATTATGTTACTTATCAAAGGTCTTTTCAGCCTCCAGTTATGAGAATGTGCTTATAACCCCATCAGGATTGGGTTTTTCCTCTTTATAAGATGTAATGTTTCGCGCTGCGACCTCACAAATCTTAAAATTTTTCCTCGCTCGCTCGCAAATAATTTTTCAGACCATCACACCCAACTGCAAAGCATGATGCTTAAGCAATATCTTGTATGGTGTATAAAGTGAAACAAATATTGAAATCATCCCTGATAGTGTAATAAAAATGTAGGGGTATATACCAATGTCTACAAAATTGTATATTTTCACTTTGAGTTTTTCTTCGTAGGTGCCCTTTTTTCTTGGTGCCCCCCCCCACTTTAGAAGTCGCTCGGCCGCCCCTGTTTATATATGTTTGTAAGCCCTACTTTAATTACAGGAGCCTGTTTTCTTCTGGCTATCCTCTGGCACCTGTAGGTCGCATTTCTTACTTCCTTTGTCTCTCTATTTTTTTTTTTTTTTTAGAACTTTGCCTATAAATTTAATAATTGAATGATAAGTAAATAAATAAATGAATGACTAAATAAATGAATGAATAAATAAATATAAATGTTAATAAATGAATGAATAAATAAATACATAAATAAATACATTAATGAATAAATGAATAAATAAATACATGAATAAATAAATAGAAATCATTTAATATTCTAATTCAAGCTCAGGGTTACCCTGCTTTTATGTTCCTCTTTCCTTTTATTTCCCAAATATCTCTCCATCTTATTTTCTTTTACTTTCACTCGCTCGTTTTGTCAAATGCAGCTTTTTCCTCTTGGTCTATTTTTTATCATTCAATTCCTTCACCCTCCTTTCTCCTCTTTCCTCTTCCCCTCCCTCTTTTTCTCATATCACTCCCCCTCTCTCGACCAACATCCCCTCTTCTATTCCTTTACCCCTCATCCTCCACATCCCTTCACCCTCCACATCCTTGTTTCCCCTCCTAGTAACCCATTGCCTACTGGAACCGGGTGGCTCCTGTATACAAGCCTATGGGTATGAAATAATTCAGATCAATAAGTTAATCAATTCATACAGGAACATATAGGTTCTAGATCTCAACGCAAACAAAAGAATCACCAAAAGAAAATGATTTCATTTAAGTCAGTTCAATACAATTCGATTTCATTTATTTCCATAACTAAACATTGCAAGTACAAAGGCTAAATTACAACAGAAATAAAATCATTATATGAAACGATGGGATACCCTTAAAAGCAAAATGCTTGTGGACAGGGTCCCAGTTTTTATAGCATAGCAATAAAGTACGACATTTATTTCAAATCTTAACGTTTTAAACAGAATTGTGATAAAATACAGTTATACATAAAATGAAAACATGCAACATTGACGAGTATTGTAAGAATGCACAGATGAATTAAAGGTAAACATATCGTAACAAAGAATCTTGGTAAATTACCTGATATTTTGTACTTAAAATGACACTATTCAAATACTTTCAGAGACTGACAAGATATCTTAATAATTATCTTGTGAGTCTCTGAACTGAATTCTTCTATAACTTGCCAGTCTCTCTCTGAACTGATTTCTTATACAACTCGCCAGTTTCTGAACTGATTTCTTCTATAACTTGCCAGTCTCTAAACTGATTTCTTCTATATAACTTGCTAGTCTCTGAACTGATTTCTTCAATAACTCGCCAGTCTCTAAACTGATTTCTTCTATAACTTGCCAGTCTCTAAACTGATTTCTTGTATATAACTTGCCAGTCTCTAAACTGATTTCTTCAATAACTTGCCAGTTTCTGAACTGATTTCTTCTATAACTTGCCAGTCTCTGAACTGATTTCTTCAATAACTTCCCAGTCTCTAAACTGATTTCCTCTATAACTTGCCAGTCTCTGGACTGATTTCTTCTATAACTTGCCAGTCTCTGAACTAATTTCTTCTATAACTTGCTAGTTTCTAAACTGATTTCTTCTATATAACTTGCCAGTCTCTAAACTGATTTTTTGTATATAACTTGCCAGTCTCTGAACTGATTTCTTCTATAACTTGCTAGTCTCTGAACTGATTTCTTATATAACTTGCCAGTCTCTAAACTATTTTCTTATATAACTTGCCAGTCTCTAAACTGATTTCTTGTATATAACTTGCCAGTCTCTAAACTGATTTCTTCAATAACTTGCCAGTTTCTGAACTGATTTCTTCTATAACTTGCCAGTCTCTGAACTGATTTCTTCAATAACTTCCCAGTCTCTAAACTGATTTCCTCTATAACTTGCCAGTCTCTGGACTGATTTCTTCTATAACTTGCCAGTCTCTGAACTAATTTCTTCTATAACTTGCTAGTTTCTAAACTGATTTCTTCTATATAACTTGCCAGTCTCTGAACTGATTTTTTGTATTTAACTTGCCAGTCTCTAAACTGATTTCTTATATAACTTGCCAGTCTCTAAACTATTTTCTTATATAACTTGCCAGTCTCTAAACTGATTTCTTATATAACTTGCCAGTCTCTAAACTATTTTCTTATATAACTTGCCAGTCTCTTAACTGATTTCTTTTATAACTTGCCAGTCTCTGAACTGATTTCTTCTAAACTCGCCAGTCTCTGAACTGATTTCTTTATATAGCCTCATTTCACAATGTTTTAAAGCACTGGCATGTTAGGTGACGAAATCAATCTAATCGCTCGTGCATGTAGTGTTACGAATTTAAATAGAGGACTTTCAAAAGTATGACCCAATACTGTATTATTGTGTTAGGTGGGGCAAAAATGAGCTGTGATACAAAGTAATCATGTATATTGTGGGGTAACAATAATATGAGCCTCGACAGGACTCCTATACGTCTAGAAACTTTTGTAAATAAATTTAGACAATAATGAATGAGGCTTCCAAGAAACAATTTTCTTGATAATATTACAAAAAGCATACGCATTAAGACCTATATAATTGTAAACCACCTCTTTAATAATGAAAATGAAATATTGCATGAAATATGTTTTTTTATGAGAAAGGGACACGGTAGAATCCATGTCAACAATATCGATGCAAATCCCACAATGTAAAAAAATTTCGGAATAGCCTAAATGGCACATCTTTATCAAATTTTTCAACCCATATTTTTGTGTAAGGCATGTATTTTCCAATTAAATTGTGACATATATTTCGCCTGTCTTTTTGTCCTTTTTGGCATTGGAGGCTATTGCCGGTCATACAGTATGTAATCTTCTAAAATGTAAGCTTAACCGACAGTTCGCGCCTTTTGCGTTGATTTTAGATTTTGAATTAATTGATTTAATTCTAGATACACCTCTGTAGACAGACGTTTAAGTCCACTTGTATCGATTTATTCAGATTTTGACATTTTGATGTAAGCGTCGTCTGCAGTGTTGTCTTCCACACGTTTCAAACTTTCATAGGTGTTTATAGGAGGCGATTCAAAGGTTGGGTGCTAATCTGCGGTTGTGGTGAATGGACCATCATTCTGATAGTCCTCAATTTAGTCGATTTGATAGAATTACGGAAACAAAGGCATCTAATTGATATATATTTCATCGTTTTCAACGTTTAACAGCAAATATCGATCTACAAAAGGCGATACTTATTTCATTGCAACTTCTGATATCATAACGATGTTTATAAAAAAACAAACATCAACTCATATACAAATCGATGTTCATGAAGTTACTAAACACATGTTAACAATAATTATCTTGACATTATGTACAGAAGATCATCAAATATCAATTATCGATGAAAGAGATCATTTACATTGTCTTCAAAAATTATATTATACCCTTGAATGATATAATTGAAATAAGAACTGTCATCACTAATCATGCTAATCATTTTCGACGTTAACTACCAGCGCAAGTTACTATTTTTGATACATTCTCTTGACTGTGCTGCAGTGGCGGATCCAGGGGTGTTTTTGCCAGGGAAGGGGATGTACAAACAAAAATAATGGTCACTATCCCCGTTGAGCAAAAAAAAATGCTCCCCCCCGCTTATTCACCGGCTGGCTGAGTCGCCGCTAATATTTTCTCACGAATTGGGCCCCCTCTCTGGCCCCTCCCCCTCCCTTGCCGCCGGCTGGATCTGCCCCTGCTGTGCTGTATGGAGTATAACCTTATCCACATGAAAACTAAAACAACATCTTAGATTTTGTTGCTGCTGTTTACATGACACGATCGCAAAGACTTTAAAACCTCAACTCATCAGGGGCAATGTCTTGCAGAATTCATGTCTGGATGACGTAATGTGTCATTTTCATGTCCACACAGGTAATGGGAAAGTCCTTGTGATCGTAATAAAATGATTTTATCATCGTTTTTTTAAATTTTTGGGTGAGGGGGAGGGGGGAGGTTCGTTGGTGACATTTTACGAAAGAGAGACCTTTGCAAAAATTAATGATAGTAAAGATAACTTTAGTAGCAGAATGCTCCGTACCAAGGTCTCTCAATCTTCTTATATATTGTTCCTCATTCTGTATACCTTAATGTGTATGAATAATCACATTAAAAAAAAATCCCAAACGTGACAATATTGTGTCGAAGTTTTTAACATATCCCCCAAGAAAAAAAAGAAAAAAGAAAAGATCAGCAGAAAAAGAAAGAAATTGACCTTAGTAATAATATTATAAAAGAACTAGTATGTAATATGTAATAATCTATAAGAATTTAATGTAATATGTAATAATCTATAAAAGCTAGTTATTGTTTTTGTTTATTGCTCGCACACATTACATTTTTAAGGAGGGGTAGAGCCTACGTTCAATTTACACTCAGCAGAACACCCTCTTCCGCCTCCTTTGATAAGTGAACAACGTCCCATGTCATTCATAATGCGGACAGATTTAGCAGTCAGCATTCTCAATCGATTTCAAAATATTCTTCCTTCCTCGAGGACCCTCTTCGATATTGATATAATTTGTATCACCCTGTTGTACCGATGTTAATTCAAGTTCTTGATAAGCAGTGCCATCATTGCTCACTCGTTCATACAGATCCTGATAGGTATTAGCAGTTTCTGGCGATTGCGTATCATGATATGTCTTCTTTTCATTCTCTCCTTTATCAGGTTGTCGTCTGTGTTATGATAACGTGGAGTAACAATGAACTACAAGTGTATAGTTAAGCAAAACAAACATAGGCCTATGCCCGTATTCTACTAAAATCTAAAACCCGAAGCTGGGCTTACATGAGCTAGCTTTTGTGCAAAACCGTGTTTAACAAAGGAGCTATTTCTGAGGTCTACGATATATTTTATTAAACATGATTATAGATCCAGGGTCGTGTTAAATTAAATAGTAGTATACATTATACGGAGCATAACTGTCAGTCTGACTCCATGATCAGATGATAGTAGGCTCTCGCTAAAGATAATGGCCAAGATAACTAAAGCTGATTACCTTGAGGACTATTGAAAAACAAATTATCTGATAACGCAGTTATAATAATACGCGTCATAATAAAGCAGATAAATTTACACATTTTCAGAATGAAGATGTAGTAGTTGTTTAAGGCAGGGGGAGTGGAGGAATTTGTCAATTACATGTATAATACTCTTTTCCACAACGGCCCAACTATGTTTGAATAGTGGCCTGCTGCTTAATAATCTAGAATATTGTCCGTGTTATACAAAAGAGGAAGAAGAATCAACCAAACGAGATTACTCTGAAAAGCACTTAAAACTTGACTGCTAGTAGTCAGATGGGTGTAATAAATTTCCACTAAATAATTAGAGATTTACTTTGAAAACCAGTACAGTAGCCCAATTTGAGCATGTTAAGGGTATCTGGAAACTATTTGCAATGAAAGCTGATGAGCAGCAAACATGTTCATACCTTCTGTAAAAACCCACAATTAGGATGATACAGATAACACAGATAAGAATAATCGATGGGATGAGACCAGTAAGAAGTAGAGCTCTAAGAGAGTATCTTGACTCATCACCTGGAATAATACAAGATAATAGAAACAACAAACAAGTAAATATTCGAAAGGATACATCAGGAAATTTAGAAGAGGATATGTTAAAACATAAAAAACACAAATATGACAACCTTACCATCAAGCAGTAGTGGAAATTATTATAAACGACAAAAAAATTACTGAAAAAATAATTATTATATCAGCTTACCTACAGCTTATACCAGTTTTGTTGTTGACCATTCAATAGAACCAACACCATTCACCGTTATCCAAAGGTGCAAACCCTAAATGTGCATAATTCCGAAAGTTCGTTACCCCGAAGGTTCATAATTCTGATCTCAGAGCATATTAAGCAATAACAACTTACGTGAACATTGGGTGGTCCCTTCTACCTCCAATCGGCGTCCCTGGCCTGCTACAAATTAAGAACCTTTTACCTTTATTGTATATGTATGCAGTGGCGGATCCAGGGGGCGGGGGGTCCGGGCCCCCTCCCCTGGCAAAAAACAGGTAAAAACAGGTTAATTTTACCTTTAATTTTTTTTAAAATAGTGGTCACTATCCCCCCGCTTATTCACCGGCTGGCTGATTCGCCGCTAAATATTTTCTCACGAATTGGGCAAAAAAGTGCTCCTTACCACCCCGCTTATTCGCCGGCTGGCTGACTCGCCGCTAAATATTTTCTCACGAATTGGGCCCCCTCTCTGGCCCCCTCCCTTGCTGCCGGCTGGATCCGCCCCTGTATATATGTCTGTATCACAGCTATTCTAATATAAGCTACATGTCTACAAATTTAGGGCAAGGTTTTTATATTTGTAAATAAATCTTTGTATGTAACAAACCAAGAGGCGCATTATGACCATTTCATATTTTGTATCATAATTTTTTTTTTACCCGGCAATGGGGAAGTCATTAAAGGTGACCATTCACCGGGTCCTGCTCCATTCAAAACTCGAACCTGAAGAAAAGAGGGATGAAAAGGGGATGACATTTTTAAAAATGTATTAAAATTAATATCAATCATTCCCGGCATCTGGAATATATTAACGTCAAAACAGCTATTAATTAAAGGTAGTGTATCCCTTTTGCAGCCAACATCGAATTCTGTAGAACTTTGCAGGAATTATGAATATGATACGTATGTCCTATATGTGAAATTTAAACGTTAGCAGTGCCCTAGTATTCAAAGTATGCAAGGAAACCCGTTTACATTCTAGACTTCACTGTCAGACACTATTGAGTGACTGACTTACTTCTTTTACCTTTGGTAATAACATACACAAAACGAGCTGTAAAGGGTACATTATCATTTGTCTACATCAATAACCCACTTCTTGTAATGGCCAAAATTAAACTGATTGAATCTTTGCGCAGCACAAAACGTACGACCATTAGGTACAAGGGTCTGAAAATCAGACTATTCCATAAAAGGACTGCAATCCCTAAATTCGATTCGACAACTAACGGTCGTTATTTTCCCACAAAAAATCATTTTCAAGCCCTTTCGTTTTGAGGGAAGTTCTAAATTAGTATTGTCTTTCAAATGCCGTTGGTATTTAAACTTTTCATTTGTTTGGCCTGCAAATGGGACATACTACTTTTCACATAAACCAACATATCATCAAGCTGTCTACAAGAAGACCTTAACTGTCATTGACAGTACGTAACTTGTATGGCCTTCTTACAGACAGTAAACAATATTTGATTGCAAGAAATGGTACTACCACGAACAAGTTGAATTTGCCTAATTCATACAATTGCATACAATTTAAGCAGTTATTCTAAGAATGACTTGTTTATTATTTCGAGGCATTCTTTTTTGGTTGTCCATGAGTGGCCCTCCAAAATTCAAGTATTACTTTAATTATTACTTTCTCAAAATTCCTTTACTTTGCGACAGCACGCAAGAACTTTACCTCAATTTCAAATTGACTGTCTTTTGTCACTCCTTCGGTAATCACATACTTGTTTCCCGTAAGTTGATTGGTAACATTTACTAGTACTGGATCAAGTGGTTCTGGTTTTGTCCGGGTGTATCTGAGTTGGTATCCCCTTACATCTCCATTGAGGTGAGCCGGCCTTGCAGCATCCCAGAGCACAGTTACAGTTTCGAAGGTGGCTTCAACAGTTACAGTGGGCGCAGGGGCAACTAGATACGAAAACAAAAACATTGAAAAGAAGTATGGAAACTATTTGATTAAAAAGCACATGCTCAAAAGGCATAAAATAATAAATATAATTCCTGGATTTGTGGAAACATAAATCTTGTTGTATTTCGTCTCATAGTTCGAAATAAACGGGTAATGCAGTTTAAAAGCTATTTTTTTCATTTTGATTTGAGGCAAAGAAAAATCCAAGGAAGTTGTCAGATGTTATGTGAGTGATATATCTCTTACTTAATAACAAGATTCAAGACTATCTTGAGACTTGGTCTTGGGACTTCTCACTCTTCTGAGTTTGAGTTTGTTTACTAAAAAGAGTCAAATATAACTTATTATAATTTTTTCTAAAACAGAAATTACAGTCACGAAACAATGATTCAACA
Organism: Mesocentrotus franciscanus; assembly: GCA_037976565.1. Taxonomy (NCBI): domain Eukaryota; kingdom Metazoa; phylum Echinodermata; class Echinoidea; order Camarodonta; family Strongylocentrotidae; genus Mesocentrotus; species Mesocentrotus franciscanus. The sequence goes on along the minus strand of CP137674.1, from coordinate 34,584,680 downwards.
AATAAGTAGCTTCCTTACATACTTATCTAATCAATTGTTGAATCATTGTTTTTGTATTTATACTTAAGATTCACAAACACTCAAGCTTAAGTTTCCCCTTCAAGTTTATGCAAGACTACAAGAACACAGACACAACAAACAACATAACTATAAAACATAGGATACACAGAAAATTATGTGATCTAAATGTAAGATCTTACAAAACCTTTACATTTCTGCAAAGAGACATGCATGGTTGCCCACCTTTCAGTTTCATAATGTTTAGAAATGATCTTATTTAACCTTTAAATATGTTAATAGACATGCATTCCTCCTTCAGTATCATTACATTTGGACAATTATTTGTGCATGTAATTTCATTCTACTACTTCACATACATGTATTCTCATTTCATGCTTGTTTATAAAATTATGCTGTTTTTCCTCTTACGCATTTCCTCTGTGATCTGTGTAAAGCCCTCTCCTCTTGGTGTCTCAGAGTCTTTATTGTAGACTACAACCTGGATGAGATACTGGGAATACGGTTCAAGGGTCAGGGTGTATTCAGACGTTGAGGAGTCAAATGGAATATCGGTGGAGTTCTCATTGGGGTTAGCCGCCCTCTTTGAGATCCCAGACTGGATGTCAGACCGGGTGAAGTAGATGCGGATTCCTCCCACTCCACTGGCACAGTTAGAAGCATTGGATGGAGGATTCTACGAGATAAAAAGATACCAAAGCCTTACAAAATTCAAAAATTGTAAATCATAGTTTTTAGTTTAATTGTTACATAAAGAATACAATATTCCCCATGGAAAGATGCTTCATGGTTTTCCTATCCACGTCTCTTCCAGGAAGGAAAAAACATAGCTGTATCCTGATCAAAACGATACTCCATTAACAGTCCTGAGCCCTGAATTTCGAGTCTGTTGCAGGGATTTGCGTGGTGAAAATCTCAAAACTTTTAAAAGGTCTAAATATTGTAAAAATCATAATTGAAAACTTTCCTAAAAGTATGTTGGCAATATATTCATTATTAGCAAAATTACAGTCATTTTTCTTTTAAAATCTGAATTTTGCAACTGGCAGTGTTTTATTCACCTCAAATTTTGTACATACTTTCATTTACTATTTTTGCTCCTACAGAAAATATTTGAGATAAGGGATTTAAATCAGTGAATCGATCACTTCACTAATATACTTATTATATTTGACAATTTTATAGCCCTCATACACACCAGGTTCTAGTTAGGTTATCAATTTTAGTGCTCCCAGCATTCAAAGAATTCCTTCCTACCGGGTTTAATTTGACACCTGGGTCGAGAATGGCAAATATAAATAAATGTCTTGCAAAGCTAGGATATTAGTGCCATGCCGGGGCTTGAACCAACAACCTTCACATTACCAGTCAAAATGTTAAACTACTCATGCTTAAAGTGACTCGGTAACATTGTTGAAAGTTGATGAAAAAACTGCGTAATTTTTGTATGAAATGTTACTTACGGTATTATATTCCTTCTACTGTACTAACCCTCTAACATGCAAAAACTCCTTTAAAAATTCTCAAACCACAAAGATATTTATGGTTTTCTTTGAAGGCGTCACTGGTCAACACCTTCTAACAGTATATTCTCCCAACCATTTTTGAATTTTCCCAACCGTTTTTTCATGAAAATAAGACATAAGACAGGATTTTAAAAATCTTTCAACACTCAAATGTCTGGAATGATATATAGAGCCAATTCATAGCTTTGTTACGATTTACATTCACCTAAAATGTAATTAAATTGTAATAATATAGTTGGGAGAATTAAGAAATCGATCAGATCAGTTTTTCTCAATTTTTATCGTTAATAATGGTCTGTTTTCACTCAAACTTTCAGATTATCTTTAATTTTACATCTAGCATTGAAGTCACTACCTTAGCCCCATCTTCTCTCATCTGAACAATGTTACACGGTCCCTTTAACACATCTGGAATAAAAATTAGCGTACCTCCCAAGATACCAAGATTTCTCCAGGTCTAGTCCCATTAGTGACGTTAACGGATGACGGTCCTTCACTAGGAGCTACAGCACAATAAAAATAAGATCAAATATCTGATATATTAAAACATTCTTAATTCCTTATCTAGTGGTTTATTGCACTGGACAATATTTAATCCAATACATCGCCATGAATTTAGAGGCTGGGCCTGCATTTAAGATTTGATGACGTTTTGTGTTTGTCAATGAAAAAAGACAAGACATGAGCCTGTTTTCAATTTCAAGAAAACAAGACAAAATATTCTAATGTAAAAATGCTAGCAGTTAAAACTGATCATTTCTTTGCACAAACCTGCCTATGGTACTGACAAGTTTAATGCACAGCTGTGTTGTAACCTACCTGTGAAAGATGAATCTAGTTGATATTGTTTTGAGACAATCATCTTGATATAAATAGGCTTACAAAGTATGAGACCAGACGTTTAAATGTCATTAAACAAATTCACTGATATTGCGAACACATAAATGATTACTGGTATTTTTTTCCTCTAAGTATTGAATTCAATAATCTTATAATTTTTCAATAATCTTATAATTTTTCAATATTCTTTTTAATATAAATTGTTGATACATAAAAATTCAGACACAGAATTTCATTGATATATATATATGTAGTTAATATTCTTTTCAGTTTAAATGAATGAAAAATGGATGCATACAGTCATGAAAGGATAAATTTTCAAGGAATGATGCAGTGTCGTATAATATAAAAACACATTGGATATACCTTACTAAACCTGAACATGCTACAATTTTCAAATCTGAGATCATATAAAGCATTAAAAACTTACGTGAACATTGGGTGGTCCCTTCTACCTCCAATCGGGGTCCCTGGCCTCCTACTCCAGGTCTAAATGCTGCTACACCAAACACGTAGTCTGTATCTGGACTTAGACCAGTCACTGTTTCAGATGGCGCTAGGCCGTCAGACCTGGGAGTTACTTCTTGATATTCTGCTTGTGAGTTGTTCAGCCTGTAGTAGACACGGTATCTGTCAAGAGGAGGATCACCTATATCTGTTGATGCATCCCAGGCATCCCACATCAGAGTAATTGATTCATTGGTTGCTCCGCTCACGACGGGTGCACTTGGAAGGTCTGGCTGGGCTACAGTGAGATAAAGACAAAAATATTCAATGAACCAGTGAAAATTGAATGAAACAAGAGTATTTCTGAATTCAAACGGTTATTTTAAATTGTGTCGGACAAATAGCAGAGTTTTTGGCAAATATTTCTTAAATTCAACAGACTACTTTGACAAAATTTGAAAATGTATTTCTCCTGTTTTCCAACAAGTATAAGGCTTTCTTCAGTCACAAATATCTGGAAACAGCTCACAACAAGCATATACAGAGTTTTTTTTAAATGTCGGACCTCTGAAACCAGTATTGCAATTAACCCATTGCATACTGCAACCAGTTGGTTACTGTGTTAAGTCTATGGGAATGGGAGAATACAGCAGTCAAAGGATTCCAATAATCATCCTACACAAGCATCATCATTTATTACAAAACAATATTGGTCTGCAGCTGGCAATGATAGTATCATGAGGAAAATATATCTATAATGATTGAAGGGAGGGGGATTCCCTGATAGTTTGTTTTGTATTTGATCATTAAAACATAAAACAGAGTAATTTCTTTGTCTTTGTATATTACAAAACTACATCCTTCCACTTACTAAATTCTCCATCGGCAGTGATAGTTTCACTCCAGAAGTTGATCACATCAGAGAGAGCGCAGTAAAATATTTCTCCAACTTTCACATCGGCCACGAGAAATTGAAACTTCGCATTCGGGGGAACTCCATTTCCATTGTGTAGGCTTATTATGTTTTCTCGTGTGTAATTTTCACTGCCGAATTTCCTGTAGAGATTGACCACTGGAGCCGTGGAGATGAGATTTCCATTTTCCGGGCAACAGAAGTAATTGGCGTACTGTCCCTTGTTTGTCTTTTCATATTCAACCGTAAAAGCTACTTGAAAAGAGAGATAAACTGACTGCGGTTTTGCATGACAAAGTTTTTGGGCAATAGATATTCTAACTGGCATCCCAGCAGGTACATGTATATCACTACCAGACTGCTAATTTAAACTAATTCTTATGACCTGTTCAAGTCCAAGGCTGATTGTAGTTATGTCTACAACTTAAAACCTGCAACATTTGGTATTATCTTGTCAAATTTGGTAGTGGGACATATTGTATTTAATTTTCTCTAAAATGAACAGATGCCAATTCTCACTTGGAATTTAAAATTGCTTCTGTTTGATTGCAATAAATTTGCAACATATGCTTGTGCATTTATGGTTTGAACACATGATCAGACTGGTAAAATTGATCATCATGATGGCAGATTTGTGCATTGAGGGGATATTTAATAGTAAAGAAGCTCTGCTCAAGCTTTGTACATTTTATTTCAACACAGTATGTTTATTTGTGTACATTTGAACATTCAACAATGTTTTGAATGGTGTGTGATGAATGAGTTAAGATCATTACATTCATGTTTACCATAACAGTTAATACATGTAAATCAGTAATAACAAATATATTTTCTACTGAGAACAAGAAGGGCATATTAAAGTTGTTTGTATAAAACAACAACACTTATTTGTTAGCAAGTATTCGATTAACTGAAAAGGTGTCACGTGACACTCAACAATTTGATATACACGCATGAGCCTTTATGTATGTATAACGCGAACAAAAGTGAATTAGACTGCGCACATGTATCTCTTCCCTGCGCGTACCCATTGTTTGCATTGTCTTAGCTGCACATAGTCTGACGCAAAGGCAACCTGAATAAAATTGAGAGGCCTAGAATCCAAATGATAGCATATACCCTTTACTTTATTTATCAGGTATTGCACGCATCTCGTTGTTCAATAATCAAAATACATGAACCAACAAATTCAGAATTTGTTGGTTCGTATATTTTGTTACATAAAACGCCAAAGCACGTTATAATTGTATAATATTGCAATACTTACACTCACAATTAGGCCCATATCTACCAATCATGCATTCTGTAACAAAAAAAATTGAAATGAATTATCTGCAACCAAGCACAAAACATTAGGTGAGAGAATAGATTTACTGCATACTACACAGAAACATTATCAATATTAATCATTACAACGCCATGGACCATGTTTTGGGGAGTATATATCCTTCTGCTACACGTGTACATACTAAGATGAGTTAGTCATCACACTATACACAGCTGAAAGTTCCCATTTTTATGTTCAGAACAAAAATACCTGTAACATTGTATGGATCAATCAGTATATATCTGTATCAAATCACCACTATAACTCGTAAATTGCAATACTCATCAATATTTTGATAATTTGTTTTAATATCTTGCACGATTTTTTTTGTTCCAACTAATATCTCTCATCATTGGTTGAAATTGTTATTGTAAACTTCAATGTTTCTCCAAACATGTCTGTTTTCTATAGATTCTTCTTTTTCAAGCTTTATCTTGTCTGTCCTTTTCATTTCTCTGTCTTTTTCCATTTCCTGGTTGATTTTTTTTATGCAATCATATTCCTTCTTTGTATATCACTGTGCATATTACTGTATTTTATCGGATTTAAATAGATTTCTAAAATATGTTTAAATTAATTTTGTTTCAGCCTCTGGCTGCTAGTTTTAATGTATGTGTTTTAATCAATAAACCAGTTCAAATTAAATCAAATCAAATCAAAGTAATGTCAAGAATCAAAATACACACATAGGTGTAAACACTGCACATACATGTACACCAGACAACACAACTAGCAATAATATAATCAAAACTTAAGATGACAACACTGATACATTATTAGACTGACCTTGACAGTTGGTCCCTGTCCATCCTGGTTCACATTCAGCAGAGCTTCCTGTACAGACTCCAGTAAATCGATCACACTCTCCTGATACACAGTGACATGTCTCCGTACAACTAGCGCCAAACTCACTTTGATCACATTCTAATATGTTTGTTAAGAGGCAAATTTTTAGGAACCACATTAAGTAAACCCCCGCCGTGTTGTCACATTCTTTTTTACATATCTGTTGTGCAGTTTTGTAGATCATTATCAAATACTTAGCTATGGACCAATATATATGTCAATATTTGTTTCGGGTCAGTGAGAGAGAGAGAGAGAGACAGACAGAGAGAGAGAGAGAGAGAGGTGACATGCTTTTGACAGGTAAGAAAGTTCTGGGAAGGAAGTAAAGAGGAAAGATGGGGAAAGCAAAAGAGAGAAGGGAAAAATAAAAGGGAAACGGTATTTGAAGAGGACAGAAGTAGTCCACATTGACAGGTAATGATTAGAGTCATAGAAAATGAGCTATAGATAGTTACAAATTCATATTTGATGTTTGTGTGTTAATTCCCATTTGTGCCAAATGAGTGAAGATTCAATGTTGCATGACAATAAACCAATTGGCAGTATTTCACTTCCTTCTATTGGTTTGATACCTGTAGTACAGTTCAATCCTTTGTATCCTGGTGTACATGAACATCCATAGGGATCAGGCACACACACCTGAAGTCCACTACATGCTGTCCTATCATCTGAAATCTCGTAGTCACATCTATACTCGCAATTACGACCATAGCGATTTCCACCGCACGCTAGATTATAGTGTTGAAGACAAAGAAGATAAAGATGATTTTAAATTACTAACAGCATTATAGGAACAAATTGGGATTTGGGTCAATTTACTTTCAACGACCCGGCTACCTATTATATGCCATTACATTCCAGAGAAGAACAAAGAATCATGATACTGGCTGAGTTGATGATAAGGGATATGAGATGATCAGGTCTGTGATCACATCCGTACTTGAAATTACGACCGAAGCGATTTAAACCGCAAGCTGCATATTTGATTTGAATTTGTATTACAAAATAAATTCATTGTAGTTTCAATTTCTTTTCATTATAGATATATGAAGATAAAAGTACTATCGACTTTTAGTTTTATAGTTATTTCAATAGACAATAAAATGTGATTCAAAAGAAATTCCCTACCTAAATAATAATAAATATCTCAAAGAAAAAGAAAAGGAAATGTATTCCTATAAGGAATATGGTTACAGTTTTCATCAGTACATAAGAACGTAAGACAAATTGTGTTTATTCGTCTTTGGTCTTATGAGTCTTACTGGTTCCGACGTCTCTAAAGTTATAAGGATATTTCAATTTGGTCCTAAAAGTATTGAGTATCAAGATTGGCAATTGCTCTTGCAAAATAAAACAATCATAATATATATATTAAGATCTTGCCAATTTCACATCCATCTCCCTGGAATCCTGGAGGACAGATGCATATCCCGTCTTGATCATGACAGATGCCTCCATTGTAACATGATGGACATATCCGAGTACATCCACTAGATACATCATAGCGACCGGCAGGACATACTGGAAATTAAACACCGATAACACGGTAACATTTAAGCTTGAGCCCCTCACCCCTCGCACCCTGAAATGAAAATATTCATAACAGTTAGTCAATGGTACACAAATAGAAGGTTAAGTTCTGGAAAAGGTGAACAAAAAATTGAGAGCTTTTTCGTTCTTTTTATGTTAGTGTGGAAGAATGAAAAAAGTCTCATGAATGGGATGGCTCTCAAAATGCCCATGTACTCAAATTATAATAAGTAACAGCTAAAGGTAATTGTGGACCCACACATCAAGTTCTTTTTTCGTGGAAAGAAACGAAGCTGTTAAATTTTAATTTATGCATATTCAATTCAATTCAATTCGATTCAGCTCAACTCAATTCAATTCAATTCGGGTTTTTCAGCCATATAAGGACATTATTGCAAGGTAAGCAATCCTCAAACTGATCCTAAATACTGAAAGGTTATGGATATTTCGGGGGAAATTTTATGTGCGGTCGAAATGTGACTTCGTAGACAACGCTGTACGGCGTATATTTTGTAGCCCTCACCCCTTCCCTGTTCCAGTTTAAAAACATTAAAATAGAAAATAAATTCAAATATGCAAAGTACAATAGTCCTAGATTATAAAGGAAAATTAAACTAATAGAAAGCTGGGCTAGTGAGTTTTCAAGTTTGATCGACACTTTCATCACATTTTCTGGAATATTGAAGGTAAGTTCTTCTTAACCTTTTTATTTCAAAATCACCTCTATTTTTTTTAATTTAAGGGTAATACAGAACAAAACCAGGTTACTTTAATGTACGGCACTACAGGAAATACACAATGAAAGACATATTACAAAATATATTACGTTGAAACATAAAATATAGATACAAACCACTTTTATAAATTGTAACATAAGTGAATTAGTTGGAAACTATTCTGAGAGGTGCACGTGGAATTCTCATGACGGTAAAATGGTTATAACGTGAATACCCTCACATTGCTTTCCCATACCCATATAGTAGTACAATGACTCAATTAATTACCTCTAACGATCAGTCTAAGAAGTCCAGCTCTTGCCAATCCCCTCTCGCCTCCCAAATGAAGCTCATAAACACCACCATTTGAGGTATCTACCTCTCCTATGATTGTGTAGACAGTCAATTCCGTAAAGATCGTGTCAGCAGAGATAGTTTCAAAACCGTCAGTTGTACCATTAAACCTCCAGTTCTTGGGTATCATACTAGGAGTAACCTCAGTAAAATCAACCGTAACGTTCACATCCCCCTTGATGACAGTCTTTGAAAACCTGCCACTTGTGGGCACAAACTTTGCTGAAAACGAAATAAACGAACTATCATGACCATGAATGTAATATGATAATAAAAGAATAATAATAAGAAGAAAAATGAAAAAGAATACGATAGAATACAACAAAATACCACAGTCACACCGACAAGACCGACACCAGATCAACAACAGACCGACCAATATATTACATTACCCCTAAATGGTCAATAATCGGTCGGTTTGGAGTCGGTGTGGAGTTAGTTTGGCGGTGTGACTGAGGTATCAGGATACAGAAAATCGTGTTTTATGGTTCACACAATATCAAGTCAGTCGTAAATTAGCTTCAGTTTCATATAAAGACAATAATAGAAATATGATTTTATTAACCCTTTACAGAAAGTTCGCTGTTAAAAAAACAACAGAAAAATCAATTTGAAATGTAAAAGCCACCGAAATAGACACGCTTCATTTTCTAAACTTTTATGAACGAACAAACATTGTCTACCGGGGGACATGTAGAAAAAGGTTCCAATAATAATGATGGATAAGACGTCTGCTTTATCTCTACAAGGGAAAAGTGGATACTTTGAAAGTCATTTTGTACACAAAAATAGCAGTCTAGAATTGCGCATCAACAATCACAAATCAAACATACCCTCATTAATTAGTCTACATTATTCATACTGTTTCAAAGTCAATAACAGTAAGCATGCTTCAATATGCTTTACAATAAGCATGCCGGACTAAGTATTAAGAAACAATGCAAAGTGATAAAAAAGGGGAAAAAGGAAAACAAATGGTAGCTACAATCGCGAGGCTTCTCTTATCAAATTTAGTCTGAATACGACGAATGATTATTTCTAATTACCATCAGATCTCAAGAAGACTGTCGGTACAACTGAGCGTTCTCCATCCAGGGATGCAGCACAGTAGAATGCACCATACGACCTGTGATCGGTTGTCTCAAGATTTATTTTGTAGGCTTGATTTGGTGGATTACCAGCATTAAAAGCAACACCAGGCGGCGGATCAGCATTAGCTGGGTCATTGATATCATTGTATACATAGACATACCTCCCTCTAGACACAGAAGCAGTCAAAAAAGGGGAACTCCTATAGCACTCAAAGAAAGGGTTACCAGTCTCTGTACTTGTATATCCTCTACTAGTGGTAGATATATAAACAGATGCCGATGCTGAAAATCAAACAGATGAACACCTGTGAAAATCGATCAACATTAATCAAGGAAGGAATGAAAAAGATCAGACCGTATAAGCAGCATCTAGATCAGAGAGCTTAAATCGACCAAAATTCCGTAATTTTCCGCTATGACGTTCATGTACATTAAAACAAAAAGGAAAATGGTTTTAATGTAAGAGCTTATATGCGAAACATCATCCAAACGCTGTTTACACCACCATAATTTTAATCAATTATTAGACGAAGCCAATTTGAAACCCAGTTATTATCAGCGTTTTAAGTAAACTGCTGAAATGATAACCGCCATTCGCCATATAAAAAACATAATGCTTCATGTATGTATATCTATGACATCAGGAGATTACCGTGTCTTACAACTGTATTCGCTTACCTCCACGAACATGCAGCATTATAACACCAAACAGTATCCTCATAAAATCCATGTTTAATTTGATAACGAATTACCAACGTGACCAGTGACCAAAGAATCCATGAGAAAACCAAATGACTGAAAGCTGAATCACGTATTGTTATATACGCAACTCGTTTCAATTGAGGAAGTTCTGTGAATATTAACCACTACCGAATAAATAAAAGCAATTCATAATTGAATACAGGGCGTCTAAAAAATGCAAAGAGATTTTGATTGACAATATCTTTAAGAACACTTAAACATTCTCAATAAAATTTAGTAAAATGTCGTAGTAGTTGTATCTCCTAACACAACTCCATGTAAATTTCACAATGATTTATGCTTTAATTACAAAGATTGTTTTTGCAATTTTAAAAGTCTTACAGAGAAAGAGGGAGACAGAGTGCGTTCAATAGCATCATTGCACAAAATTCACTTCTGCATTTCACGAAAAACCTTTCCATTGAAGCCATTCTAAGAATTCAGCTTTTTTAAAGATCAGGTTCATTGATTTTAAAAACTAACTTCATTGTCATTATTGCAAAGGTAACACTTTGATTTGACAAGGTTATCAAAATTCCATGCTCGGAAACATTCGAAGTAATGATTATTATGAATTACAAAACTCTTAAATACAGCCCCGACATAGCACCTGAAATGCTCTCCGATCGCTGCTGAGATGTGTGACGTCACATGTTGAACATGATTTGCACAAGCAGACGATGTCCCATGACATCTCACACATTTTCAGTGCCTTTTTCGTCGTCTTCTCTTCAGTTATTTCTCTTACTTCACTACCGTCAGACTAAATGTTTAATCTATTGCCTCACTCTAAATCCCGCGTATGGTATTATTTTGATGAAAATGCAGCGATAAAAAATAAAGGAATCCGTCGCTTGTAAACAAAATAAGACGCCATTGTATTTTCAGCTGCATACACCGCGGTATGTTCGGCGTTTCAAGAGGGAACAAATGCGTCCATGCTTTCATTCCAGGGGGTTTTAAATTTAAAAGTGTGGTTTCTTTGATTGTTCATTAACCCCTATCCTGTGTATTTACAAACAAAAGAATTTAGTTATCAGAATCGGGGTCATATCCCTGTTTGAATGGTGTAAAATTCCATCACATTTATATACACTAAACTCATTATAATTTGAGAAATAATAGCATTGCAATTATGTTCATTCTTTATGGGATGTCGTCTGCTTGGGCAGGATTGGTTCATATTGTGACGGCATTAAAACATCGTTATTTTTCTGGCGAATCTCTCGCATATCCCAGATGCTATGGAGGTGGTTTTATTTGTATTTTTATAAATCATCCGATTTGTAGTTGACCTACAATTTGTACGATGGCCATCTATTAGCTTACCAGTTTCTAGTAATATGTTATTTGCCATATTTGTGATTTTCTTTGAACCCGCACTTTAATGAAATCCCCGAATTCATGAATGTGTATGAAAATATACCGCTTAAGTCGCAAATACGAAAGATGTTTGTCAGGTAAGTTTGATTACATCAACAACTTATTATTATAGCGTGAACAATGCTGTGAAAAACAGTGGAGCATTGTTTTAAAACAAAATAGTAACTATATTGTCTATTGTTATCTCTATTTCAAGTAAAGTTACAAACAGCCAGTAGTTAATGATATTCATTTAGTGATCAGGGAACATCTCTTTACATGTCCTTCAGTTTTCTCCACATTTTGTATTTGGTATGATATAGCCACTACATCTCTATTTATATAGATAGTGTTGTAGTACTTGGACTTGGACTTGGACTTGGGCTTCTATAATTTATTATAATTATCGACATCAAGTACAAACGCAGAGCAATGCAGACGGTACTCGCAGGCGCACTGCGGAGGCATTTCTAATTTTGTATTTGAAATCAGCGGCGACACACGGTTTTTTTACAAAGACATTTAAGAGTATCAAGATTAGTGGGGATTCACAAAAAGATTAGAAGATGTTAATGCAAAATTGCCTACATATTTCATTGAGAATGGTTGAGAACATTCACAGATGTTTTGTTTTTTGTTTGAGACACCCCGTATGAAAGGGGAAGTACTTCACAATGTCCGATTTAACAGGAAGCCGCAGGAGACGGAAAAGTTCAATCCATTACAATGTCCATCGGTGGTTTGGTGTTTCATTTTGAGTTATTTTATCATGACTATAGCTTTATTACGATTATTATAAAAATTATAATTATCATCCTTGCCATTACACTCCTAAGGATGCAAATAATTGGTACCTTTATTTCTTAGTGTGTATAGAAGGTTTTAGCTCCAGTGGTCAGACGTCATATCAACAGGCCGATAAAGCTTCATTATTAGGGGGTCATTTACCAAAATACCCTATTGCACCCGATAACGGCGGTCACAATGTTCAATGACGGACTTTGGGAAAATGGTATCAATGTACCTTTTTCCGCAAAAAAGGTGCAGACGTATTCTAGTGGTCGCGAACATCACCGAAAAATTAGCCGTTTTACGCGAAATTCTAGCTCTTATACGAACACAAAGTTAATATGAATTTATATCCGCATGCTATAGCGGTAAGCCTTAAATTATTAAACGTTATGCAGGGGAGTAGTGATATATAATACAAACATAAATGCAATTGTGAAGAAATTGTGAAAATCAACTTTTTATTTTGTAACCTCAATGAAAGGTAATTTCCGTTGTTTATTGCAACCAGGATATCCTTGAGTGCAGAGAGTTATTTTATGCACCAATAGACTGTAATAGCTTGAAGTATATTAGGGTGCAACTGGAGTATTGGCTGCAACCGGGGTGTTGGCTCAGTCAGTAGAGCGTCCGCCTCACAACCGGGAGGTCGTGGGTTCGAACCCCGGCCGCGTCATACCAAAAGACGTTAAAAGATGGGAGTTGCTGCTACCTTGTTTGGCTTTCAACAATAAGGGGATAGAGCAATGTCGATCTGGCGCTGCTCAGTGGCTGCCGGGCTCACGATGAATTGGGCAAAAAGAATGTCCATTTTCGGTTTAACTTATTATTATTAACTATTATTATTATTATTATTATTATTATTATTATTCTAAACGGTAAGAGATCCCATGACAGACATTTCGTCAAATGGGCGATGAAAACATGTACATTACATGTAGTCTCATTGATCCGGCATGGAAAAACCATTCTTTCCGCTTTAGGGAGGCTTCATATATGTCTTGGGCTTGTGGAAGGGAAGCAGGCTTATATTTGTGATACGCTTTATGCATTCATGGCGGAAATGAACCTCCACCCAGGATCTGGTGAGTTCCAAAAATCGACCTCTTCCACTTAGGTCGTTTACGGGGATCGTTCGTGTGGTTCAAAACTCTCGTCAACATATTTCATACATAGAGGCTGTTTAAAACAACTCTACAATGTCATCAAGTTATTTTGGAAAAGTAATATTATCATAATAATAACATCATTAATAAAGGCGACACAAAGGTCAAACACGCAGTCCTTTCTAAAGTTAACAGAGAAAGCATGAGGTCATGCACAAAGAAAAAAAGTAAGAAAATGGTGTATGGAATACACCATAATAATACCCCGAATGTTATATATTCATCTAGTAATATAGATAAAAGTGCCCTAAAGGAAGGTGAATTCATGATCTTCTCATCTGTAGTCACATGTTTTATCAGTTTGATTATAATGAATGTAATGACACGTAATGTTTTGAAATGCTGTCCTCTTCCTCTCTCATTAAACGATGAACATGTGATAATGGCAATCACTTTGTTTGAATCAATATATTTAGACGTTCCCGAATATGAGTGGAGTCGCTTTGATAGAACCCTGTACTATATATCTCAATCCTCGATGACGTCGTACTCGTTTGCTAGAAAGTACTGCCAGACTTGAGGCGGTGAGCTTGCCCAGCCGAAGACAGAAGAAGTCAATGTAAGGCTTCTTCGTCATATTTACAGGTTTTATTAAAAGCGTAGAACGTATAAATTAATCGTGATTCAAACTTAAACAGGTATATAACAATTGTGTGTGTAAAAAAGAAAGATATAAAAGCAATACAAGAATTGTATAAGTATAATATAAAAGACAAATAGAGAATATGTTATGTTATTTGAAAACAATATTAAAATGGTATGAAGGTAATAGAGCTGCATGATATCATCATGATGAGCAAATTATAGGGAAACAAAATTATATCTTATTTGAACTAGTTCAACTTTCAATGATGTCATGGGCTATCAGGCGCGGATCCAGGATTTCTTAGACGGGGGGCGGCACAATTATTTTTTCGCGGGGGCACGTGCCCCTGTGCCCCTGGATCCGCCAATGGCTATAGACATAATGATACACTTATTCCATGATGGCACATTAAAAATAATCCTTGGTGATTTTTTTTCTTCTTCCGATTCATCTTCCGAACACTTTCATTAGATGCATCTTATCCAGCTTGCTGAAAGTATCTCGTATTGGTTTGGACTGGATGATATCAATCGAAAGGGCACGTTCCAATGGATTGATTGCACTCCACTAGACAATAATGCGTATGTGTTAAATTGTATTATTCATACACACACACACAACAATATCTTACATACCCTACTCATGACAAACTGTAATCATATCATGTTACAGACAGAATGCTATAGGTATAAAAACTAGTATGTAACTTTAATAACAAGATTATCTGAAGTACAAGTTGATATCTATCAAGCTTAGGATGGCTTTCTCCAATGTATTAATGACACCCCCTCCTCCCTTGAACAAGTTGAAAATAATAATTTGTTTTAATACTTTTTATATGGACGTCACGGAGCCTAAAATACAAGCCATGATCATGATTTGCAAGAATTGCAAATTTACATTTACAGTTTGATTAATATACATTTTAAATGCAGCTCGAATCAAACGCCTGACATACCGCTTTCAAACAAGAAAATGGTTATGCCCTTTATAGTACACCATTTCTTTTATTAATCCTTTAGTTGTACATTGCTGTTGGACATATTTTACCTTTGCAGATTTCCTGATTGGTCGAATGGTAACCCTATTTGAGAATGAAAGATATGTTCATCAGCAGGTTAATACAGGATGGAGAAAACTACCATGTAAATCCTACCGCAGGTTCGCGTGTGAAAAACCTCCGAGTGAGTATTGACATTATGTTCTATCCTCTATATTCTGGAGTACTCCTCTATGATATTCCATGTTCAAACATATCTGCTCCACCTTATCACATTAAATTTTAAATGCAACAAACGAAACAATATATCGATTTATCACATTCTAATATTTTGTAACCACTGTTTAAATCCATAGTTGCTTTTCACTTTAAACAGAATATCACCTATGTAAATCCACGCTGGTACCGTTGTGTCAAGGCTGAAAAGGGTAAATTATATAATATAAATTATTAACAGTATCAGACATCTGAGCAGGGCAATTTTTAAATTGTATTGCCCTCTAAGTTTAATTGATAAACCAACAAAACTACGCGCGAAAAACAAATATTGACCGCTCAGAAAAGTCAATGGGATTTTGTGTGTAATTTGCCGGTCAATATTATTACACAGTAAACCAATGAACAAATATTATTGCCCATTCTTGAAAGTCAATGACAAAATGCGTGTTAAACTAGTGGGCAATAATGTAAAACCAACATCCGGGTTTTTGTAATTTTCTTTGCGCATCTATTACGCGTATAAGAACCTGCGCACTTTGCGCGCACTCTATTGTGACGTAATAATCACACCCAAGACACACTGTTTGCAGTGTATCGAAAATTTCGTCAAGCACTAGATAGACAGTGCTGGGGCGGTATTCTGAACATTGTTGTAAGTTTTGTGTTATCTTTTGTTGTATCTTCCAGAGATAACACAGCGCTAATATTGTTGTAAGTTGGTATTCTGAAAATCATTTTATCCCTGTGTTATCTCTTGAAGGACCGCCTCTATCTTATCTTTGACCACTGTTGACACGCCAATTTTTATGGACCCTACCAATCAAAATCTATTTTATATAAGCATGATAAGTAGGTCAACCAATAGGAATACTTTATGCCATATCTAATGATTCGCCTAGCGCATACTAATCTTGGGCGTAATTAGTAAACCGAGTGCTTATTACGCGCGTCATCATATGCGCTGTGGCATGTGGATCATGAAGACAAGTCACGCTTTCAATTAGTGGTTATAGATGAGAGCATTAAAATCGTCATATCCTAGCATGTAATTTCTTAGAAAGTTCTCATCTGTGATGTCTCCGGTCAACACACAATCTTCTGCTAACTCGTCTATTGGCACGAAGTTGGTTTTGGGCAAGGAATATTGCCGCCATTATATCACCCCGAAAGATACAACAACCCCCTACCTATTGTAAATATTGTTGTAAATACCACGCAAGATAAGATAAGATAAAAGATACAACAATTTTCAGAATACCAATTATCTTGTCATATTATCTCCCGTGCGCATATGCAAATGAGGATTAAGCGCCATTTTTGTAATACTACGCACTATTACAAGCGCACAAAAGTTTGAGCGCAGGCGCGACCAAAGAAATGAGAGAAAAGATACAACAAATGATACAACAAAAGTTACAACAATGTTCAGAATACCAACTTTATCTTATCTTCAAAGATACAACAATATTAGAGATAACACAGGGTTCAGAATACGGCCCAAGGTTTGACGCTGTTTTTGCAACTTTTCATGCTAGGAAACCCTGGGCAGTGTAGGCTACTGTATTTGACATAATTTAAGAGTATAAGATAGTAAGAGTTTCTTGATTTCTCTAGATGTCTGATGTGGTTAATAATAGTAATATTGACTGCCTAATTCAGGGCAATACGACTTGTCATATATATCACCCTCACCTTTGGTTCGGGCGATATATGTCGTATTGCCCTGAAGGCAGTCAATATTACTTAAATATAAACTTTTATTAAATATTCCTAGTTATTTAGGATTGATCTACGGTCGATAGCTCGAAGGAGCTTTGGAGAGGTCATTTCATAAAGCATCATGTATCATTTAAATTGTGATTCCCATAGGCCTGCATTTTTATACCATTCAGTTTTAGAAGTAAAAATAAATTAAAAGGTATATATATATATGAAAATGGTTTTGTCTGTACCAACAAGGACCAAATGTTACCATAACGTACACAATGTAAGGTTGAAGTGTGAGATAAGGCAGTTCTCTTACTTTCACTGGTTTGTTTTGTTAAAATTGCAGCTTTTTCCTCTAGGTCTATATTTTTAATAATTCAATTCCTTCATCCTCCTTTCTCCTCGTTCCTCTTCTTTTCCTTCTCTTTCCCATCTCACTCCCCCTCTTCCGACCGACACCCCCTCTTCCATTCCTTTACCCCTCACTCTCCACATCCTTGTTTCCCCTCCTAGTATCCCATTGCCTACTGGAACCGAGTGGCTCCTGTATAAAGGCCGATGGGTATAAAATAATTCAGTAGTCAATGGGTTAATCAATTCATACTGGAACATAGGTTCTTGATCTCAACGCAAACAAAAGAATCACCAAAAGAAAATGATTTAATTCAAGTCATTTCAATAGAATTCAATTTTATTTATTTCCATAAATGCAACTACTTATAAGTACAAAGGCAAAAGAACAACAGATATATAATCATAATATTAAACGGTGGGATGCCCTTAAAAGCAAAATGCTTGTGGACAGAGTCCCAGTTTCTGTAGCATGGTAATAAAGTACGACATTCATTTTAAATCTAAACATTTTGAACAGAATTGTGATAAGATACCGTTATACATAAAATAAAAACTTACAACATTGACGAGTATTGTAAGAATGCACAGATGAATTAAAAGTCAACATAGTAACAAATAATCTTAGTAAATTACCTGATATGTATTTGTACATAAAATGAGAGTATTCACAGGATTTCAGAGACTGACAAGATATTTTAGTCACTCCCTCTTGTCCCTCTTGTCAGTCTCTGAACTATTTTCTTATATAACTTGCCAGTCTCTAAACTGATTTCTTATATAACTTGCCAGTCTCTGAACTGATTTCTTCAATAACTTGTCAGTCTCATAACTGATTTCTTCAATAACTTGCCAGTCTCTAAACTGATTTCTTATATAACTTGCCAGTCTCTAAACTGATTTCTTATATAACTTGCCAGTCTCTAAACTGATTTCTTATATAACTTGCCAGTCTCTAAACTGATTTCTTATATAACTTGCCAGTCTCTAAACTGTTTTCTTCAATAACTTGCCAGTCTCTAAACTGATTTCTTATATAACTTGCCAGTCTCTAAACTGATTTCTTATAAAGCTTGCCAGTCTCTAAACTATTTTCTTATATATCTTGCCATTCTCTAAACTGATTTCTTATATAACTTGCCAGTCTCTAAACTGATTTCTTATATAACTTGCCAGTCTCTAAACTGATTTCTTATATAACTTGCCAGTCTCTAAACTGATTTCTTATATCACTTGCCAGTCTCTATTAAAACTGTTTTCTTCAATAACTTGCCAGTCTCTAAACTGATTTCTTATATAACTTGCCAGTCTCTAAACTGATTTCTTATATAACTTGCCAGTCTCTAAACTGATTTCTTATAAAGCTTGCCAGTCTCTAAACTATTTTCTTATATATCTTGCCATTCTCTAAACTGATTTCTTATATAACTTGCCAGTCTCTAAACTGTTTTCTTCAATAACTTGCGAGTCTCTGAACCGATTTCTTATATAACTTGCCAGTCTCTAAACTGATTTCTTATATAACTTGCCAGTCTCTAAACTGTTTTCTTATATAACTTGCCATTCTCTAAACTGATTTCTTATATAACTTGCCAGTCTCTAAACTGATTTCTTATATAACTTGCCATTCTCTAAACTGTTTTCTTATATAACTTGCCAGTCTCTAAACTGTTTTCTTCAATAACTTGCCAGTCTCTGAACTGATTTCTTCTAAAACTTGCCAGTCTCTATACGGATTTCTTCAATTACTCGCCAGTCTCTGAACTGATTTCTTTATATACCCTAATTTCAAAAGTTTTGAAAGCACTGGCATGTTAGGTGACGAAGTCAATCTAATCGCTCGTGCTTGCAGTGTTACGAATTTAAAAAGAGGACTTTCAAAAGTATGACCCAATACCGTATTATTGTGTTAGGTGGGGCATAAGTAACCGGTGATAGAAAGTAATCATGTATATTGTGGGGTAACAATAATATGAGCCTCGACAGGACTCCTATATACATCTAGAAACTTTTGTAAATAAATTAAAACAATATGAAAGAGGCTTCCAAGAAACAATTTTGTTGATAATAATACAAAAAGCATAGACGCATTCAGACTTAAATAATTGTAAACCACCTGTTTAATAATGAAAATGAAATATTGCATGAAATATGGATTCTTCTAAGAAAGGGACACAGTAGAATCCCAGTCAACAATATCGATGCAAATCCCACAATGTAAAACATTTCAGAATAGCCTAACTGGGAAATCTTTATCCGATTTTTCACACCCATACTTCTTTTTAAGGTATGCATTTTCCAATTAAATTGTGACATATTTTTCGCCTGTCTTTTTTTCCTTTTGGCATTGGAGGCTATTGCCGGTCATACAGTATGTAATCTTCCAAAATGTAAGCTTAACCGACAGTTTGCGCCTTTTGCGTTGATTTTAGATTTTGAATTAATTGATTTAATTCTAGATACACCTCTGTAGACAGACGTTTAAGTCCAATTGTATTAATTTATTCAGATTTTGTCATCACATTGACGTAAGCGTCGTCTGCAGTGTTGTCTTCAACACGTTTCAAACTTTCATAGGTGTTTATAGGAGGCGACTCAAAAGTTGGGTTCTCATAATGCTAATCTGCGGGTGTGGTGAATGGTCTATCTTTCTGATAGTCCTCAATTTAGTCGATTTTATAAAAATACGGAAACAAAGCCATCTATTTGATATATATTTCATCGTTTTCAACGTTTAACAGCAAATATCGATCTACAAAAGGCGATACTTATTTCATTGCAACTTCTGATATCATAACGATGTTTATAAAAAAACAAAACATCTAACTCATATACAAATCGATGTTCATGAAGTTACTAAACACATGTTAATAATAATTATCTTGACATTACGTACAGAAGATCATCAAATATCAATTATCGATGAAAGAGATCATTTACATTGTCTTCAAAAATTATATAATACCCTTGAATGATATAATTGAAATAAGAACTGTCATCACTAATCATGCTAATCATTTTCGACGTTAACTACCAGCGCAAGTTACTATTTTTGATACATTCTCTTGACTGTGCTGCAGTGGCGGATCCAGGGGGTGTTTTTGCCATGGGAAGGGGATGTACAAACAAAAATAATGGTCACTATCCCCCGTTGAGCAAAAAAAAAATGCTCACTCCCCCGCTTATTCACCGGCTGGCTGAGTCGCCGCTAATATTTTCTCACGAATTGGGCCCCCTCTCTGGCCCCCTCCCCCTCCCTTGCCGCCGGCTGGATCTGCCCCTGCTGTGCTGTATGGTCCACATGAAAACTAAAAACAACATCTTAGATTTTGTTGCTGCTGTTTACATGACACGATCGCAAAGACTTTAAAACCTCAACTCATCAGGGGCAATGTCTTGCAGAATTCATGTCTGGATGACGTAATGTGTCATTTTCATGTTTACACAGGTAATGCGAAAGTCCTTGTGATCGTAATAAAATGATTTTATCATCGTTTTTTTAATTTTTGGGTGAGGGGAGGTTCGTTGGTGACATTTTACGAAAGAGAGACCTTTGCAAAAATTAATGATAGTAAAGATAACTTTAGTAGCAGAATGCTCCGTACCAAGGTCTCTCAATCTTCTTATATATTGTTCCTCATTCTGTATACCTTAATGTGTATGAATAATCACATTTAAAAAAAAATCACGAACGTGACAATATTGTGTCGAAGTTTTTAACATATCCCCCCAAGAAAAAAAAAGAAAAAAAGAAAAAGATCAGCAGAAAAAGAAAGAAATTGACCTTAGTAATAATATTATAAAAGAACTAGTATGTAATATGTAATAATCTATAAGAATTTAATGTAATATGTAATAATCTATAAAAGCTAGTTATTGTTTTTGTTTATTGCTCGCACACATTACATTTTTAAGGAGGGGTAGAGCCTACGTTCAATTTACACTCAGCAGAACACCCTCTTCCGCCTCCTTTGATAAGTGAACAACGTCCCATGTCATTCATAATGCGGACAGATTTAGCAGTCAGCATTCTCAATCGATTTCAAAATATTCTTCCTTCCTCGAGGACCCTCTTCGATATTGATATAATTTGTATCACCCTGTTGTACCGATGTTAATTCAAGTTCTTGATAAGCAGTGCCATCATTGCTCACTCGTTCATACAGATCCTGATAGGTATTAGCAGTTTCTGGCGATTGCGTATCATGATATGTCTTCTTTTCATTCTCTCCTTTATCAGGTTGTCGTCTGTGTTATGATAACGTGGAGTAACAATGAACTACAAGTGTATAGTTAAGCAAAACAAACATAGGCCTATGCCCGTATTCTACTAAAATCTAAAACCGAAGCTAGGCATATATAAGCTAGTTTTTGTGCAAAACCGTGTTTAACAAAGGAGCTATTTCTGAGGTCTACGATTTATTTTATTAAACATGATTATAGATCCAGGGTCGTGTTAAATTAAATAGTAGTATACATTATACGGAGCATAACTGTCAGTCTGACTCCATGATCAGATGATAGTAGACTCTCGCTATAGATAATGGCCAAGATAACTAAAGCTGATTACCTTGAGGACTATTAACACAAACATTAGTCTGATAACGCAGTTATAATAATACGCGTCATAATAAAGCAGATAAATTTACACATTTTCAGAATGAAGATGTAGTAGTTGTTTAAGGCAGGGGGAGTGGAGGAATAACTATGTTTGAATAGTGGCCTGCTGCTTAATAATCTAGAATATTGTCCGTGTTATACAAAAGAGGAAGAAGAATCAACCAAACGAGATTACTCTGAAAAGCACTTAAAACTTGACTGCTAGTAGTCAGATGGGTGTAATAAATTTCCACTAAATAATTAGAGATTTACTTTGAAAACCAGTACAGTAGCCCAACAAATTTGAGCATGTTAAGGGTATCTGGAAACTATTTGCAATGAAAGCTGATGAGAAGCAAACATGTTCATACCTTCTGAAAAAACCCACAATTAGGATGATACAGATAACACAGATAAGAATAATCGATGGGATGAGACCAGTAAGAAGTAGAGCTCTAAGAGAGTATCTTGACTCATCACCTGGAATAATACAAGATAATAGAAACAACAAACAAGTAAATATTCGAAAGGATACATCAGGAAATTTAGAAGAGGATATGTTAAAACATAAAAAAACACAAATATGACAACCTTACCATCAAGCAGTAGTGGAAATTATTATAAACGACAAAAAATTACTGAAAAAATAATTATTATATCAGCTTACCTACAGCTTATACCAGTTTTGTTGTTGACCATTCAATAGAACCAACACCATTCACCGTTATCCAAAGGTGCAAACCCCAAATGTGCATAATTCCGAAGGTTCGTTACCCCGAAGGTTCATAATTCTGATCTCAGAGCATATTAAGCAATAACAACTTACGTGAACATTGGGTGGTCCCTTCTACCTCCAATCGGCGTCCCTGGCCTGCTACAAATTAAGAACCTTTTACCTTTATTGTATATGTATGCAGTGGCGGATCCAGGGGGCGGGGGGCCCGGGCCCCTCCTGGCAAAAACAGGTAAAAACAGGTTAATTTTACCTTTAATTTTTTTAAATAGTGGTCACTATCCCCCCGCTTATTCACCGGCTGGCTGATTCGCCGCTAAATATTTTCTCACGAATTGGGCAAAAAAGTGCTCCTTACCACCCCGCTTATTCGCCGGCTGGCTGACTCGCCGCTAAATATTTTCTCACGAATTGGGCCCCCTCTCTGGCCCCTCCCTTGCTGCCGGCTGGATCCGCCCCTGTATATATGTCTGTATCACAGCTATTCTAATATAAGCTACATGTCTACAAATTTAGGGCAAGGTTTTTATATTTGTAAATAAATCTTTGTATGTAACAAACCAAGAGGCGCATTATGACCATTTCATATTTTGTATCATAATTTTTTTTTTTACCCGGCAATGGGGAAGTCATTAAAGGTGACCATTCACCGGGTCCTGCTCCATTCAAAACTCGAACCTGAAGAAAAGAGGGATGAAAAGGGGATGACATTTTAAAAATGTATTAAAATTAATATCAATCATTCCCGGCATCTGGAATATATTAACGTCAAAACAGCTATTAATTAAAGGTAGTGTATCCCTTTTGCAGCCAACATCGAATTCTGTAGAACTTTGCAGGAATTATGAATATGATACGTATGTCCTATATGTGAAATTTAAACGTTAGCAGTGCCCTAGTATTCAAAGTATGCAAGGAAACCCGTTTACATTCTAGACTTCACTGTCAGACACTATTGAGTGACTGACTTCTTTTACCTTTGGTAATAACATACACAAAACGAGCTGTAAAGGGTACATTATCATTTGTCTACATCAATAACCCACTTCTTGTAATGGCCAAAATTAAACTGATTGAATCTTTGCGCAGCACAAAACGTACGACCATTAGGTACAAGGGTCTGAAAATCAGACTATTCCATAAAAGGACTGCAATCCCTAAATTCGATTCGACAACTAACGGTCGTTATTTTCCCACAAAAATATCATTTTCAAGCCCTTTCGTTTTGAGGGAAGTTCTAAATTAGTATTGTCTTTCAAATGCCGTTGGTATTTAAACTTTTCATTTGTTTGGCCTGCAAATGGGACATACTACTTTTCACATAAACCAACATATCATCAAGCTGTCTACAAGAAGACCTTAACTGTCATTGACAGTACGTAACTTGTATGGCCTTCTTACAGACAGTAAACAATATTTGATTGCAAGAAATGGTACTACCACGAACAAGTTGAATTTGCCTAATTCATACAATTGCATACAATTTAAGCAGTTATTCTAACAATGACTTGTTTATTATTTCGAGGCATTCTTTTTTGGTTGTCCATGAGTGGCCCTCCAAAATTCAAGTATTACTTTAATTATTACTTTCTCAAAATTCCTTTACTTTGAGACAGCACGCAAGAACTTTACCTCAATTTCAAATTGACTGTCTTTTGTGACTCCTTCGGTAATCACATACTTGTTTCCCGTAAGTTGATTGGTAACATTTACTAGTACTGGATCAAGTGGTTCTGGTTTTGTCCGGGTGTATCTGAGTTGGTATCCCTTACATCTCCATTGAGGTGAGCCGGGCTTGCAGCATCCCAGAGCACAGTTACAGTTTCGAAGGTGGCTTCAACAGTTACAGTGGGCGCAGGGGCAACTAGATACGAAAACAAAAACATTGAAAAGAAGTATGGAAACTATTTGATTAAAAAGCACATGCTCAAAAGGCATAAAATAATAAATATAATTCCTGGATTTGTGGAAGCATAAATCTTGTTGTATTTCGTCTCATAGTTCGAAATAAACGGGTAATGCAGTTAAAAAGCTATTTTTTCATTTTGATTTGAGGCAAAGAAAAATCCAAGGAAGTTGTCAGATGTTATGTGAGTGATATATCTCTTACTTAATAACAAGATTCAAGACTATCTTGAGACTTGGTCTTGGGACTTCTCACTCTTCTGAGTTTGAGTTTGTTTACTAAAAAGAGTCAAATATAACTTTCTATAATTTTTTTCTAAAACAGAAATTACAGTCACAAAACAATGATTCAACAAATAAGTAGCTTCCTTACATACTTATCTAATCATTTGTTGAATCATTGTTTTTGTATTTATACTTAAGATTCACAAACACTCAAGCTTAAGTTTCCCCTTCAAGTTTATGCAAGACTACAAGAACACAGACACAACAAACAACATAACTATAAAACATAGGATACACAGAAAATTATGTGATCTAAATGCAGGATCTTACCAAACCTTTACATTTCTATAAAGAGACATGCATGGTTGTCCCTTTTCAGTTTCATAATGTTTAGAAATGATCTTATTAAACCTTTAAAACATGTTAATAGATGCGCATACCTCCTGCAGTATCATTACATTTGGACAATTATTTGTGCATGTAATTTCATTCTACTACTTCACATACATGTATTCTCGTTTCATGCTTGTTTATAAAATTATGCTGTTTTTCCTCTTACGCATTTCCTCTGTGATCTGTGTAAAGCCATCTCCTCTTGGTGTCTCAGAGTCTTTATTGTAGACTACAACCTGGATGAGATACTGGGAATACGGTTCAAGGGTCAGGGTGTATTCAGACGTTGAGGAGTCAAACGGAATATCGATGGAGTTCTCATTGGGGTCAGCCGCCCTCTTTGAGATCCCACACTGGATGTCAGACCGGATGAAGTAGATGCGAATTCCTCCCACTCCACTGGCACAGTTAGAAGCATTGGATGGAGGATTCTACGAGATAAAAAGATACAAAAGACTTATAAAATTCAAACATTATAAATCATAGTTTTTAGTTTAATTATTACATAAGTAATATAATATTTCCCATGGAAAGAAGCATGATGGTTTATCCACGTCTCTTCCAGGAAGACAAAATATAGCTGTATCCCGATCAACACTATACTCCATTAACATTCCTGAGTACTGAATTAGCTGTTGCAGAGATTTAGGATGTGAAAATCTCAAAACTGTTAAAAGGTCTAAAATGTTGTAAACAAATATTTTGAATAATTTCCCTAAAGTATGTTGGCAATAGATTCATTATTAGCAAAATTACAGTAATTTCTCTTTTAAATCTGAATTTTGCAACGGGCAGTTTTTTATCCACCACAAATTGTGTACACACTTTCATAAACTCTTTTTGCTCTTACAGAAATTTTGTGAGATAAGTTTTTGAGGGCTTCAAAATCACTGATAGGGGATTTCAATCAGTGAATCACTTCACTGATATACTTATTATATTTGACAATTTTATAGCACTCATATACACCAGGTTCTCGTTAGGTTATCAATTTCAGTTCTCCCAGCATTCAAGGAATTCCTTCCTATATACCCGGTTTAATTTGACACCTGGGTCGAGAATGGCAAATGTAGATAAATGTCTTGCCAAGCTAGGACATTAGTGCCCTGCTGGGGCTTGAACCAACAGCCTTCACATGTCCAGTCAAAAGATTAAACTACTCGTGCTCAACGCATCTGGAATAAAAATTAGCCTACCTCCCAAGATACCAAGATTTCTCCAGGTCTAGTCCCCTTAGCGACGTTAACGGATGATGGTGCTTCACTAGGAGCTACATGCACAATAAAAACAAGATCAAATATTTGTTATATTAAAACATTCTTAATTCATTATCTAGCGGTTTATTGCACTGGAGAATATCTAATCCACTACATCGCCATGAAGTTTAGAAGCTGTACCTGCACCTAAGATTTTATGAGGTGAATTGTTTGTAAATAAAAAAAAAAGTATTTCATTAACAACTTCACAAGTCATGAGCCTGTTTTGAATTTCAAGAAAATGAGACAAATTATTCTAGTTTTTTTGTCAACACTTTTGGCAGTTAAAACTGCCTAAATGATCATTTCTTTGTACAAACCTGCCAATTTATTGTAGTGAAAATTGTAATGCTCAGCTGTGTTTTAACATACCTGTAAAAGATGAATCTAGTTGATATTGTTTTGAGACAATCATATTGAATTAAATAGGCTTACGAAGTATAAGACTAGATGTCAGTGAATTTCTTTAGTGACATTTAAACATTATTTTTCCTAAGAATTAAATTCAGTAATCTTATAATTTGTGAACATTCTTTTTAATATAAATTGTTGATCCATACAAATTCAGGCAAGAGTTTTAAGTGATATATCATTTAAGTTGATATTCTTTTCGGATTAAATGAATTGAAAATGGATGCATACATGAGAGGTTTAATATTCAAATAAAGATGCAGGGTATTATATGCAGTGTATATAGTATTATGTCACAATGTAAAATCACATTGGATATACCTTACTAAAGAAAGCTGAACATGCTACAGTAACATTTAAAATATCTCAAATCATAAGCATCAAAACCTTACGTGAACATTGGGTGGTCCCTTCTACCTCCAATCGGCGTCCCTGGCCTCCTAATCCAGGTCTAAATGCTGCTACACCAAACATGTAGTCTGTATCTGGACTTAGACCAGTCACTGTTTCAGATGGTGCTAGGCCGTCAGACCTGAAAGCTCGTTGATAGTTTAATCGTAAGTTGTTCCTGTAGTAGACACGGTACCCGAAAAGAGGAGGATCACCTATATCTGTTGATGCATCCCAGGCATCCCACATCAGAGTAATTGATTCATTGGTTGCTCCGCTCACGACGGGTGCACTAGGGAGTTCTGGCTGGGCTACAGTGAGATAAAGAAAAAAATATTCAATGAACCAGTGAAAATTGAAAGAAACAAGAGTATTTCTGAATTCAAACGGTTATTTTAAATTGTGTCGGACAAATAGCAGAGTTTTTGGCAAATATTTCTTAAATTCAACAGACTACTTTGACAAACTTTGAAAATGTATTTCTCCTGTTTTCCAACAAGTATAAGGCTTTCTTCAGTCACAAATATCTGGAAACAGCTCACAACAAGCATATACAGAGTTTTTTTTAAATGTCGGACCTCTGAAACCAGTATTGCAATTAACCCATTGCATACTGCAACCAGTTGGTCTATGGGAATGGGAGAATACAGCAGTCAAAGGATTCCAATAATCATCCTACACAAGCATCATCATTTATTACAAAACAAATTGTGAGTAGTAATGAGTTCTGGTACAATTAAGGTATGTAACTAAAATCACTTTTATTATCATATTTCTTTTGTTAATAAAGGTGTCAGTCTGCCAATGAAAGTATCATCAGGAACATACATATAATGATTGAACGGAGGGGGAACATACATATAATGATTGAACGGAGGGGGAACATACATATAATGATTGAACTGAGGGGGAACTACATATAATGATTGAACGGAGGGGGAACTACATATAATGATTGAACGGAGGGGGAACATACATATAATGATTGAACGGAGGGGGATTCCATGATAATGTTTTTTGTATTTGATCATTAAAACACAAAACAGAGTCATTTCTTTGTATATTACAACACAACATCCATGAACTTACTAAATTCCCCATCCCCAGTGATAGTGTCACTAAAGAAGTTGTTCACATCAGAGAGAGAGAGCAGACAAATATTTCTCCAACTTTCACATCAAGCACAAGAAATAGAAAATTTTCATTTGGGGGGACTCCATTTCCATTTCGTATTATGTTTTCTTGTGTATAATTTTCACTGCCGAATTTCCTGTAGAGATTGACCACTGGAGCCGTGGAGATGAGATTCCCACCTTCCAGGCAACAGACGAAATCGGTGTGCTGTCCCTTGTTGGTCTTTTTATATCTAACAGTGAAAGCTATAGTATGAAAAAGAAAGATAAACTGACTGCGGTTATGCAAGATAAGGTTTCAGGAGATAGTCATTCTAATTACCTCCCCAACATTTTAAAATTATAATTTGAATATTTAAGGACTAATTTTACATTTTACAATTATAATTTGATTGTTTAAGGACTAATTTTATATTTTAAATTTTGTATTTGAATGTTTAAAGAGAAGGTTGAGTTCTGGGGAGAGATGAAAAAAAATTTGTGAGCGTTATCAATGTTATTATGCAAGTGTGGAAGAACATCAGAGAAAAAATGTTCCCTGAAAAGCATGCCTGGCTCTTCAAATGCCTTCATATTCTAAATATGACAACTAACAGCTTAAAAATGAGGCCCGATATATATTTATGTTTGTGTAGTCCCATATACATCTTTCTGTGTACAGTACTTGTTACTTTACCAAGAATGGGCCAAATTTTTTTATCATTTGATGACTCCAGAACCTTGCAGTTCACACCAATACTTATATGCTACATGATCAACTTTTTTCTGATCGATTCCACATGCAATCGCATGACCAGAACTCAGTTTTATATTTAAGGACTAATTTTAAGCGATTTTTTAAACATCGTTAGCAGAGATCAACCTAGACACACCAATCACACTATAACTATGAATCAATAAAGATTATACTTACGCTCACAGTTGGGACCATATCTTCCAATCATGCATTCTGTAGATATCAAGAGTTAATACAAGAATTAATGTGAGTATCCCCCAAAGCAAGTTAAAACATGAATTTAATGGGTTGAACACGTGCCATAATATTTCCAATCGTAACATAGTCATATGGACTTCAGAGATTTATATATTGCAGCTGATACATCATTCTTTACTGTGAAAAAAAAAGGATTTTCCCCCGGTATTCCTCATCATCAATCACCTAAAAGTTTTCTTTTTTGTTTCTGTTATTTCTCTGTTGTTTGCGAGTAATATGTCAATACTGCTACCTGTCAAAGTTTCAAAGTATAACTGATTAGGGGGATATCATAAGTACAATATCATATCAAATACTTCCGCAGACAAATATACGACCTCTCCCTAACCTTGGTACTCAAGGAGAAAGTGGAAGCATTGTGGTATTGTTTGGTTGTATTTGCAGTAATAAATATATATATATATGTTAAATATACAGTGCGCATAAAAAAGTACACACTTTGAAAATATCCCCAAATTGTTATGCCTCCTGAGAAATTAGATGGAAGGGATATGCGACGAACAGAGGGAAACAAACTGTTTAAAAATTGGATTTTACCTCTCGTTTACGAAAATTGAACGCTTGGTCTAGATATTCTTTACTGTATAACATTCCTTCGAAATGCTTATTTAAAAAGACAAAGACGAAAATTCAGTGCAGAAAAGACAATTTATATATAAAGATTTATAGCCTATATATGTTATATAGAGTGCGCATAAAATATACCCTAAATTTGTAAGCCTCCGCCCACTAAAGTTGATGCCGGAGGCATTATGCTTTCGGGTTGATCGTCCATCCGTCCGTCCCACTTTCTCGTTATCGCGATATCTCAAGAACAGGTTCGATCATTGTTCGGTGTTTAACATTGCTTGGAAAAGGTGTGATCGACCCAGGTCCATTTAAGCGCATTTTCAGTTGGTTTCATTCCGAGTTAATCTTGAGCTTAGAATAAACAGATTTAGCTCCAGTATAGGTTAAGTTCAATATAAAATGTATCAAATCATTTGGAGGAGGGGAAAATCATCAAATAGATTTTTTAAAAGAACGATTTATCAAGAAACCTATATTAAGATATTCGACTTCAGAACCCTTTCCACAAGGCAACACGTTTCAGAATTACATGACTTCTTCATACTTTGACTGTTTTCAAAGACTTCATTGAATTCATTCTGACCTTTGTGCAAGTTTAACAATAGGCTGCGGCATGTTGGTGAAATAGGGACAAAGAAATTAAAACAAAACTATAACCTAAACATTGAAGACAATGTAGGTACATTAATGAAGCTTTAGCAAATGTTAGTAAAACCCCTAAATCAATTGTTAAACTTGCCTTGACAATTGGTTCCTGTCCATCCTGGTTCACATTCAGTAGAGCTTCCTGTACAGACTCCAGTAAATCGATCACACTCTCCTGATATACAGTGACATGTCTCCGTACAACTAGCTCCAAACTCACTTTGATTACATTCTAATACATGTTGAACAAAAAAAAGTAGAAATTTTCATACACAATAGATTGTTCAGCCAATTAATTTAAACACCAAAACATAAACGCATAACAAGAATAATATAGAAAGACAACTCTTAGTATTAATGATAAGGGAAAGGATATTGAAGGACAAGTTTCCGAAAATAAATCGAACGAGAACCTAATATTTTTACATGAAGACTTTTATCACTACAAACCAACGCTATAATTACAATCAAACCTGAAATGAACGGCACTGTCTAATATGTTTCGGTAATCAAAACAACGAAATCTGAATGTATAGCATATTGCTGTCTCTCTGCTTCTCTCATCTGTGTGTGTATGTGTCTCCTCTCCCACTCCCCCTCCCTCTCTCTCTCTCTCTCTCCCCCCTCCCCATCTCTCTCTCTTTCACTCTCACTTTCTCATTTGTCTTATCTACCCCTGTACTCTTTTCCTCTTATCTTCCTGACATACTGAATATATTTTTCTCTCTTCCTCTCTCAAGATAAGTCTAAAAACCTTATACTTGCGATTGCAAAATACAACCATACGATATGTTACATTATTCTTTAAAAAATCACTGTATGCATATTATGTGAGCTTTTATGTTTTTGATTTTACTAGAAATACTTGATTTTCCTTTCTTATTTACTTGGCCTTAATGTTTTCAATGTTTCCATTTGTTCCGCAATTCGGCTTTTAGCCGCGACGGATTTATCTCACAATATGTGTGTATAATAATAATAATAATATTGGGTTCTTGTATACTATTGTTTGTATTTGAATGTTTACATAATGAATAATACGATTCCAGGGCCCTCAGGGAGAACAGTATAAATACTCATGAGGCTACCATGGGTAAACAAAACATATTTTTCTTATTATCATCATTATTACTATTATTATCATAATCTTTCATTGAATTGAATTTATGCCAAAGATTTGAGGTTTTTGAGCAAATATCGAGTCGTGCCAAATTAGTGAAGATTAATGTTCCATGACATTGCCTTGTTGGCATTATTTCACTTCCTTCTATTGGTTAGATACCTGTAGTACAGTTCAATCCTTTGTATCCTGTTGTACATGAACATCCATAGGGATCAGGCACACAAACCTGAAGTCCACTACATGCTGTCCTATCATCTGAAATCTCGTAGTCGCATCTATACTCGCAATTACGACCATAGCGATTTCCACCGCACGCTAGATATAGTGTTGAAGACAAAGAAGATAAAGATGATTTTAAATTTGTAACAATTCAAATTACTATCAGCATTACAGGAACAAATTGGGATTTGGGTCAATTTACTTTCAACGACCCGGCTACCTATTATATGTCATTACATTCCAGAGAAACACATAGAATCGTGATACTGGATGAGTTTATGATTAGGGATATGAGATGATCAGGGCTATAATCACTATCGACTTATAGTTTTATGGTTATTTTAATAGACAATAAAATGTGATTCAAAAGAAATTACCTACCTAAATAATAATAAATATCTCAAATAAAAAGAAAAAGAAATGTATTCCTATAAGGAATATGGTTACAGTTTTCATCAGTACATTAGGACGTAAGACAAACTGTGTTTATTCGTCTTTGGTCTTATGAGTCCTACTGGTTCCGACGTCTCTAATGTTATAAAGATATTTCAATTTGGTCCTAAAAGTATTGAGTATCGAGATTGGCAATTGCTCTTGCAAAATCAAAACAATCATGATATATATATTAAGATCTTGCCAATTTCACATCCATCTCCCTGGAATCCTGGAGGACAGATGCATATCCCGTCTTGATCATGACAGATGCCTCCATTGTAACATGATGGACATATCCGGGTACATCCACTAGATACATCATAGCGACCGGCAGGACATACTGGAAAATAAACACCGATAACACGGTAACATTTAAGCTTGAGCCCCTATCCCCCCCCCCCTGCATCCTGAAATGAAAATATTCATAACAGTAGTCAATGGTGCACAAATAGAAGGTTGAGTTCTGGAAAAGGTGAACAAAAAATTGAAAGCTTTTTCGTTCTTTTTATGTTAGTGTGGAAGAATTGAAAAAATTCTCATGAATGGGATGGCTCTCGAAATGCCCATGTACTCAAATTATAATAAGTAACAGCTAAAGGTAATTGTGGACCCACACATCGAGTTCTTTTTTCGTGGAAAGAAACAAAGCTGTTAAATTTTAATTTATGCATATTCACTTCAATTCAATTCGATTTAACTCAACTCAATTCAATTCAATTCGGGTTTTTCAGCCATATAACGACATTATTGCAAGGTAAGCAATCCCCAAACTGATCCTAAATACTGAAAGGTTATGGATATTTCGGGGGAAATTTTATGTGCGGTCGAAATGTGACTTCGTAGACAACGCTGTACGGCGTATATTTTGTAGCCCTCACCCCTTCCCTGTTCCAGTTTAAAAACATTAAAATAGAAAACAAATTCAAATATATGCAAAGTACAAGAGTATAGTTATATCGACTGCTACGAGAGGACTAGCTGTTTCTATACGCTCAAGGGATTCAACTATCCCGCGAGCCAGTATAGAAACAGCTAGTCCTCGAGTATTAAAGCAGTCGATATGACTTTTATATGCCGAATTAAAACAAAAATCTACCAAGAATTCTTACCTTAGCCTTTTAGTGAGTAAAAATTTGTTAAAACATCACAGAAAATCTGAAACACTGTCTGTTAATCTTCGCTTAATCTTCGAGTAAAATTTTCAATCATTTGGGAATCGCAGACAAAGAGCACTGTATGGCGTCCGTGCTCGCACGTAGACAATTTTAACACGCAAACCAATGGGGATCGCAGTAAACCAATGGGAATCGCAGGATAATGAGTATAAATTATGAGGGTAGAAACTTTTAACTAGGCCCTGTGGGCTATTGCTATGCCCTGTGAGTTGGGCATGGCTTGAAATCACGACTCCAATTTCGACCAATCAGATGGCTAGATTTCTAAAGTGAGGTATATAATCCTAGATGATAAAGGAAAATTAAACTAATAGAAAGCGGGGCTAGTGAGTTTTCAAGTTTGATCGACACTTTCATCACATTTTCTGGAATATCGAACGTAAGTTCTTCTTAACCTTTTTATTTCCAAATCACCTCTATTTTTTTAAATTCAAGGGTAATACAGAACAAAACCAGGTTACTTTAATGTACGGCCGCACTACAGGAAATACACAATGAAAGACATATTACAAAATATATTACGTTGAAACATAAAATATACATACAAACCACTTTTGGATAAATTGGAAAATAAGTAAATTAGTTGGAAACTATTCTGAGAGGTGCACGTGGAATTCTCATGACGGTAAAATGGTAATAACGTGAATACCCTCACGTTGCTTTCCCATACCTATATAATAGAAGAATGACTCAATTTTCTAATTACCTGTAACGATCAGTCTAAGAAGTCCAGCTCTTGCCAATCCCCTCTCACCTGCCACATGAAGCTCATAAACACCACCATTTGAGGTATCTACCTCTCCTATGATTGTGTAGACAGTCAATTCATCAAAGATCGTGTTAGCAGAGATACTTTCAGAAGCGTAAGTTGTACCATTAAACCTCCAGTACTTGTTTCCCACAGTAGGAGTAACCTCAGTAAAATCAACCGTAACGTTCACATCCCCCTTGTTGACAGTCTTTGAAAACCTGCCACTTGTGGGCACAAACTTAGCTGAAAACGAAATAAACGAACTAACATGACCATGATTGTAATATGATAATAAAAGAATAATAATAATAAGAAAAATGAAAAAGAATACGATAGAATACCACAAAATACCACAGTCACACCGACAAGACCGACACCAGATCAACAACAGACCGACCAATATATTACATTACCCCTAAATGGTCAATAATCGGTCGGTTTGGAGTCGGTGTGGAGTTAGTTTGGCGGTGTGACTGAGGTATCAGGATACAGAAAATCGTGTTTTATGGTTCACACAATATCAAGTCAGTCGTAAATTAGCTTCAGTTTCATATAAAGACAATAATAGAAATATGATTTTATTAACCCTTTACAGAAAGTTCGCTGTTAAAAAACAACAGAAAAATCAATTTGAAATGTAAAAGCCACCGAAATAGACACGCTTCATTTTCTAAACTTTTATGAACGAACAAACATTGTCTACCGGGGACATGTAGAAAAAGGTTCCAATAATAATGATGGATAAGACGTCTGCTTTATCTCTACAAGGGAAAAGTGGATACTTTGAAAGTCATTTTGTACACAAAAATAGCAGTCTAGAATTGCGCATCAACAATCACAAATCAAACATACCCTCATTAATTAGTCTACATTATTCATACTGTTTCAAAGTCAATAACAGTAAGCATGCTTCAATATGCTTTACAATAAGCATGCCGGACTAAGTATTAAGAAACAATGCAAAGTGATAAAAAAGGGGAAAAAGGAAAACAAATGGTAGCTACAATCGCGAGGCTTCTCTTATCAAATTTAGTCTGAATACGAAAACGATTATTTCTAATTACCATCAGATCTCAAGAAGACTGTCGGTACAACTGAGCGTTCTCCATCCAGGGATGCAGCACAGTAGAATGCACCATACGACCTGTGATCGGTTGTCTCAAGATTTATTTTGTAGGCTTGATTTGGTGGATTACCAGCATCAAAAGCAACACTGGTTGGCGGATCAGCATTAGCTGGGTCATTTATATCATTGTATACATAGACATACCTCCCTCTAGACACAGAAGCAGTCAAAAAAGGGGAACTCCTATAGCACTCAAAGAAAGGGTTACCAGTCTCTGTACTTGTATATCCTCTACTAGTGGTAGATATATAAACAGATGCCGATGCTGAAAATCAAACAGATGAACACCTGTGAAAATCGATCAACATTAATCAAGGAAGGAATGAAAAAGATCAGACCGTATAAGCAGCATCTAGATCAGAGAGCTTAAATCGACCAAAATTCCGTAATTTTCCGCTATGACGTTCATGTACATTAAAACAAAAAGGAAAATGGTTTTAATGTAAGAGCTTATATGCGAAACATCATCCAAACGCTGTTTACACCACCATAATTTTAATCAATTATTAGACGAAGCCAATTTGAAACCCAGTTATTATCAGCGTTTTAAGTAAACTGCTGAAATGATAACCGCCATTCGCCATATAAAAAACATAATGCTTCATGTATGTATATCTATGACATCAGGAGATTACCGTGTCTTACAACTGTATTCGCTTACCTCCACGAACATGCAGCATTATAACACCAAACAGTATCCTCATAAAATCCATGTTTAATTTGATAACGAATTACTAACGTGACCAGTGACCAAAGAATCCATGAGAAAACCAAATGACTGAAAGCTGAATCACGTATTGTTATATACGCAACTCGTTTCAATTGAGGAAGTTCTGTGAATATTAACCACTACCGAATAAATAAAAGCAATTCATAATTGAATACAGGGCGTCTAAAAAATGCAAAGAGATTTTGATTGACAATATCTTTAAGAACACTTAAACATTCTCAATAAAATTTAGTAAAATGTCGTAGTAGTTGTATCTCCTAACACAACTCCATGTAAATTTCACAATGATTTATGCTTTAATTACAAAGATTGTTTTTGCAATTTTAAAAGTCTTACAGAGAAAGAGGGAGACAGAGTGCGTTCAATAGCATCATTGCACAAAATTCACTTCTGCATTTCACGAAAAACCTTTCCATTGAAGCCATTCTAAGAATTCAGCTTTTTAAAGATCAGGTTCATTGATTTTAAAAACTAACTTCATTGTCATTATTGCAAAGGTAACACTTTGATTTGACAAGGTTATCAAAATTCCATGCTCGGAAACATTCGAAGTAATGATTATTATGAATTACAAAACTCTTAAATACAGCCCCGACATAGCACCTGAAATGCTCTCCGATCGCTGCTGAGATGTGTGACGTCACATGTTGAACATGATTTGCACAAGCAGACGATGTCCCATGACATCTCACACATTTTCAGTGCCTTTTCGTCGTCTTCTCTTCAGTTATTTCTCTTACTTCACTACCGTCAGACTAAATGTTTAATCTATTGCCTCACTCTAAACCCCGCGCATGGTATTATTTTGATGAAAATGCAGCGATAAAAATAAAGGAATCCGTCGCTTGTAAACAAAATAAGACGCCATTGTATTTTCAGCTGCATACACCGCGGTATGTTCGGCGTTTCAAGAGGGAACAAATGCGTCCATGCTTTCATTCCAGGGGTTTTAAATTTGAAAGTGTGGTTTCTTTGATTGTTCATTAACCCCTATCCTGTGTATTTACAAACAAAAGAATTTAGTTATCAGAATCGGGGTCATATCCCTTTTGAATGGTGTAAAATTCCATCACATTTATATACACTAAACTCATTATAATTTGAGAAATAATAGCATTGCAATTATGTTCATTCTTTATGGGATGTCGTCTGCTTGGGCAGGATTGGTTCATATTGTGACGGCATTAAAACATCGTTATTTTTCTGGCGAATCTCTCGCATATCCCAGATGCTATGGAGGTGGTTTTATTTGTATTTTTATAAATCATCCGATTTGTAGTTGACCTACAATTTGTACGATGGCCATCTATTAGCTTACCAGTTTCTAGTAATATGTTATTTGCCATATTTGTGATTTTCTTTGAACCCGCACTTTAATGAAATCCCCGAATTCATAAATGTGTATTAAATATACCGCTTAAGTCGCAAATACGAAAGATGTTTGTCAGGTAAGTTTGATTACATCAACAACTTATTATTATAGCGTGAACAATGCTGTGAAAAACAGTGGAGCATTGTTTTAAAACAAAATAGTAACTATATTGTCTATTGTTATCTCTATTTCAAGTAAAGTTACAAACAGCCAGTAGTTAATGATATTCATTTAGTGATCAGGGAACATCTCTTTACATGTCCTTCAGTTTTCTCCACATTTTGTATTTGGTATGATATAGCCACTACATCTCTATTTATATAGATAGTGTTGTAGTACTTGGACTTGGACTTGGACTTGGGCTTCTATAATTTATTATAATTATCGACATCAAGTACAAACGCAGAGCAATGCAGACGGTACTCGCAGGTGCACTGCGGAGGCATTTCTAATTTTGTATTTGAAATCAGCGGCGACACACGGTTTTTTTACAAAGACCTTTAAAAGTATCAAGATTAGTGGGGATTCACAAAAAGATTAGAAGATGTTAATGCAAAATTGCCTACCAATTTCATTGAGAATGGTTGAAAACATTCACAGATGTTTTGTTTTTTGTTTGAGACACCCCGTATGAAAGGGGAAGTACTTCACAATGTCCGATTTAACAGGAAGCCGCAGGAGACGGAAAAGTTCAATCCATTACAATGTCCATCGGTGGTTTGGTGTTTCATTTTGAGTTATTTTATCATGACTATAGCTTTATTACGATTATTATAAAAATTATAATTATCATCCTTGCCATTACACTCCTAAGGATGCAAATAATTGGTACCTTTATTTCTTAGTGTGTATAGAAGGTTTTAGCTCCAGTGGTCAGACGTCATATCAACAGGCCGATAAAGCTTCATTATTAGGAGGGGTCATTTACCAAAATACCCTATTGCACCCGATAACGGCGGTCACAATGTTCAATGACGGACTTTGGGAAAATGGTATCAATGTACCTTTTTCCGCAAAAAAGGTGCAGACGTATTCTAGTGGTCGCGAACACCACCGAAAAAATTAGCCGTTTTACGCGAAATTCTAGCTCTTATACGAACACAAAGTTAATATGAAATTATATCCGCATGCTATAGCGGTAAGCCTTAAATTATTAAACGTTATGCAGGGGAGTAGTGATGTATAATACAAACATAAATGCAATTGTGAAGAAATTGTGAAAATCAACTTTTTATTTTGTAACCTCAATGAAAGGTAATTTCCGTTGTTTATTGCAACCAGGATATCCTTGAGTGCAGAGAGTTATTTTATGCACCAATAGACTGTAATAGCTTGAAGTATATTAGGGTGCAACTGGAGTATTGGCTGCAACCGTAGTGTTGGCTCAGTCAGTAGAGCGTCCGCCTCACAACCGGGAGGTCGTGGGTTCGAACCCCGGCCGCGTCATACCAAAAGACGTTAAAAGATGGGAGTTGCTGCTACCTTGTTTGGCGTTCAACAATAAGGGGATAGAGCAATGTCGATCTGGCGCTGCTCAGTGGCTGCTGGGCTCACGATGAATTGGGCAAAAAGAATTTCCATTTTCGGTTTAACTTATTAAAATTTGGAGTGGACTTTAAAAGATTATTATTATTATCATTATTATTATTATTATTATTATTATTATTATTCTAAACGGTAAGAGATCCAATGACAGACATTTCGTCAAATGGGCAATGAAAACATGTACATTACATGTAGTCTTATTGATCCGGCATGGAAAAACCATTCTTTCTGCTTTAGGGAGGCTTCATATATGTCTTGGGCTTGTGGAAGGGAAGCAGGCTTATATTTGTGATACGCTTTATGCATTCATGGCGGAAATGAACCTCCACCCAGGATCTGGTGAGTTCCAAAAATCGACCTCTTCCACTTAGGTCGTTTACGGGGATCGTTCGTGTGGTTCAAAACTCTCGTCAACATATTTCATACATAGAGGCTGTTTAAAACAACTCTACAATGTCATCAAGTTATTTTGGAAAAGTAATATTATCATAATAATAACATCATTAATAAAGGCGACACAAAGGTCAAACACGCAGTCCTTTCTAAAGTTAACAGAGAAAGCATGAGGTCATGCACAAAGAAAAAAAGTAAGAAAAATGGTGTATGGAATACACCATAATAATACCCCGAATGTTATATATTCATCTAGTAATATAGATAAAAGTGCCCTAAAGGAAGGTGAATTCATGATCTTCTCATCTGTAGTCACATGTTTTATCAGTTTGATTATAATGAATGCAATGACACGTAATGTTTTGAAATGCTGTCCTCTTCCTTTCTCATTAAACGATGAACATGTGATAATGGCAATCACTTTGTTTGAATCAATATATTTAGACGTTCCCGAATATGAGTGGAGTCGCTTTGATAGAACCCTGTACTATATATCTCAATCCTCGATGACGTCGTACTCGTTTGCTAGAAAGTACTGCCAGACTTGAGGCGGTGAGCTTGCCCAGCCGAAGACAGAAGAAGTCAATGTAAGGCTTCTTCGTCATATTTACAGGTTTTATTAAAAGCGTAGAACGTATAAATTAATCGTGATTCAAACTTAAACAGGTATATAACAATTGTGTGTGTAAAAAAGAAAGATATAAAAGCAATACAAGAATTGTACATGTATAAGTATAATATAAAAGACAAATAGAGAATATGTTATGTTATTTAAAAACAATATTAAAATGGTATGAAGGTTATAGAGCTGCATGATATCATAATGATGAGCAAATTATAGGGAAACAAAATTATATCTTATTTTAACTAGTTCAACTTTTAATGATGTCATGGGCTATCAGGCGCGGATCCAGGATTTCTTAGACGGGGGGCACGTGCCCCTGTACCCTGGATCCGCCAATGGCTATAGACATAATGATACACTTATTCCATGATGGCACATTAAAAATAATCCTTGGTGATTTTTTTTTTCCCATTCATCTTCCGAACACTATTATTATATGCATCTTATCCAGCTTGCTGAAGGTATCTCGTATTGGTTTGGACTGGATGATATCAATCGAAAGGGCACGTTCCAATGGATTGATGGCACTCCACTAGACAATAATGCGTATGTGTTAAACTGTATTATCCATACACACACACACACCCACATCTTACATACCCTACTCATGACAAACTGTACTCATATCATGTTGCAGACAGAATGCAATAGGTAGAAACTAGTATGTAACTTTAATAACAAGATTATCTGAAGTACAAGTTGATATCTATCAAGCTTAGGTTGGCTTTCTCCAATGTATTCATGACACCCCCCCCCCCTCCTCTCTTGAACAAGTTGACAATAATAATTTGTTTTAATACTTTTTTATATGGACGTCACGGAGCCTAAAATACAAGCCATGATTTGCAAGAATTGCAAATTTACATTTACAGTTTGATTAATATACATTTTAAATGCAGCTCGAATCAAACGCCTGACATACCGCTTTCAAACAAGAAAATGGTTATGCCCTTTATAGTACACCATTTCTTTTATTAATCCTTTAGTTGTACATTGCTGTTGGAAATATTTCACCTTTGCAGATTTCCTGATTGGTCGAATGGTAACCCTATTTGAGAATGAAAGATATGTTCATCAGCAGGTTAATACAGGATGGAGAAAACTACCATGTACATCCTACCGCAGGTTCGCGTGTGAAAAACCTCCGAGTGAGTATTGACATTATGTTCTATCCTCTATATTCTGGAGTACTCCTCTATGATATTCCATGTTCAAACATATCTGCTCCACCTTATCACATTAAATTTTAAATGCAACAAACGAAACAATATATCGATTTATCACATTCTAATATTTTGTAACCACTGTTTAAATCCATAGTTGCTTTTCACTTTAAACAGAATATCACCTATGTAAATCCACGCTGGTACCGTTGTGTCAAGGCTGAAAAGGGTAAATTATATAATATAAATTATTAACAGTATCAGACATCTGAGCAGGGCAATTTTTAAATTGTATTGCCCTCTAAGTTTAATTGATAAACCAACAAAACTACGCGCGAAAAACAAATATTGACCGCTCAGAAAAGTCAATGGGATTTTGTGTGTAATTTGCCGGTCAATATTATTACACAGTAAACCAATGAACAAATATTATTGCCCATTCTTGAAAGTCAATGACAAAATGCGTGTTAAACTAGTGGGCAATAATGTAAAACCAACATCCGGGTTTTTGTAATTTTCTTTGCGCATCTATTACGCGTATGAGAACCTGCGCACTTTGCGCGCACTCTATTGTGACGTAATAATCACACCCAAGACACACTGTTTGCAGTGTATCGAAAATTTCGTCAAGCACTAGATAGACAGTGCTGGTTTGACGATGTTTTTGCAACTTTTCATGCTAGGAAACCCTGGGCAGTGTAGGCTACTGTATTTGACATAATTTAAGAGTATAAGATAGTAAGAGTTTCTTGTTTTCTCTAGATGTCTGATGTGGTTAATAATAGTAATATTGACTGCCTAATTCAGGGCAATACGACTTGTTATATATCACCCTCACCTTTGGTTCGGGCGATATATGTCGTATTGCCCTGAAGGCAGTCAATATTACTTAAATATAAACTTTTATTAAATATTCCTAGTTATGTAGGATTGATCTACGGTCGATAGCTCGAAGGAGCTTTGGAGAGGTCATTTCATAAAGCATCATATATCATTTAAATTGTGATTCCCATAGGCCTGCATATTTATACCATTCAGTTTTAGAAGTAAAAATAAATTAACAGGTATATATATGAAAATGTTTTTGTCTGTACCAACAAGGACCAAATGTTACCGTAACGTACACAATGTAAGGTTGAAGTGTGAGATAAGGCAGTTCTCTTACTTTCACTAGTTTGTTTTGTTAAAATTGCAGCTTTTTCCTCTAGGTCAATATTTTTAATAATTCAATTCCTTCATCCTCATTTCTTCTCGTTCCTCTTCTCTCCATTTTCTTTCTCATCTCACCCCCCCCTTCCCGACCAACACCCCCTCTTTTATTCCTTTACCCCTCACCCTCCACATCCTTTTTTCCCCTCCTAGTAACCCATTGCCTACTGGAACCGAGTGGCTCCTGTATAAAGGCCGATGGGTATGAAATAATTCAGTAGTCAATGGGTTAATCAATTCATACTGGAACATAGGTTCTTGATCTCAACGCAAACAAAAGAATCACCGAAAGAAAATGATTTCATTCAAGTCATTTCAATAGAATTCAATATTTTTTTTCTTCCATAAATGCAACTACTTATAAGTACAAAGGCAAAATAACAACAGATATATAATCATAATATTAAACGGTGGGATGCCCTTAAAATCAAAATGCTTTTGGACAGAGTCCCAGTTTCTGTAGCATGGTAATAAATTACGACATTCATTTTAAATCTAAACATTTTAAACAGAATTGTGATAAGATACCGTTATACATAAAATAAAAACTTACAACATTGACGAGTATTGTAAGAATGCACAGATGAATTAAAAGTAAACATAGTAACCAAGAATCTTAGTAAATTACCTGATATGTATTTGTACATAAAATGAGAGTGTTCACAGGATTTCAGAGGCTGACAAGATATTTTAGTCACTCCCTCTTGTCCCTCTTGTCAGTCTCTGAACTATTTTCTTATATAACTTGCCAGTCTCTAAACTGTTTTCTTATATAACTTGCCAGTCTCTAAACTGTTTTCTTATATAACTTGCCAGTCTCTAAACTGATTTCTTATATAACTTGCCAGTCTCTAAACTGATTTCTTATATAACTTGCCAGTCTCTAAACTGTTTTCTTCAATAACTTGCCAGTCTCTAAACTGTTTTCTTATATAACTTGCCAGTCTCTAAACTGTTTTCTTCAATAACTTGCCAGTCTCTAAACTGTTTTCTTATATAACTTGCCAGTCTCTAAACTGATTTCTTATATAACTTGCCAGTCTCTAAACTGATTTCTTATATAACTTGCCAGTCTCTAAACTGTTTTCTTCAATAACTTGCCAGTCTCTAAACTGTTTTCTTATATAACTTGCCAGTCTCTAAACTGTTTTCTTATATAACTTGCCAGTCTCTAAACTGTTTTCTTATATAACTTGCCAGTCTCTAAACTGATTTCTTTTATAACTTGCCAGTCTCTAAACTGATTTTTTATATAACTTGCCAGTCTCTAAACTGTTTTCTTCAATAACTTGCCAGTCTCTAAACTGTTTTCTTATATAACTTGCCAGTCTCTAAACTGATTTCTTATATAACTTGCCAGTCTCTAAACTGTTTTCTTCAATAACTTGCCAGTCTCTGAACTGATTTCTTCAATAACTTGCCAGTCTCTAAACTGTTTTCTTATATAACTTGCCAGTCTCTAAACTGATTTCTTATATAACTTGCCAGTCTCTAAACTGTTTTCTTCAATAACTTGCCAGTCTCTAAACTGATTTCTTATATAACTTGCCAGTCTCTAAACTGATTTCTTAAATAACTTGCCAGTCTCTAAACTGATTTCTTATATAACTTGCCATTTTCCAAACTGATTTCTTATATAACTTGCCAGTCTCTAAACTGTTTTCTTCAATAACTTGCCAGTCTCTAAACTGATTTCTTATATAACTTGCCAGTATCTAAACTGATTTCTTTTATAACTTGCCAGTCTCTGAACTGATTTCTGCAATAACTTGCCAGTCTCTAAACCGATTTCTTATATAACTTGTCAGTCTCTGAACTGATTTCTTATATAAATTGCCAGTCTCTAAACTGATTTCTTATATAACTTGCCAGTCTCTAAACTGATTTCTTTTATAACTTGCCAGTCTCTGAACTGATTTCTGCAATAACTTGCCAGTCTCTAAACTGATTTCTTATATAACTTGTCAGTCTCTAAACTGATTTCTTATATAACTTGCCAGTCTCTAAACTGATTTCTTATATAACTTGCCAGTCTCTAAACTGATTTCTTTTATAACTTGCCAGTCTCTGAACTGATTTCTGCAATAACTTGCCAGTCTCTAAACCGATTTCTTATATAACTTGTCAGTCTCTAAACTGATTTCTTATATAACTTGCCAGTCTCTAAACTGATTTCTTATATAACTTGCCAGTCTCTAAACTGATTTCTTTTATAACTTGCCAGTCTCTGAACTGATTTCTGCAATAACTTGCCAGTCTCTAAACCGATTTCTTATATAACTTGTCAGTCTCTAAACTG
Source organism: Mesocentrotus franciscanus (assembly GCA_037976565.1). Taxonomy (NCBI): domain Eukaryota; kingdom Metazoa; phylum Echinodermata; class Echinoidea; order Camarodonta; family Strongylocentrotidae; genus Mesocentrotus; species Mesocentrotus franciscanus. Next base: position 34,539,732 of record CP137674.1, on the reverse strand, counting down.
ATTTCTTATATAACTTGCCAGTCTCTAAACTGATTTCTTATATAACTTGCCAGTCTCTGAACTGATTTCTTATATAAATTGCCAGTCTCTAAACTGATTTCTTATATAACTTGCCATTCTCTAAACTGATTTCTTATATAACTTGCCAGTCTCTAAACTGATTTCTTATATAACTTGCCAGTCTCTAAACTGTTTTCTTCAATAACTTGCCAGTCTCTGAACTGATTTCTTCTAAAACTTGCCAGTCTCTATACGGATTTCTTCAATTAGTCGCCAGTCTCTGAACTGATTTCTTTATACACCCTCATTTCAAAAGTTTTGAAAGCACTGGCATGTTAGGTGACGAAGTCAATCTAATCGCTCGTGCTTGTAGTGTTACGAATTTAAAAAGAGGACTTTCAAAAATATGACCCAATACCGTATTATTGTGTTCGGTGGGGCATAAGTAACCGGTGGTACAAAGTAATCATGTATATTGTGGGGTAACAATAATATGAGCCTCGACAGGACTCCTATATACTTCTAGAAACTTTTGTAAATAAATTTACACAATATGAAAGAGGCTTCCAAGAAACAATTTTGTTGATAATAATACAAAAAGCATAGACGCATTCAGACTTAAATAATTGAAAACCACCTGTTTAATAATGAAAATGAAATATTGCATGAAATATGGATTCTTCTAAGAAAGGAACACAGCAGAATCCCAGTCAACAATATCGATGCAAATCCCACAATGTAAAACATTTCAGAATAGCCTAACTGGCAAATCTTTATCAGATTTTTCACACCCATACTTCTTTTTAAGGTATGCATTTTCCAATTAAATTGTGACATATTTTTCGCCTGTCTTTTTTTCCTTTTTGGCATTGGAGGCTATTGCCGGTCATACAGTATGTAATCTTCCAAAATGTAAGCTTAACCGACAGTTCGCGCCTTTTGCGTTGATTTTAGATTTTGAATTAATTGATTTAATTCTAGATACACCTCTGTAGACAGACGTTTAAGTCCAATTGTATTAATTTATTCAGATTTTGTCATCACATTGACCTTAGCGTCGTCTGCAGTGTTGTCTTCAACACGTTTCAAACTTTCATAGGTGTTTATAGGAGGCGACTCAAAAGTTGGGTTCTCATAATGCTAATCTGCGGGTATGGTGAATGGTCTATCTTTCTGATAGTCCTCAATTTAGTCGATTTTATAGAAATACGGAAATAAAGGCATCTGATTGATATATATTTCATCGTTTTCAACGTTTAACAGCAAATATCGATCTACAAAAAGCGATACTTATTTCATTGCAAATTCTGATATCATAACGATGTTTATAAAAAAAAAACAACATCTAACTCATATACAAATCGATGTTCATGAAGTTACTAAACACATGTTAACAATAATTATCTTGACATTACGTACAGAAGATCATCAAATATCAATTATCGATGAAAGAGATCATTTACATTGTCTTCAAAAATTATATAATACCCTTGAATGATATAATTGAAATAAGAACTGTCATCACTAATCATGCTAATCATTTTCGACGTTAACTACCAGCGCAAGTTACTATTTTTGATACATTCTCTTGACTGTGCTGCAGTGGCGGATCCAGGGGTGTTTTTGCCAGGGAAGGGGATGTACAAACAAAAATAATGGTCACTATCCCCCGTTGAGCAAAAACAAAAAATGCTCACCCCCCCGCTTATTCACCGGCTGGCTGAGTCGCCGCTAATATTTTCTCACGAATTGGGCCCCCTCTCTGGCCCCTTCCTCCCTTGCCGCCGGCTGGATCTGCCCCTGCTGTGCTGTATGGAGTATAACCTTATCCACATGAAAACTAAAAACAACATCTTAGATTTTGATGCTGCTGTTTACATGACACGATCGCAAAGACTTTAAAACCTCAACTCATCAGGGGCAATGTCTTGCAGAATTCATGTCTGGATGACGTAATGTGTCATTTTTTTGTTCACACAGGTAATGCGAAAGTCCTTGATGATAGTAATGATAGTAAAGATAACTTTAGTAGCAGAATGCTCCGTACCAAGGTCTCTCAATCTTCTTATATATTGTTCCTCATTCTGTATACCTTAATGTGTATGAATGATCACATTAAAAAAAAAATCACGAACGTGACAATATTGTGTCAAAGTTTTTAACATATCCCCCCAAGAAAAAAAAAGAAAAAAAGAAAAAGATCAGCAGAAAAAGAAAGAAATTGACCTTAGTAATAATATTATAAAAGAACTAGTATGTAATATGTAATAATCTATAAGAATTTAATGTAATATGTAATAATCTATAAAAGCTAGTTATTGTTTTTGTTTATTGCTCGCACACATTACATTTTTAAGGAGGGGTAGAGCCTACGTTCAATTTACACTCAGCAGAACACCCTCTTCCGCCTCCTTTGATAAGTGAACAACGTCCCATGTCATTCATAATGCGGACAGATTTAGCAGTCAGCATTCTCAATCGATTTCAAAATATTCTTCCTTCCTCGAGGACCCTCTTCGATATTGATATAATTTGTATCACCCTGTTGTACCGATGTTAATTCAAGTTCTTGATAAGCAGTGCCATCATTGCTCACTCGTTCATACAGATCCTGATAGGTATTAGCAGTTTCTGGCGATTGCGTATCATGATATGTGTTCTTTTCATTCTCTCCTTTATCAGGTTGTCGTCTGTGTTATGATAACGTGGAGTAACAATGAACTACAAGTGTATAGTTAAGCAAAATAAACATAGGCCTATGCCCGTATTCTACTAAAATTTAAACCCGAAGCTGGGCTCATATAAGCTAGCTTTTGTGCAAAACCGTGTTTAACAAAGGAGCTATTTCTGAGGTCTACGATTTATTTTATTAAACATGATTATAGATCCAGGGTCGTGTTAAATTAAATAGTAGTATACATTATACGGAGCATAACTGTCAGTCTGACTCCATGATCAGATGATAGTAGGCTCTCGCTAAAGATAATGGCCAAGATAACTAAAGCTGATTACCTTGAGGACTATTGAAAAACAAATTATCTGATAACGCAGTTATAATAATACGCGTCATAATAAAGCAGATAAATTTACACATTTTCAGAATGAAGATGTAGTAGTTGTTTAAGGCAGGGGGAGTGGAGGAATTTGTCAATTACATGTATAATACTCTTTTCCACAAGGGCACATCTGTGTTTGAATAGTGGCCTGCTGCTTAATAATCTAGAATATTGTCCGTGTTATACAACAGAGGAAGAAGAATCAACCAAACGAGATTACTCTGAAAAGCACTTAAAACTTGACTGCTAGTAGTCAGATGGGTGTAATAAATTTCCACTAAATAATTAGAGATTTACTTTGAAAACCAGTACAGTAGCCCAACAAATTTGAGCATGTTAAGGGTATCTGGAAACTATTTGCAATGAAAGCTGATGAGAAGCAAACATGTTCATACCTTCTGAAAAAACCCACAATTAGGATGATACAGATAACACAGATAAGAATAATCGATGGGATGAGACCAGTAAGAAGTAGAGCTCTAAGAGAGTATCTTGACTCATCACCTGGAATAATACAAGATAATAGAAACAACAAACAAGTAAATATTCGAAAGGATACATCAGGAAATTTAGAAGAGGATATGTTAAAACATAAAAACACAAATATGACAACCTTACCATCAAGCAGTAGTGGAAATTATTATAAACGACAAAAAAATTACTGAAAAAATAATTATTATATCAGCTTACCTACAGCTTATACCAGTTTTGTTGTTGACCATTCAATAGAACCAACACCATTCACCGTTATCCAAAGGTGCAAACCCCAAATGTGCATAATTCCGAAGGTTCGTTACCCCGAAGGTTCATAATTCTGATCTCAGAGCATATTAAGCAATAACAACTTACGTGAACATTGGGTGGTCCCTTCTACCTCCAATCGGCGTCCCTGGCCTGCTACAAATAAAGAACCTTTTACCTTTATTGTATATGTATGCAGTGGCGGATCCAGAAGGCGGGGGGCCCGGGCCCCCTCCACTGGCAAAAAACAGGTAAAAACAGGTTAATTTTACCTTTAATTTTTTTTTTAATAGTGGTCACTATCCACCCCCCCCCCGCTTATTCACCGGCTGGCTGATTCGCCGCTAAATATTTTCTCACGAATTGGGCAAAAAAGTGCTCCTTACCACCCCGCTTATTCGCCGGCTGGCTGACTCGCCGCTAAATATTTTCTCACGAATTGGGCCCCCTCTCTGGCCCCTCCCTTGCTGCCGGCTGGATCCGCCCCTGTATATATGTCTGTATCACAGCTATTCTAATATAAGCTACATGTCTACAAATTTAGGGCAAGGTTTTTATATTTGTAAATAAATCTTTGTATGTAACAAACCAAGAGGCGCATTATGACCATTTCATATTTTGTATCATAATTTTTTTTTTTACCCGGCAATGGGGAAGTCATTAAAGGTGACCATTCACCGGGTCCTGCTCCATTCAAAACTCGAACCTGAAGAAAAGAGGGATGAAAAGGGGATGACATTTTTAAAAATGTATTAAAATTAATATCAATCATTCCCGGCATCTGGAATATATTAACGTCAAAACAGCTATTAATTAAAGGTAGTGTATCCCTTTTGCAGCCAACATCAAATTCTGTAGAACTTTGCAGGAATTATGAATATGATACGTATGTCCTATATGTGAAATTTAAACGTTAGCAGTGCCCTAGTATTCAAATTATGCAAGGAAACCCGTTTACATTCTAGACTTCACTGTCAGACACTATTGAGTGACTGACTTACTTCTTTACCTTTGGTAATAACATACACAAAATGAGCTGTAAAGGGTACATTAGCATTTGTCTACATCAATAACCCACTTCTTGTAATGGCCAAAATTAAACTGATTGAATCTTTGCGCAGCACAAAACGTACGACCATTAGGTACAAGAGTCTGAAAATCAGACTATTAAATGAAACGACTGCAATCCCTAAATTCGATTCGACAACTAACGGTCGTTATTTTCCCACAAAAAGACATTTTCAAGCCCTTTCGTTTTGAGGGAAGTTCTAAATTAGTATTGTCTTTCAAATGCCGTTGGTATTTAAACTTTTCATTTGTTTGGCCTGCAAATGGGACATACTACTTTTCACATAAACCAACATATCATCAAGCTGTCTACAAGAAGACCTTAACTGTCATTGACAGTACGTAACTTGTATGGCCTTCTTACAGACAGTAAACAATATTTGATTGCAAGAAATGGTACTACCACGAACAAGTTGAATTTGCCTAATTCATACAATTGCATACAATTTAAGCAGTTATTCTAACAATGACTTGTTTATTATTTCGAGGCATTCTTTTTTGGTTGTCCATGAGTGGCCCTCCAAAATTCAAGTATTACTTTAATTATTACTTTCTCAAAATTCCTTTACTTTGAGACAGCACGCAAGAACTTTACCTCAATTTCAAATTGACTGTCTTTTGTGACTCCTTCGGTAATCACATACTTGTTTCCCGTAAGTTGATTGGTAACATTTACTAGTACTGGATCAAGTGGTTCTGGTTTTGTCCGGGTGTATCTGAGTTGGTATCCCCTTACATCTCCATTGAGGTGAGCCGGGCTTGCAGCATCCCAGAGCACAGTTACAGTTTCGAAGGTGGCTTCAACAGTTACAGTGGGCGCAGGGGCAACTAGATACGAAAACAAAAACATTGAAAAGAAGTATGGAAACTATTTGATTAAAAAGCACATGCTCAAAAGGCATAAAATAATAAATATAATTCCTGGATTTGTGGAAGCATAAATCTTGTTGTATTTCGTCTCATAGTTCGAAATAAACGGGTAATGCAGTTAAAAAGCTATTTTTTCATTTTGATTTGAGGCAAAGAAAAATCCAAGGAAGTTGTCAGATGTTATGTGAGTGATATATCTCTTACTTAATAACAAGATTCAAGACTATCTTGAGACTTGGTCTTGGGACTTCTCACTCTTCTGAGTTTGAGTTTGTTTACTAAAAAGAGTCAAATATAACTTTCTATAATTTTTTTCTAAAACAGAAATTACAGTCACAAAACAATGATTCAACAAATAAGTAGCTTCCTTACATACTTATCTAATCATTTGTTGAATCATTGTTTTTGTATTTATACTTAAGATTCACAAACACTCAAGCTTAAGTTTCCCTTCAAGTTTATGCAAGACTACAAGAACACAGACACAACAAACAACATAACTATAAAACATAGGATACACAGAAAATTATGTGATCTAAATGCAGGATCTTACCAAACCTTTACATTTCTATAAAGAGACATGCATGGTTGTCCCTTTTCAGTTTCATAATGTTTAGAAATGATCTTATTAAACCTTTAAAACATGTTAATAGATGCGCATACCTCCTGCAGTATCATTACATTTGGACAATTATTTGTGCATGTAATTTCATTCTACTACTTCACATACATGTATTCTCGTTTCATGCTTGTTTATAAAATTATGCTGTTTTTCCTCTTACGCATTTCCTCTGTGATCTGTGTAAAGCCATCTCCTCTTGGTGTCTCAGAGTCTTTATTGTAGACTACAACCTGGATGAGATACTGGGAGTACGGTTCAAGGGTCAGGGTGTATTCAGACGTTGAGGAGTCAAACGGAATATCGATGGAGTTCTCATTGGGGTCAGCCGTTGAGATCCCACACTGGATGTCAGACCGGATGAAGTAGATGCGAATTCCTCCCACTCCACTGGCACAGTTAGAAGCATTGGATGGAGGATTCTACGAGATAAAAAGATACAAAAGACTTATAAAATTCAAACATTATAAATCATAGTTTTTAGTTTAATTATTACATAAGTAATATAATATTTCCCATGGAAAGAAGCATGATGGTTTATCCACGTCTCTTCCAGGAAGACAAAATATAGCTGTATCCCGATCAACACTATACTCCATTAACATTCCTGAGTACTGAATTAGCTGTTGCAGAGATTTAGGATGTGAAAATCTCAAAACTGTTAAAAGGTCTAAAATGTTGTAAACAAATATTTTGAATAATTTCCCTAAAGTATGTTGGCAATAGATTCATTATTAGCAAAATTACAGTAATTTCTCTTTTAAATCTGAATTTTGCAACGGGCAATTTTTTATCCACCACAAATTGTGTACACACTTTCATAAACTCTTTTGCTCTTACAGAAATTTTGTGAGATAAGTTTTTGAGGGCTTCAAAATCACTGATAGGGGATTTCAATCAGTGAATCACTTCACTGATATACTTATTATATTTGACAATTTTATAGCACTCATATACACCAGGTTCTCGTTAGGTTATCAATTTCAGTTCTCCCAGCATTCAAGGAATTCCTTCCTATATACCCGGTTTAATTTGACACCTGGGTCGAGAATGGCAAATGTAGATAAATGTCTTGCCAAGCTAGGACATTAGTGCCCTGCTGGGGCTTGAACCAACAGCCTTCACATGTCCAGTCAAAAGATTAAACTACTCGTGCTCAACGCATCTGGAATAAAAATTAGCCTACCTCCCAAGATACCAAGATTTCTCCAGGTCTAGTCCCCTTAGCGACGTTAACGGATGATGGTGCTTCACTAGGAGCTACATGCACAATAAAAACAAGATCAAATATTTGTTATATTAAAACATTCTTAATTCATTATCTAGCGGTTTATTGCACTGGAGAATATCTAATCCACTACATCGCCATGAAGTTTAGAAGCTGTACCTGCATCTAAGATTTTATGAGGTGCATTTTCATCATGGTTTGGTTTTCAATTGTGTGTAAATACAAAAAAAAGTATTTCATTAACAACTTCACAAGTCATGAGCCTGTTTTGAATTTCAAGAAAATGAGACAAATTATTCTAGTTTTTTTGTCAACACTTTTGGCAGTTAAAACTGCCTAAATGATCATTTCTTTGTACAAACCTGCCAATTTATTGTAGTGAAAATTGTAATGCTCAGCTGTGTTTTAACATACCTGTAAAAGATGAATCTAGTTGATATTGTTTTGAGACAATCATATTGAATTAAATAGGCTTACGAAGTATAAGACTAGATGTCAGTGAATTTCTTTAGTGACATTTAAACATTATTTTTCCTAAGAATTAAATTCAATAATCTTATAATTTGTGAACATTCTTTTTAATATAAATTGTTGATCCATACAAGTTCAGGCAAGAGTTTTAAGTGATATATCATTTAAGTTTATATTCTTTTCGGATTAAATGAATTGAAAATGGATGCATACATGAGAGGTTTAATATTCAAATAAAGATGCAGGGTATTATATGCAGTGTATATAGTATTATGTCACAATGTAAAATCACATTGGATATACCTTACTAAAGAAAGCTGAACATGCTACAGTAACATTTAAAATATCTCAAATCATAAGCATCAAAACCTTACGTGAACATTGGGTGGTCCCTTCTACCTCCAATCGGCGTCCCTGGCCTCCTAATCCAGGTCTAAATGCTGCTACACCAAACACGTAGTCTGTATCTGGACTTAGACCAGTCACTGTTTCAGATGGTGCTTGGCCGTCAGACCTGGGAGTTACTTCTTGATATTCTGCTTGTGGGTCGTTCAGTCTATAGTAGACACGGTACCTGTCAAGAGGAGGATCACCCATATCTGTTGATGCATCCCAGGCATCCCACATCAGAGTAATTGATTCATTGGTTGCTCCGCTCACGACGGGTGCACTAGGGAGTTCTGGCTGGGCTACAGTGAGATAAAGAAAAAAATATTCAATGAACCAGTGAAGATTGAAAGAAACAGAGTATTTCTAAATTCAAACGGTTATTTTAAATTGTGTCGGACAAATAGCAAAGTTTTGAGCAAATGTTTCTTAAATTCAACAGACTATTTTGAAAAAATTTGAAAATGTATTTCTCCTGTTTTCCAACAAGAATAATGCTTTCTTCAGTCACAAATATCTGGAAACAGCTCACAACAAGCATATACAGAGTTTTTTTAATGTCTGACCTCTGAAACCAGTATATAAATTAACCTATTGCATACTGCAACCAGCTGGTCCCTGTGTTAAGTCTATGGGAATGGGAGAATACAGCAGTCAAAGGATTCCAATAATCATCCTACACAAGCATCATCATTTATTACAAAACAAATTGTGAGTAGTAATGAGTTCTGGTAACGAGGTACATAACTAAAATCACTGAATTAAACAAAATTTACTTTAATATATTTCTTTTGTTTAGTAAAGGTGTCGGTCTGCAGCTGGCAATGATAGTATCATGAGGAAAATATATATATAATGATTGAAGGGAGGGGGATTCCCTGATAGTTTGTTTTGTATTTGATCATTAAAACATAAAACAGAGTCATTTCTTTGTATATTACAAAACTACATCCATCCACTTACTAAATTCTCCATCGGCAGTGATAGTTTCACTCCAGAAGTTGATCACATCAGAGAGAGCGCAGTAAAATATTTCTCCAACTTTCACATCGGCCACGAGAAATGGAAACTTCGCATTCGGGGGAACTCCAGTTCCATTGTGTAGGCTTATTATGTTTTCTCGTGTGTAACTTTCACTGCCGAATTTCCTGTAGAGATTGACCACTGGAGCCGTGGAGATGAGATTTCCATTTTCCGGGCAACAGAAGTAATTGGCGCGCTGTCCCTTGTTTGTCTTTTCATATTCAACCGTAAAAGCTACATGAAAAGAGAGATAAACTGACTGCGGTTTTGCATGACAAAGTTTTTGGGCAATAGATATTCTAACTGGCATCCCAGCAGGTACATGTATATCACTACCAGACTGCTAATTTAAACTAATTTTTATGACCTGTTCAAGTCCAAGGCTGATTGTAGTTATGTCTACAACTTAAAACCTGCAACATTTGGTATTATCTTGTCAAATTTGGTAGTGGGACATATTGTATTTAATTTTTCTCTAAAATGAACAGATGCCAATTCTCACTTGGAATTTAAAATTGCTTCTGTTTGATTGCAATAAATTTGCAACATATGCTTGTGCATTTATGGTTTGAACACATGATCAGACTGGTAAAATTGATCATCATGATGGCAGATTTGTGCATTGAGGGGATATTTAATAGTAAAGAAGCTCTGCTCAAGCTTTGTACATTTTATTTCAACACAGTATGTTTATTTGTGTACATTTGAACATTCAACAATGTTTTGAATGGTGTGTGATGAATGAGTTAAGATCATTACATTCATGTTTACCATAACAGTTAATACATGTAAATCAGTAATAACAAATATATTTTCTACTGAGAACAAGAAGGGCATATTAAAGTTGTTTGTATAAAACAACAACACTTATTTGTTAGCAAGTATTCGATTAACTGAAAAGGTGTCACGTGACACTCAACAATTTGATATACACGCATGAGCCTTTATGTATGTATAACGCGAACAAAAGTGAATTAGACTGCGCACATGTATCTCTTCCCTGCGCGTACCCATTGTTTGCATTGTCTTAGCTGCACATAGTCTGACGCAAAGGCAACCTGAATAAAATTGAGAGGCCTAGAATCCAAATGATAGCATATACCCTTTACTTTATTTATCAGGTATTGCACGCATCTCGTTGTTCAATAATCAAAATACATGAACCAACAAATTCAGAATTTGTTGGTTCGTATATTTTGTTACATAAAACGCCAAAGCATGTTATAATTGTATAATATTGCAATACTTACACTCACAATTAGGCCCATATCTACCAATCATGCATTCTGTAACAAAAAAAATTGAAATGAATTATCTGCAACCAAGCACAAAACATTAGGTGAGAGAATAGATTTACTGCATACTACACAGAAACATTATCAATATTAATCATTACAACGCCATGGACCATGTTTTGGGGAGTATATATCCTTCTGCTACACGTGTACATACTAATACAAGTGTCTTTTAAGATGAGTTAGTCATCACACTATACACAGCTGAAAGTTCCCATTTTTATGTTCAGAACAAAAATACCTGTAACACTGTATGAATCAATCAGTATATATCTGTATCAAATCACCACTATAACTCATAAATTGCAATACTCATCAATATTTTGATAATTTGTTTTAACATCTTGCACGATTTTTTTTGTTCCAACTAATATCTCTCATCATTGGTTGAAATTATGTTGTTATTGTAATCTTCAATGTTTATATAAACATGTCTTTTCTCCCTCTTCTTCTTTTTCAAGTTTTATCTCGTCTGTCCTTTCCTTTCCCAGAATCCCTGTCCTTTTCCTTTCCATGTCTTTTTCCATTTCCTTGTTGATTTTGTTGTGCAATCTTTTTCCTACGTTGTATATTACTGTGCATATTACTGTATGTAAAAGGACCAATTATCTATGTAATATATTTCTAAAATCTTCTTAAATTCAATTTTCTTCAGCCTCCGGCTACTATTTTGAATATACATGTATGTTTTTTAATCAATAAACCAGTTCAATTCATATTAAATCATATCAAAGTAATGTCAAGAACCAAAATACACACATAGGTGTAAACACTGCTCATACATGTACACCAGACAACACAACTAGCAATAATATAATCAATACTTAAGTTGGCAACACTGATACATTATTAGACTGACCTTGACAGTTGGTCCCTGTCCATCCTGGTTCACATTCAGTAGAGCTTCCTGTACAGACTCCAGTAAATCGATCACACTCTCCTGATACACAGTGACATGTCTCTGTGCAACTAGCGCCAAACTCACCTTGATCACATACTGATAGATGTTTGTTATGAGAAAACAAATTTTTAAGAGCCACATTAAGTAAACCCCCGCCGTGCTGTCACATTCTTGTTTACATGTAAATATCTGTTGTGCAGTTGTGTAGATCATTATCATATACTTAGCTATGGACCAACATATATGTCGATATTTGAACATAGGGCTCATGTATACAGACTCAAAAACTTTTAATCTCGACCCCCTTCTAAAAAATTTAGTGTACAGCCCTACTGTATGTATATTTATATATACTGCAATCATTTACATTTTCTGATGGTGTCTGAACTTTAGCATTTATTTCATAATCAAAATAGAGAGTGGTACAATTAGATCATAATTGAACAGACATATATCACATATAGCATAAATGGCCCAGGACAATGGATTTGCCAAAGCAGGGCATAACATATAAACATAAAACATACAGTAATGTTGTACCGATATGATACATAGTTCAATGTGATAATATATATGAGGTAATTTAAAATTTCAGAAATATTAATTAAATGGAAATGAATTAGATATAGGTGTTTTATTGTTATTTATTTTATCATATGTGAATAATGTGGTAAGTAACGTGGAGTATATTGATGACAGAGGGCGGTAGACTAGAGTCAGTGAGAGAGAGAGAGAGGTGACATGCTTTTGATAGGTAAGAAAGTTCTGGGAAGGAAGTAAAGAGGAAAGATGGGGAAAGAAAAATAGAGAAGGGAAGAGTAAAGGGAAACGGTATTTGAAGAGGACGGAAGTAGTCCACCTTGACAGGTAATGACTAGAGTCATAGAAAATGAGCTATACATAGTTACAAATGCATATTTGATGTTTGTGTGTTAATTCCCATTTGTGCCAAATGAGTGAAGATTCAATGTTCCATGACTATAACCCAATTGGCAGTATTTCACTTCCTTCTATTGGTTAGATACCTGTAGTACAGTCCAATCCTTTGTATCCTGGTGTACATGAACATCCATAGGGATCAGGCACACAAACCTGAAGTCCACTGCATGCTGTCCTATCATCTGAAATCTCGTAGTCACATCTATACTCGCAATTACGACCATAGCGATTTCCACCGCACGCTAGATATAGTGTTGTAGACAAAGAAGATAAAGGTTATTTTTAAATTTGTAACTATTTAAATTACTAACAGCATTACAGGAACAAATTGGGATTTGGGTCAATTTACTTTCAACAACCCGGCTACCTATTATATGTCATTACATTCCAGAGAAGCACATAGAATCGTGATACTGGATGAGTTTATGATTAGGGATATGAGATGATCAGGGCTATAATCACATATGTACTTGAAATTACGATCGAAGCGATTTAAACCGCAAGGTGCATATTTGATTTGAATTTGAATTACAAAATAAATTCATTGTAGTTTCAATTTCTTTTCATTATAGATATATGAAGATAAAAGTATTATCGACTTATAGTTTTTTATAGTTATTTTAATAGACAATAAAATGTGATTCAAAATAAAGTACCTACCTAATAAATAATAAATATCTCAAAGAAAAAGAAAAAGAAATGTATTCCTATAAGGAATATGGTTACAGTTTTCATCAGTACATTAGGACGTAAGACAAACTGTGTTTATTCGTCTTTGGTCTTATGAGTCTTACTGGTTCCGACGTCTCTAAAGTTATAAGGATATTTCTATTTGGTCCTAAAAGTATTGAGTATCAATATTATGGCAACTGCTCTTGCAAAATTAAAACAATCATAAAATATATATCAAGATCTTACCCATTTCACATCCATTTCCCTGAAATCCTGGAGGACAGATGCATATCCCTGTTTGATCATGACAGATTCCTCCATTGTAACATGATGGACATATCTGGGTACATCCACTAGATACATCATAGCGACCGGCAGGACATGCTGAAAATTAAACACCGATAACACGGTAACATTTAAGCCTGAGCCCCCCCCCCCCGCACCCTGAAATGAAAATATTCATAACAGTTAGTCAATGGTACACAAATAGAAGGTTGAGTTCTGGAAAAGGTGAACAAAAAATTAGGAGCTTTTTCGTTCTTTTTATGTTAGTGTGGAAGAATTGAAAAAAGTCTCATGAATGGGATGGCTCTCAAAATGCCCATGTACTCAAATTATAATAAGTAACAGCTAAAGGTAATTGTGGACCCACACATCAAGTTCTTTTTTCGTGGAAAGAAACGAAGCTGTTAAATTTTAATTTATGCATATTCAATTCAATTCAATTCGATTCAGCTCAACTCAATTCAATTCAATTCGGGTTTTTCAGCCATATAAGGACATTATTGCAAGGTAAGCAATCCCCAAACTGATCCTAAATACTGAAAGGTTATGGATATTTCGGGGGAAATTTTATGTGCGGTCGAAATGTGACTTCGTAGACAACGCTGTACGGCGTATATTTTGTAGCCCTCACCCCTTCCCTGTTCCAGTTTAAAAACATTAAAATAGAAAACAAATTCAAATATGCAAAGTACAATAGTCCTAGATTATAAAGGAAAATTAAACTAATAGAAAGCGGGGCTAGTGAGTTTTCAAGTTTGATCGACACTTTTATCACATTTTCTGGAATATTGAAGGTAAGTTCTTCTTAACCTTTTTATTTCAAAATCACCTCTATTTTTTAAAATTTAAGGGTAATACAGAACAAAACTAGGTTACTTTAATGTACGGCCGCACTACAGGAAATACACAATGAAAGACATATTACAAAATATATTACGTTGAAACATAAAATATACATACAAACCACTTTTGGATAAATTGTAACATAAGTGAATTAGTTGGAAACTATTCTGAGAGGAGCACGAGGAATTCTCACGATGGTAAAATGGTAATAACGTGAATACCCTCACATTGCTTTCCCATACCCATATACTAGTACAATGACTCAATTAACAATTAATTACCTCTAACGATCAGTCTAAGAAGTCCAGCTCTTGCAAATGCCCTCTTCACCTCCAAATGAAGCTCATAAACACCACCATTTGAGGTATCTACCTCTCCTATGATTGTGTAGACAGTCAATTCCGTAAAGATCGTGTCAGCAGAGATAGTTTCAACAGGGTCAGTTGTACCATTAAACCTCCAGACCTTGTTTCCCACACTAGGAGTAACCTCAGTAAAATCAACCGTAACGTTCACATCCCCCTTGTTGACAGTCTTTGAAAACCTGCCACTTGTGGGCACAAACTTAGCTGAAAACGAAATGAACGAACTATCATGACTACGAATGTGATATGATAATAAAAGAATAATAATAATAAGAAAAATGAAAAAGAATACGATAGAATACAACAAAATACCACAGTCACACCGACAAGACCGACACCAGATCAACAACAGACCGACCAATATATTACATTACCCCTAAATGGTCAATAATCGGTCGGTTTGGAGTCGGTGTGGAGTTAGTTTGGCGGTGTGACTGAGGTATCAGGATACAGAAAATCGTGTTTTATGGTTCACACAATATCAAGTCAGTCGTAAATTAGCTTCAGTTTCATATAAAGACAATAGAAATATGATTTTATTAACCCTTTACAGAAAGTTCGCTGTTAAAAAAACAACAGAAAAATCAATTTGAAATGTAAAAGCCACCGAAATAGACACGCTTCATTTTCTAAACTTTTATGAACGAACAAACATTGTCTACCGGGGACATGTAGAAAAAGGTTCCAATAATAATGATGGATAAGACGTCTGCTTTATCTCTACAAGGGAAAAGTGGATACTTTGAAAGTCATTTTGTACACAAAAATAGCAGTCTAGAATTGCGCATCAACAATCACAAATCAAACATACCCTCATTAATTAGTCTACATTATTCATACTGTTTCAAAGTCAATAACAGTAAGCATGCTTCAATATGCTTTACAATAAGCATGCCGGACTAAGTATTAAGAAACAATGCAAAGTGATAAAAAAGGGGAAAAAGGAAAACAAATGGTAGCTACAATCGCGAGGCTTCTCTTATCAAATTTAGTCTGAATACGAAAACGATTATTTCTAATTACCATCAGATCTCAAGAAGACTGTCGGTACAACTGAGCGTTCTCCATCCAGGGATGCAGCACAGTAGAAGGCGCCATACGACCTGTGATCAGTTGTCTCCAGATTTATTCTGTAGGCTTGACTTGTTGGTGGATTACCAGCTTCAATAGCAACACGGGGCGGCGGATCATCATTAGCTGGGTTAGGTATACCATTTATATCATTGTATACATAGACATACCTCCCTCTGGACACATCAGCATTCAAATAAGGGGAACTCCTGTAGCACTCAAAAAAAGGGTTACCAGTCTCTGTACTTGTATATCCTCTACTAGTGGTAGATATATAAACAGATGCCGATGCTGAAAATCAAACAGATGAACACCTGTGAAAATCGATCAACATTAATCAAGGAAGGAATGAAAAAGATCAGACCGTATAAGCAGCATCTAGATCAGAGAGCTTAAATCGACCAAAATTCCGTAATTTTCCGCTATGACGTTCATGTACATTAAAACAAAAAGGAAAATGGTTTTAATGTAAGAGCTTATATGCGAAACATCATCCAAACGCTGTTTACACCACCATAATTTTAATCAATTATTAGACGAAGCCAATTTGAAACCCAGTTATTATCAGCGTTTTAAGTAAACTGCTGAAATGATAACCGTCATTCGCCATATAAAAAACATAATGCTTCATGTATGTATATCTATGACATCAGGAGATTACCGTGTCTTACAACTGTATTCGCTTACCTCCACGAACATGCAGCATTATAACACCAAACAGTATCCTCATAAAATCCATGTTTAATTTGATAACGAATTACTAACGTGACCAGTGACCAAAACGCCAAGAGAAAACCAAATGACTGAAAGCCGAATCACGTACTGTTATATACGCAACTTGTTTCAATTGAGGAAGTACTGTGAATATTAACCACTACCGAATAAATAAAAACAATTCATAATTGAATAAAGGGCGTCTAAAAAAATGCAAAGAGATTTTGATTGGCAATATCTTTAAGAATTACTTAAACATTCTCAATAAAATTTAGTAAAATGTCGTAGTAGTAGTATTTCCTAACACAACTCCATGTGAATTTCACAATGATTTAAGCTTTAATTACAAAGATTGCTTTTGCAATTTTAAAAGTCTTACAGAAAGAGAGAGAGAGAGTGCGTTCAATAGTATCATTGCACAAAAGTCACTTCTGCATTTAACGACAGACCTTTCCATTGAAGCCATTCTAAGAATTTAGCTTTTTTAATGAAATCTCCAAAGTCATGAATGTGTATTAAATATACCGCTTAAGTCGCAAATACGAAAGAAGTTTGTCAGGTAAGTTTGATTACAT
Source organism: Mesocentrotus franciscanus (assembly GCA_037976565.1). NCBI lineage: Eukaryota > Metazoa > Echinodermata > Echinoidea > Camarodonta > Strongylocentrotidae > Mesocentrotus > Mesocentrotus franciscanus. The sequence continues at coordinate 34,522,609 of CP137674.1, read as the reverse complement.
CAACAACTTATTATTATAGCGTGAACAATGCTGTGAAAAACAGCGGAGCATTGTTTTAAAAGAAAATATTATCTATTGTTATCTCTATTTCAAGTAAAGCAACAAACAGCCATTAGTTAAATGATATTCATTTAGTGATCAGGGAACATCTCTTTACATGTCCTTCATTTTTCTCCACATTTTGTATTTGGTATGATATAGCTACTACATTTCTATGAAGAGATAGTTTTGTAGTACTTGGACTTGGACTTGGACTTGGACTTGGGCTTCTATAATTTATAACAATTATCGACAATTTTTCGAGTACAAAGTACTATAAGAACAAACGCAGAGCAATGCAGACGGTACTCGCAGGCGCACTGCGGAGGCATTTCTAATTTTATATTTGAAATCAGCGGCGACACACGGTTTTTTACAAAGACATTTAAGAGTATCAAGATTAGTGGGAATTCACAAAAAGATTAGAAGATGTTAATGCATATTGAGAATGGTTGAGAACATTCACAGATGTTTTCTTTTTGTTTGAGACACCCTGTATGAAAAGGAAAATACTTCACCATGTCCGATTTAACAGGAAGCCGCAGTAGACGGGAAAAGTTCAATCCATTTCAATGTTCATCGGTGGTTTGGTGTTTCATTTCGAGTTATTTTATCATGACTATAGTTTTATTACGATTATTATAATAATGATCATTATCATTCCTGGCATTATAACCCCTAAGGATGCAAATTGATACCTTTATTTCTTAGTGTGTATAGTAGATTTTAGCCCCGTGGTCAGACGTCATATTCACAGGCCGATAAAGCTTCATTATTAGCAGGGGTCATTTACCAAAGTACCCAATTGCACCCGATAACAGCGGTCACAATGCTCAATGACAGACTTTGGGACAATGGTATTAATGTACCCTTTTCCGCAAGAAAAAGGTGCAGACGTATTCTAGTGGTCGCGAACATCACCGAAAAAATTTAACGCGAAATTCTAGGTCTCATACGTACACAAAGTTAATATGAAATGATATCCGCATGCTAAAGCGGTAGGCCTTAAATTATTAAACGTTATGCAGGGGAATAGTGATATATAATACAAACATAAATGCAATTGTGAAAGAAAACTGAACGTTCTTTACACTTATAATCAGGCCGTAATATGAATTATTTAAAAATCACAGAGTTTATCAATGTATAAGTATAAGAGCATGTATGATTCAAAATCAACTTTCTATTTTGTGACCTCAATGAAAGGTAATTTCCTTCCGTTTTTATTGCAAACAGGATATCCTTGTGTGCAGATAGTTATTTAAAGGTACTATGTCCCATTTGCAGGCCAAAAAAAAAATGAAAAGGTTAAATTCCAACGGCATTTGAAAGACAATACTAATTTAGAACTTCCCTTAAAAAAAAGGGGGCTTGAAAATGTCTTTAAGTGGGAAAATAACGACTATTAGTTGTCGAATCGACTTAGGAGCTATAGAGCCAGTAAGTAATAGTCTGATTTTTCAGACCATTGTACCGAATGGTCGTACGTTTTATGCTGCGCAAAGATTCAATCAGTTTAATTTTGGCCATTACAAGAAGTGGGTTATTGATGTAGACAAATGCTCATGTACCCTTTACAGCTCATTTTATGTATGTTATTACCAAAGATGAAAAAAGCCAGTCAGTCACTCAATAGTGTCTGACAGTGAAGTCTAGCAAGTAAACGGGTTTCCTTGCATAATTTGAATATTAGGACACTGCTAACGTTTAAATTTCACAGATAGGACATACATGACATATTCATAATTGCTGCAAAGTTCTACAGAATTTGATGTTGGCTGCAAAAGGGACATAGTATCTTTAATGCACCAATAGTCTGTAATAGCTTGAAGTACATTAGGGTATTCTAAACGGTAAGAGATCACCTGACAGATATTTCGTCAAATGGGCGATAAAAACATTTACATCACATGTAGTCTTATTGGTCCTGATTCTGATTCATCCTCCTAACACTTTCATTAGATGCATCCTATCCAGCTTGCTAAAGGTAACTCGTATTGGTTTAGACTGAATGATATCAATCGAAAGGGCACGTTCCAATGGATTGATGGCACTCTACTCGACAATAATGCGTATGTGTTAAACTGTATTATTCAAACACACAAACAACAATATTTAATCAACCCTACTCATGCAAACTGTAATCATATCATGTTACAGACAAAATGCAATACGGTAGGTAGAAACTAGTATGTAACTTTAACAACAAGATTATCTGAAGTACAAGTTGATATCCATCAAGCTTAGCATCGCTTTCTCCAATGGATTGATGGCACCCCATTCCTCCCTTGAACAAGTTGAAAATAATAATTTGTTTTAATACTTTTTCATGTGGACGCCACGGAGCCTAAAATACAAGCCCTGATCATGATTTACAAGAAAGGCAAATTTACACTTACAGTTTGATTAATACAAGTTTTAACTGCAACTCGAATCAAACCCATGACAAACCGTTTTCAAACAAGAAAATGGTTATGCCCTTTATAGTACAACATTTCTTTTATTAATCCTTTATAATAGTAATGGTATTTATTCAATAATCATCATCGCAGCTCGAGCGCTGTATTAGAAATGATTTTACAATAAGTTGTACATTGCTGTTGGACATATTTTACCTTTGCATATTTCCTGATTGGTCGAATGGTAATGCAACCCTATTTGAGAATGATATATATGTTCATCAGCAGGTTAATAATGGATGGAGAAAACTACCATGTACATCGTACCTCAGGTTCGCGTGTGAAAAACCTCCGAGTGAGTATTGTCATTATATTCTATCCTCTATATTTTGGAGTACTCCTCTATGATATTCCATGTTCAAACATATCTGCTCCACCTTATCACATTAAATTTTAAATGCAACAAACGAAACAATATATCGATTGATCACATTCACCTTTGTGTCAAGGCTTAAAAGGGGAAACTATATCATATTATATATGATATAATTATAATTATAATTATAATTATATAATTATAATTTTATTATATTTTTATAATTATATTATATTTGAATTCCAATTTTGATGTTTTGTTAGTTGCTGATCTAATAGACAAACACTCAATCCCAGTGGTGGGTTCAGTGCCAGATCACTCAATACTATGTTGGCATTTTTACAGAAAAACAGTGTGTAAAAATAGTGATAACCAGATGCACTCTAAACCCAGTTTTCAATTTTATCCAAGTGATACCAACTGAATGATATTAATGATTCCTTTATGTCCGATGAAGAAAGTAAAAATGCCTTTTAAGTTCTAGGATGGTACCCATACCCTGCGCCCCTTAGACTCTCTTCGGGGGTATTATTTTGGTTGGGTAGGATGGGACTCCATTAAAAATAGGGAGGATTGAGCCCCTCACCCCCTTAGAAATGCACCCTGAAATTAAAATATTCATAACAGTAGTCAGTGGTGCACAAATAGAAGGTTGAGTTCTGGGAAAGGTGAACAAAAAAAAAATTGTGAGCTTTTACGTTCTTTTTATGTTAATGTGGAAGCACAAAACAAAAAGTCTCATGAATGGGATGGCTCTCCAAATGCCCTCATACTCAAATTATGAAAAGCAACAGCTAAAGGTGATTGAGGACCACACATCAGTTCTTTTTTGAGGTCAGGTACGAAACTGTTAACTGAAATTTGTATTTAATATTTATGCAAGTTTGAATTGAATTGAATTCAACTCAACTCAATTCAATTCAATTCGGGTTTTGAGCAATATTAGGACATTATTGCAAGGTAATCAATCCCCAAACTGATCCTAAATACTGAAAGGTTATGGATATTTCGGGGGAACTTTTTTGTGCGGTCGAAATTCGATTTCGTAGACAACGCTGAAAGGCATATTACAAAACATATTACGTTGAAACATAACATATACATACACATAATTTGTTGATGAATTGGAAAATCAGAAAATTAGTTGGAAACTATTCTGAGAGGAGCACGTGGAATTCTCATGATGGTAAAATGGTAATAACGTGAATACCCTTACATTGCTTTCCCACACCCAAAAATAATACAATGACTCAATTTGCAAATTACCTCTAACGATCAGTCTAAGAAGTCCAGCTCTTGCCAATGCCCTCTCTGCTCCCAAATGAATCTCATAAACACCACCATTTGAGGTATCTACCTCTCCTATGATTGTGTTGACAGTCAATACATCAAAGATCGTGTTAGCAGAGATAGTTTCAGAAGGGTTAGTTGTACCATTAAACCTCCAGTACTTGCCGTATCCCACACTAGGAGTAACCTCAGTAAAATCAACCGTAACGTTCACATCCCCCTTGTTGACAGTCTTTGAAAACCTGCCACTAGTGGGCACAAACTTAGCTGAAAACGAAATAAACGAACTATCATGACAATGAATTTGATATGAGTATATAAAAAGAATAATAATGATAAGAAGAAGAATAAAAGAATGCGATAGAATACAAAATAATACCTCAGTCATACCGACAAGACCGACACCAGATCAACAACAGACCAACACATTACATTAGACCAATACATTACGTTACATTAGACCAACACATTACAACAGACCAATACATTACATGGCCCTAAATGGCCAATAATTGGTCGGTTTGGAGTTGGTGTGGATTTGGATGGGCGGTGTAACTGAGGTATCAGGATACAGAAAATTGTGTTCAATGGTTCCGACAATATCAAGCCAGTCGTAAATTAGCTTCAGTTTCATATAAAGACAATACTAGAAATATGATTTTATTAACCTTTTACAGAAAGTTCGCTGTTAAAAGTGAAAACAGAAAAATCAATTTGAAATTTAAAAACAACCGGAGTAGACACGCTTCCTTTTCTCAACTGTTTATGAATGACCAAACATTGCCTACCGGGGGACATGTAGAAATTGGTTCCAATAATAATGATGGACAAGACGTCTGCTCTCTCTCTAGAAGGGAAAACTGGATACTTTGAAAGTCAATTTGTACACAAAAATAGTAGTCTAGTTTGTTTGTTTCACAATCACAAATCAAACAATTATATATGTATTGTGAAACAAAATGTTCATGTATATGAATGAAGTTTACTAATAAAATTCAAATTCAAACATATCCTCATTGATTAGTCTATATTATTCATACTGTTTCAAAGTCAATAACAGTAAGCATGCTTCAATATGATATATAATAAGCATGCAAGACTTTGTAAGAAATCAATACAACAACAAAAAGTGAAAATTGGTAGCTACAATCGCGAGGCTTCTCTTATCAAATTTAGTCTGAATACGATGAACGATTATCTCTAATTACCATCAGATCTCAAGAAGACTGTCGGTACAACTGAGCGTTCTCCACTCAGGGATGCAGCACAGTAGAAGGCACCATATACGACCTGTGATCGGTTGTCTCAAGATTTGTTCTGTAGGCTTGATTTGGTGGATCACCAGCATTGATGGGGATACTGCCTGGCGGATCAGCATTAGCTGGGTGATTTATACCACTGTATACATAGACATACCTCCCTCTAGATATGTAAGCAATCAAATAAGGAGAACTTCTGTAGCACTCAAAGAAAGGGTTTCCAGTCTCTGTGCTTGTATGTCCTCTACTAGTGGTAGATATATAAACAGATGCCGATGCTGAAAATTAAACAGATGAACACCTGTGAAAATCGATCGACATTGATCAAGGAAGGAATGAAAAAGATCAGACCAGCATTTAGATCTAAGAGCCCAAATCGACCGAATTCCTTAATTTTCCGCTATGACGTTCATGTACATTAAACAAAACGGTTTTTTTTTTTTAATGTAAGAGCTTATATGCGAAACATCTTCTAAACGCTGTTTACACCACCATAATTTCAATCAATTATTATACGAAGCCAATTTGAAACCCAGTTTTTATCAGCGTTTTAAATAAACTGCTGAAATGATAACCGGCATTCGCCATATAAAAACATAATGCTTCATGTATTTATTATGTACTTATTATTAGCAGCCGATTAGGGCAAATGAATTTGCATGCGGGAACGCTTATACATTCATTAGTTGATTCTTGATATACCTCATTCAAATTCGCGGTTGTTCATGCGATACATGCACAATTGACAAAGGGAGAACGAACAAACGGTGAGCCCAGGCGTATTTCATGAAACTATATTTAACTCCTCAGTGAGAAGTTCAACGTTCCTGACATTGATGCTGAACGAATATGAGGAAGTAGTATAGTGCATTTAAATGTGTATTTGTAGGGACTCTTTCGATCATCTGTTTTTCGACGTCAATGATAATTGTAGTTTTCCACTTCACACTCTGAGCAGGATATATTGGAAACATCTTACAGACGAATTCAACCTCAACGTAACAAACGATTGGATTTAATAACCTGTGATATAAAGTGAATGCTTCTTTTCTTGTTGGACCACATCAATACGTGTTATCATGTTTAGTTTTCAATTACTGCAATCGTTATTCACTGTGATGTGGATGTTGACATATCCAATAGGTTTGTATATATCTCTCTAAGAGTTAGAAGCAGTGTTTATGTTTATGACTGTATGGTGTGTCAAAAGATTCCTTTGTGCTTACATTTGAATTTTGATTCTCTTCTATTCTTTAAAAACTTGAAATAATATATCGAGCTGTTTCTCATGCTATGTACGCTATATATGATCCCTTGTATGTAAATGGTGTATAATACTGTATACTTTTAATTCTTAAATGCAACTTGATGCAGGAGCTCCGAAAGAACGGCAGTTCACTAGATTTGATGACTCACCCTGATTTGAAATAAAACTTAACTGATTTGAAATAAAACTTAACTTAATAAAATAAAATACAACATTTCTTTTCTACCATTGCTGTCATTATCATTGTTGTCTTACCATGCTCATAGTTGAATGTCAGGAGTGTCCTACGTCAGGGTTGGATGTGTTTGGTGACTATCAGTATGTCTTCTACCATAGTATCGGCAGGACATTCTCTGCCACACGTGCACACTGTCAAAGCTTAGGGGGTGACATGCCAATCATCACATCAGCTGAACAAAATGTATGTACATGTAAATACCTTTACCGTGTATTATTGAAACCCTATACAGTTTACCTAACATGGCGAGTTATTTTCAACCGTTGCCTACGTATTTCTATGATGTATCGGGATTTTTTTGGCAACTTTTGATTTCTTCAGAAAAAATCCGGCAGTGGAATATTGTCAAGACTGATAGCAAACATGATATTATTATAGTATCAAATTCCAGCTTCATTTAATTTTGAATTTCGTTACATAAACAAAACAATTGGCAGACACGTATTTGAAAGTGTAGGTTGAACCACCTCAAAGCTGGCCCCTGGGGCCCGTTCGTTATGCCGATTTTTTAAAAATCTAAACTTCTTTCCTGTATGATTTGTCCAAATGAGATATATTTTAGCAACGATAAGTTGATAAAATATGTTGAAATAGTATTTTTATTTTCCAGGCCTAGAAATTACGCAGATAACGTTTTGGATGCCCATTCTTTTCTCCAGATAAAGGCCCAACTAAATATAACTCACATGATAAATTTATTTTATTGTAGACTTTGTGCAAAATGATTCTAATTGTGATCAGGGAAACATTATTTGATAAATATAAATGAAAACAAATCGATGGCACATGTGCTTAGTATGGTAAAAGCGCCAAAAACGTACGTATGTTTTACACAAATTAATCATACTATTTCAACGTAGTCGTTTGCTTTTTGATAAAATTACAACATTTGACACAAGGGTAGATTAATATTTTATCATTAAGAAAACTGTATATTTAGCCATTTTAATTTTAAAGGCCAATTCCACTCCAAAAATAACTTACTTTCAATAGAACCAGAAAAATCAGACAAACCAATCAAAAAAAATTTGAGCAAAATCGGATAAATAATAAGAAAGTTATGAATTTTTAATGACATGAAAAACTTTGAAAATCACTACTTAAATTGGTAACTCATTCATGAGTCTGTGACCTATGGTCCTCACTATCCACTAATTATTTTCTTTATATTGATAATATAAATTTCCTATTTTCTCCCTAAGAATCTTATTTCTTCACACCAGCATCCAAGTTAGATTGATAGTAATATGTTTTTGTGTGGATGCACAGTTAAATCATGAAAAATGTGAATTTGGATAAACTATTTATATAAATATCAATAATTATGATAATACAATATTCAGAAAAAAGTATCAATTCTTAAAAGTTCATAACAAATTTTGTGAAATGTCATGCAAGCAATATGATACAAATCATATAACCTGGGCAAAGGCATGGGGAAATCAAGTTTTTGGGGGATAAAAAGGGAAATTAATGGGATTAAACTATATAAAGCAATTGACAAATAGTGAGGACTTGACGTCACAATCTGATAGCCAAATTGGCAATTTGTGTAGTGATTTCCATTGTTTTTTAGTTTTACATTCATTACTTTCTTATTAGTTATCCGATTTTGCTCAAACTTTTTTTTATTGGTTCGTTTGATTTTTCTGGTTCTTTTAAAGGCAATTTTTTTTTGGAGTGGACTTGTACTTTAACCCATGAGGCCCTCTACCATCCAGTTTGCAATATAACTGCCACATGATTCATTTCCCTGCATATTCACTTAAACAAAATAATTATATTAGAACAAATTATGGTTTAAAGAATAATGTTGAAATTTTATTTCAAATTGTAGACCTCTAAATTATTAAAATGTGTTTTAGGTGCCCATTTGTCCATAAAGGCCCATTTTTGCATCAGCGTATCATAAAGATAATTGAAGAATGTGGGCAAAGTGATTCTAATAGTAAGGCAAATGCTACTTCTGTAATATGAACAGAATATCTGTCACAGGTGCCCATTATGAAACAGGCCCAAAACAGTAACCGACTTGCAAAATATTTCTTTGCAAGGGTTCGCTCATTCAACAATGTAGGCACCCCAATACTAAGGTGGAACCTTCAGATATTGCCAACAGCATCTTGTTATTAATTATATTAATATGATACTTATTTGCGACCATTGAATACTCGGTCAAGGCCCGAGATGCATGGCCAATACGTGTATCTTGGAGAGACTGTATTGTAATCTTCAGTTTATAAAAAAATACCTTGACGAGAGCTACCAAATTCTTTGAGGTAATGACGGGGTCCAAAGGAATTTGCAGAAAATTCTTTAAAAAGACATTTTACTTCCTTTTCCATGTTTACTGTGTGATATTTGAAAAATATCTTTTTATATTATATATTGTATAATATTTTTTTTCAATTCAATTCAAATTTCTTTTGCCCATTACTCTATCAATACATATATGACATAGAAAATGGAACTTATTTGTAATTATACAATATAAAATGTCGATTAGTGATAACACATTTTAGGTTACGAGATATATAAGCATAATATTAATTTGAATTAAGTAGAATTTGTAAGGAAAATGAGAAATCCCTTTAAAAGCAGTGCTTGTATTTGTGTGGTTACTCAAGAAAAAAAAAGGGAATAAAGAGAGAAAGATAAAAAAAGAAAATGAACACATGTACTGCTCGGAATTATGAGCTTTCATATGCCTAAGAAAAAACACTGTTGAGCAGCGCATGTGTGTCTATGCTCAAACACCCACGAGCGGTCGAAGACTCCATACATGTATACATGATTAAATACGTTTGTAATCTAAACTTATCACTCTAACTATCCGGCACTGTATGATAAACCCCTTTCTTACAATGAATAGCGATAAGATAAACATCAGCATTTGGACAATATTTACCTCACTTGGGTAGAGGGTTGCCGGTTGCGAATATAGATTAATCAGTCTTGCCAAAGGATTTTAGTGCTGTGGCAGGTATACGAAACCCCGTACCCCGTGGTTCACAGTCCGGCGACTTATCCACTAGACCAAACCACCTCTACAAATATTTCTAAAAAATATTCACAACCCAATATCTATGTTTTTCCTGAAAAATAAAATAGGGCCCACTATGAAAGGACCTAAACCACTTTTTTGTGTGAGATTAACAGGCCCTCTAAAGTTTAATCGTAACTCACACCTATATTTTATATGATAGAGAATATCTGATATAATCTTTACGTTGGTCCTTACATAACGAAAGGGCACCCAAGCCACTTTTTATGATGTACAAGGCCATGCAAGTATTACAAAAATGTATATATAATACATGGACTTGCTGAAAAACAGCCTTGCGGCTGAAAACAGATTTTTTACCACCGTATTGAAATAAATAAAACAAACAAATGAACAATAATACACCGAGTGTCATTTGATAGTTCTTAAAGTACTTACAATTAATGCTAATGCTAATTATGCAGGAAAGTCCAAATGAAAGCCGTTTTCGAAGATCTCTGACATGGGCCCCTGCAGAATAATTTGAAATGGCTCTATCTACAATTTCGCTAATATCATGTTCATTCATTTTGGTGCAAAAGATTAATATAAGATTTTCAAACCATATAAGAAAAATACACAACGGGTGCCATTTCTAAAGAAATGGGCAAACCGGGCATCAATAAACTTCTTAAGCATGAAATGTAAGTACTTTTTCTTAAATTTTGGCTAAGAAAACAGTCTTAGCCAAAATGTGTATTCTATAACAGCATTGGGGATAAGAATTTTGCCTTAAGAGTAAGAAGAATTCTTAGATTTTATCTAAGAAAAAGGGCTTAAATAGCATGTCGTATTCTAATACAATCGAGATATCTAAGATAAGTAAGAAATCTACCCTATATTTAAGCATAGGCTGAGGATGCTTAAATAGGGCTTCGGCACCGGCAGCTCAGTGCTGCTGCATGCAATGTCGCTTCGGGTTGGAAGCCGCGCTAGCGCAGCGCAGGTTATCAGTTGACCTATATCAACGTAAGCTTCGCGTACTAGCATCGACGGCGCAGCGCGCGGTTCTAAGCGCAATATATAGGTACGTAGGGCCTACTTGTTTATGTTTGTTTGTAATACTACTGTACTACTATATATAGCAAACGATCCAGCGTAGCATAAAATTATGCCTACTTCATAACACTACTTTTAAATCATGACATGGCTGTCGTAAAGAAATCGTTTCTTAGTCATGCATTGGCATTAATGGAAACGGGGAGTAATGTGTCATCAGCATAATGCTAGGTGAGACAAAATTTGTTTTATTATGAGTCTGATAAAGGTTACATTTAGCTTTTAATTAATTTTAGGCTAGGCTAGCTGTAGCAGTAGACGATGTAAAGGGTAGCTCCACATCCAATGTTAGCGTCGGTCGGCTGGCTACTCATATAGACCCTGCGGCCGCGGCATAAGAAAGCCCGGTTTGGGCTCTTCGAAGATGTTTGACAGAAAAGTATAAAAAGCCTACGGTGGATGTTAGATCTAGCCTCAGGGGGTCTTGACTAGACTGCCCTACTAATGTTTAGTGTCAGTTGGTCAAGCCCAAAACAATTCTGTGAGCATCGTTCCTTCCTTGCACTCTATCTCCCATACGTTTTGTGTATAATTTCCGTGCGGTGCGATTTTTATTTTAACACGCAAATTGCATAGGCAAATTGAGCTGCAATTCAGTCGCTCGATTCGACCAAATTGACTTTCCAAAATGACGTCATCGGGTCTAAGAATTTGTCTTATCTGTCGTCTTAGCTAAGACAAACTGCTTAATGGGGCGTTCCCACTATCACGATTGGCGCCACGATTGAAATTGTGGTCTTAATCGTGATGTAATCGTGGTGATCCTATCAGATATTATCAGATCTTGAGGTCAGTCGTGGCAATCGTGTTGATCGTAGGAAATTTGTGGACGGTTCAAAAATTTCTACGATCAACACGATTAATTGTCAATCGTGATCATCGCATCAGATCGTATTGGATCGTAATAAAACGCAACATATCGCATCTAATCGTGCTTCCTAATCGTGGTGATCGGGATCAACCTTAGAAAAGACAAACACCACGCTCTGTTGAGATGTGTTGCGATCTGCCACGACCTGTGACGCTCTGTCGGGTACCATTGCTCACGACCTGACACGAACGACTCAAGAGCAGATACAAGATGATACGAGTAGATGCGAGTAAATGCGAGTAGATACGAGAAGTCACGCTTTTACACGGACGTTTACGATCTGTTAAGAGTTCTCGCGCCCAGTATATTTACACTTTCTCTCCTTCCCCCTCTCTCTCTCTCTCTCTCTTTTAATCATATATCTCTCTCTCTCCTCTTTCTCTCTCAACCATTTGTTTCTCATTCACTATCATTCTCTTTATAGTCCTTAATCATAATAACTCCTTTTCCTTCACTCCATCAGCTTCTTCAACCTCACACTCTCTCCCTCTTGTTGTTAATATTCCTTCTCCCTCTCTCCCTCTCTCTCTCTCTCTCTCTCTCTCTCTCTTCTTATCAATCATGGAAGGTAATGTAAACATGTATACCATTAATTTGCAGACTTGAAATAGAAAGTTGTGTCCATACAATCAGAAGATGATAGATACCAACTTTATATATTTCGATAACATTATAGACAGATATATACATACAGGTGTGACAATTTTGCAGTGTGTAAACTATAGTGCCATACTATTAAGTATAAGGTCAAAAATAGTTTTTGTTCAGGTAACTGCTATTTAAACATCTTTTAAAATATATTACATTATAGTTGATCTTTCACATGGAAGTTTTTTGTTGTTCTTGCACAGACATGGACAATGAAAGAGTTAAAATTCTCTCCCTTTTCTTTATCCATAAATATATGTCACCTATATTTAACAACTTTGCTGTAATTAACCTAAAATGAGTTTCCACTGCTCTAAAACATTGACTTAGAATAGTCAGTAAAAATAGAAAGAAAATCATGCATCTTCAATATCAATTTCCTGAATTTTTCAAAAATAAAAATAAAAATATCAAATATCATCCTCTCCACCTTCCGCGTCATGTAGACTGGCCATCCTTTCCTGCCATGCGACCGCACCTTGTGGTGAGTTGAAGAAGGCCTTTAGGAGTTCCTTGTGATGATTTGCATCTGCTGTAGCTGAGTTGCGAGGTACAGAAGGTTGATTCACATCTAGCCAGTCCACATGGTCCCTCCATGCTCCTGGGATGACATTCTGGTTTTCCGCCTCAACCATATCATTCACATTAGACACCTGAATCTATTGGCCAGGATACCGAAGGCATTTTTCACCACTCTTCTCCCTTGAGAGTCTGTAGTTGAAAATCCTCTCCTCCCTGGCCATCACTCTTCTTCCGTATGGCTTCATGGGGTAGTTCCTGAGTGCGAAGGCGTCATCCCCAGGATGAAGAAGGGCATGTCTTGGAGGTCATCAGGGCTTGCAGTCAAAGGGCAGGGTGGGGTGAGTCCTAGGGCTTCCTCTTCCAGGCCATTGAACAGCTCAGAGTCGCCAAATATCTGATCATCTGACATGTGTCCTTTTCCACCAAGCTCGATCCACACAAAGTTGTAATCTGCATCCACCAGAGCTAGGAATGGTATCGAAAAGAAGCCCTTGTAATTGTAGTACAGGCTTCAAGTGTGGGGTGGCTTCTTGATAGCAATGTGTTTGCCATCCAGGGCCCCAATGGCATGGGGTATGTTCCATCTCTGCTCAAACTGGTTAGCTACGGCTGTCCAGGCTTCAGGGGTGACAGGTAGGCTAAAACCTCATTTTGTACGCTTGCACAATTGCCTGGCACACTTCTGGAACCATCTCTGAGATGCTGGACACTCCACACCTAAATGCATACGCAAGGAACCGATAGTTGTCCAGTGGCAAGGTGCCTCAGTGTCACTGGCAGTTTCAGTCCAGTTGAGAGGGGTTGCCTGAAACTGGTGCGTCCCTCTCGATTGCTGGGGCACCCTGCAAGACTTCATCGAAGAGCTGTAGTGTTAATCTTGTGTAGTTTTGGAACACTATTGGATCTTCCAGCCTCAATTTGGTGTCTAGGAGGCTGGAGAACTGGTCAACTGTTGTCTCGTCTCCTCTGTGAGCCATGGTTGCACCCAGAACTGCCTGACTGCAGCTCTCCTGTACTTACGTGATTGGGGCTGTGGCTGGTCTGTACCGTCTGGCTGCTGCTCGTCTTCTTCCTCTCTGGCGATAATAATATAAGCATACAGTAATACTGCAAATGTCACGTTGTCATCATCCTCAACTCCTGTCATCATCAATGGTTGTGGGTTGTAGTGATCACTTTGTAGAAGTTCAAGAAACAATGAAGTCCATGGTCAGTCGGCCTGTATATATATCCGTCGGGGTCCAATCGTAGCTCAAATCCTGATCACTCTCGACCCTTATCGTGAAAGACATCGCAACCACAACCGTATACTGTCGCAACAGAGCGCATCGGTTCGTGATGAACGTATCGGAAGGTATTCGAACGTATCTACACGTACCCGATCGTCCCAAATCGGGGACCCCGATCGTGATGATCGTGTCACATCGAGACCCAATCGTGGACTCAATCGGGACAATCATATCGGAACGTATATGATCGTATCTGAACGGGAGACCAGATCGTGTCACCTGAAATTGACCAATCGTGACCATATCGCAACCAGGCGCACCAAATCGTACCATAACGTATCGACTCGCATCACCTCGTATCCAAACCTAGCAATTCAGAGAATTTCCACGATCAGCTACGAATGGCCAATCGTGGGGTTCGTAACGGATCGCACGACAGTGGGAACGCCCCATTACGTGTTTAGAATACGGCTAATGGTGGGTTCCCACTGCCGATCAAACCAACCCGACCAAGCCCAATCAAGCCCGATCACCCATTTTCCCCCGACCAATCCCGACCACATGCCTAAACACAAGCTCTTCCCGACCGCTATTCGACCACTGACGACCCACATTCGACCATTCACGACTCCTGCACGACGTATAGTCGACCACAACTTCGATCTCTTCTCGATCATTCCGATCTACATACAATCCCAACGCGATCCCTACTAGACCAACTAGACGTACACACGATCTCTACACAATCTCGGCCCGAGCAGATCGACCTGTTCGAACAGGGATCCAAGATGACTCGTGAATTGAGTGGTTGCACAAAATATTATCGTCAGCTGATGGTACAGTACTCATTTTTGATCAGCGTTCAGTTCATCTCAGACACTCAAGAAGGCTAAAAGGCTTATTTCGAAGTCAATGCATTCCACATTTCTTTAAACTTCCCCCTGCAGACCCAGTGCCATTTGCCAAAGTACTGTATTGCACATGATACTTAAAACATTAATTTTATTTGCCTTTTCAAACAAACTGTCAAGAGCTGCACGTGTCGCAGTCACATGTTACTACCAATTCTAGAAGCGATTAACTTAATTAGTATCAATATACCGGTACGAAGAAAATGTGATTAGATCAGCACGTAATTGTGTCCTTGATTTTTGAATATTTATAAGGTGTTTTATTTTCTCAATACCAGAGGCAATACATATAACCGAAATCATGAAATTTACATCATACTCAGAACAATCAAAATACAACTCAGAATAATCAAAATACAATTCAAAAGTATTATTCTGAACATCAATTGCTAAACAAAAAAAACTCTTTCATACATTTCCTTATTCGTTTAAAACAATAATAGTAATAATAATAATGATAAAATACTTAGTCACATCTCCGTGGTCATTTCATGTTCATTTTGTGCTTCTTTGAAGAAAAAAACGAATATCTGTTGAATTAAAAATAAATAAATAAATGCTTGTACATGAAATATTACAGTCTGTCAAAATATTGTTTAAAAAGTACTACCTCTGAAAAGAGACAAACTCCCCCAAAGAGAGAGATAAAGATTTAAAAAACCCCAAAAACAACCCCCCCCCCAAAAAAAAAAAACCCAACAACAACAACAAACAAACAAACAAAACAAAAACAAACAAATATAAACATAAAGCAAAGAAATAATGCTGGAATGGAGGGTTGGGAAGTTGCTTTTTTTAAAGTTAATTAATATTACACAAAACTTTCCAAGGTCTCTCATTTTTTTAAAGTGAATTGAAAGAGTATCCCTTTCCATTGCAAGTTTTTTCCTCTTTCCTATTTTCGAGAATTTTATCTTTACTTCATCTACATTTGGAGGCTTCCTTCTCTCTACTATTAAAAATCATCAATTTAATCAAAATCAGAATGTGGTTTAGTAATTGCTCCGATTTCATATTACTCCCATTTATTCCAATATGAATTTCTTTCCACGACAGTTTCTTTAGAATTGGTAAATTGAGTTTATAAGCACATTTTTCCCAGAATCTTTTTATTATATT
Organism: Mesocentrotus franciscanus; assembly: GCA_037976565.1. Taxonomy (NCBI): domain Eukaryota; kingdom Metazoa; phylum Echinodermata; class Echinoidea; order Camarodonta; family Strongylocentrotidae; genus Mesocentrotus; species Mesocentrotus franciscanus. The sequence continues at coordinate 34,506,339 of CP137674.1, read as the reverse complement.
ACATTAAAAAATACATGTTGATAGGTTTCCTCCAAAATATTGCAATACGAACACAAACCGTTTGTACGAAATTTAAATCTATGCAAATGATGGTTTGTATAAACTATTCTATGCAAAAGTTTAAACTGAAATTCTCTCAGTTTACTGCTTAATGTGCACAACTTTGTTTGAACAAAAAAATCCACTTCTTTAGTTGTAATATTATAAAGTTCCATTAAGATATGAAATGCTGAGCTGATTTCTGCATTCTTCTTGATTTGACTTTTATACACCATCTCTGCAGTTATTTCTTCAAATTTAAAAACCTTCTTTGCAAATATTAATTCTAAACTAAGGCCACAGTGGATGTTTCTTGCAGGCTGAACATTCTGTTTCCATTCGTGAGGAATTATTGAATAGATTTTGTTAACTTTTGTAATTTCTTCCTTACTTAAACCAATGGCAATAAAATATGCATCTTTTTTAATAACCCTTGTTTATCGCATATGTGATGAAGTCGATATATATTTTTTTAAAACAAATTTTCCTCAAATAAAGTTTGACCTTCTAGTTGAATAAAATTATTATTATACAATATTTCATTCCCTCTGTATCTCTCTTCTGTTTTAACATATTCTTTCATATCTATCCATGCTTTCAGAAGATTCTGATAAAAAGAAGGTAACATGAGTTTCACTGTATCTCTCCAATAGTTGCAATAAAATATTAAATTCCCGCCCATTGGTCTCATTAAATATTTAAAGTAATGTTTCCATTTGATAGCTTGAGTTACTGTTACAAGCCTTTTTATCCACATTATTCTCTGTGCCTTTACAAACAGTCGGAAATTCATCATTTTGAGCCCACCCTGCGGATAGTTTAAAAACATGATGCTCTTTTTAATTTTGCCTTTACTTCTTCACAAAAAAATTCAAAACATATTTCTTCAATTTCGCTATACACCCATTCTGGAACCGGCATCAATGATGATAAATATATAAATTTAGAATAGCCATATACTTTCATTAATTGAATTTTCCCCATTAATGTAAATCACGCTGCTTCCACCACGTAAAACGTTTTTTCATTTGTTCTTTGATATCTTCGTGTATTAAAAAATAAATTCCTAGTATTTTAACAATGTCTACTTGCTTCCCAAACGGAAATGTATGAGTGGATAATTGTGGACCTAAGGGCAAAATGAATGTCTTGTCCTTGTTTAACTTTAAGCCTGATATTTTATAAAAACATTCAAAAATATGTTTAATTTCCTTAAATGAATTCGAATCTTTAATGAAAAGCGTTATATCGTCTGCGTACAGAGAGAGAGAGAGAGAGAGTGAATCTCCCTGCCTTATTCCTCTTTCAACCTTGAAATAACCTGTTGATGTATATCCATTTATAACACAACTTTCTGCTTTAGTATAAAAATTATTAACCCATTTACAAAACCCTGGTCCAAAATTAAATGATCGAAAACCTTATATCAAAATAAATGTGAAACAGAATCAAATGCTTTTTTTAAATCAATGGCCACAGAAAAGCGTGTTCTCTGTAAAAAGAAGTATGAGAGATCATGTCGTCATTATTCGTATTGCTTCTCCAATGTTCCTATCCTATATCCCAACTGATCAAAACTAACAATTTCAGGTAAAACTTCTTGTATTCTCTTTGAAAGTATCTTAGATAGGATTTTATAATCTACGTTTAGGAACGAAATCGGTCTGTAATTCTTAATAAGCTCCGGATCTTTGCCATCTTTATGTATCAAGATAATAACTGCTTGACTTTGAGAGCCTGATAATTCCCCTTGTTGAAGAGCTTCATTAAAAGATGCAAGAACTAGATCTCCAATTACTGGCCACAATTTCTGATAAAATTCTGCACTTAAACCATCATTTCCAGGAGATTTGTTAAGTTACATATCTTTTAGTATTTCTATGCATTCCCTTTCTACGATCGTTTCCTCACATGAATCTCGTGATATATTATTCCATTTTGGCAGGTTATTAGGAAAGAAGTCCAAAGTGTCATCTTGTATAGAATTTATTTTGCTAAATAGCTGCCCATAAAAATGATTTTATTCCTTCAATAATTTCTTTTTCGTTAGAAGTGGTATTTCCATTTCCATTTAATTTCTTTATTATACTTTTTTCTATTTGATTCCATTAACTGTTTGAAGAATGCTGTATTCTTTTCTTCACATTCATACCATGAGGATCTTGACCGTACTTTTAAACCTTCATTGATGTAATCGTGGAGTAAACTTAGTTGTTGTTTCTTAGTTTTCAAATTTTCAGAAATATCTTTGTGATGTCCAATCGACAATACATCCTCTTCTAAGTCTTTAATCTCTTTTACCAATTTTCCGATTTTTTTTTCTTTCTTTTCTTTCCTCCGCCCTTTTTCTTGATAGTTTAATTGTAAACTTCCGTGTTTCCATTTATATGAAATCCCATAGTACTCTCTTATCTTTAATTTCAACATACAGTTTCTCTTTTAAAGTATTTATTTCTTTTCTAATCTTCTTAATGTATTCCTTGTCACTTAATAGACTATTATTAAACTTCCAATAAGATCTTTTATATTTATTTTTTGTCGATGACCTATTATGGATTACCAGATTAACTGCTGAATGGTCAGGCGCTATAGAGGGAACAATGTCACATTTGGATGTTATTTGCTCTAAATTCTCTGATATGATCCAATAATCTAAGCGACTTTGCATAAAAGGATTTCGTTGTTTATACGTGTATTGCTTTTTATCTTTATTTTTACTTCTCCATACATCACGTAATCTATAGCTATCCATGAACTCTTCTAATTGTTTTACTAAATTTTGTTTGCTTCTTTGATACTTGTCCAAAATAATCTAGATTCGTGTCTCTAATAACATTGAAGTCACCCCAAGTGCTACTGGATTTCCTTCTGTATTATTCCTATTGAGTTGAGTTGCGATCGGAAAGATCGAGTGCGGTCGAGAAGTGGTCGAGAAGTGCTCGGGATGTCATCGAGAAGCAGTCGAGAAGTGAGCGAGTTCGGTCGAGTGACTGTTTAGGGCAGACATGTATCGATCGTCAAGCGGTTGAGTTGTTGATCGAGTTGATCGGGAACCAATCGTGTAGAAGTTGTGTATAAATCGAGATGATCGGGTAGTGATCGGCGGAAAAAATCCACCGCGACCAATCTAGACCTCTATACGATCGATTCCCGATCAGCTCGACCTCTACTCGACCAATACACGATCGCTGTACGATCGCTTGTCTTCTCGACCCCTACACGATATTTTTTGACATGCCAAAAATTGTCGTGTAGGAAGCCAGATCGATACCGATCAAGGTAGACCGACCCCGATCAAGGTAGACCGACCCCGATTGCCCTTGTCGACCGAGCCCGACCAGGCCAAAATAGCTTGATCGGGCTTGGTCGGGTTGGTTTGATCGGCAGTGGGAACCCACCATAAGGCAACTTTCTTAACCTAGACAAATTCTTAGACATTTTCTTAGACTTAAGAAAAATGTCTTAGAAGTTTATTGAATACGGGCCCTGGGCCGGTATTCAATTCAATACTCAGAATAAGTAAGAAATTTACTAAGTAAATGGCTAAGCTAAGAAGTTTACTTATCTCGTATTCAAATCGCGTTTTAGACTTTTACTTACCTTAGACAAAATCTAAGTAAAATACTTACTGATAAGCATTGTGACATCACACGGTCAATCAAAAGTAATGCGCAATTAACGCGTCGCAATAAATGCGCGCTAATATAATTGTGCGCAGGTTATAATACTGCGTAAGAAACCATATGCCTGTCAATCAAGGCCTCCAAATAATTGGCTTAAGTCTGGTAGGGAGCTGTCTTAAATTTAGGGTAAAATACTTAGCCAAAAGTTTGAATTGAATACCAAAATTTGCTAAGTATTTTATCTAAGCCAAATACTTAGTAAAAAGCTCAAATTTTGTACTTAAGTATTGAATTGAATACGGGCCCTGGGCCGGTATTCAATTCAATACTCAGAATAAGTAAGAAATTTACTAAGTAAATGGCTAAGCTAAGAAGTTTACTTATCTCGTATTCAAATCGCGTTTTAGACTTTTACTTACCTTAGACAAAATCTAAGTAAAATACTTACTGATAAGCATTGTGACATCACACGGTCAATCAAAAGTAATGCGCAATTAACGCGTCGCAATAAATGCGCGCTAATATAATTGTGCGCAGGTTATAATACTGCGTAAGAAACCATATGCCTGTCAATCAAGGCCTCCAAATAATTGGCTTAAGTCTGGTAGGGAGCTGTCTTAAATTTAGGGTAAAATACTTAGCCAAAAGTTTGAATTGAATACCAAAATTTGCTAAGTATTTTATCTAAGCCAAATACTTAGTAAAAAGCTCAAATTTTGTACTTAAGTATTGAATTGAATACGGGCCCTGGTGTTTAACATCCAGTTTGCTCGCAGGGCCCGCGCTATGGCGGGGCACGGGGAGGCCCCCCTACATTTTTGAAAAAAAGTATGTTAAAGAGAAGTAGAAAGAAACCAATCAAGGTACCGACAAAAAAAATTTTTTATCTGCTAAATGCGAGACCACATTTACCTAAAATCGAGATTTAGCGAACCTTATTCAGCAAAAAAAGAAGCGCTAAAAAAAGCAAATGCGAGAAACAAAAACACGGAGGCATCGTCCAGCATGTAAGCAAAGCTTCCGAAATCGGCAGTTTGTGGATTCATAGCATCAGTTCCGTAAACGCGATCGTAAAAGCCGAATTTGTTCAGAAAATTGCAAACTTTTATTGCCAGAATCTGGCTAAAGAAAACACTCCATTCAGTTATACAGGTCCGCAGAAGACGAACCATCAGTCAAAATTAGTCTCATGCACATTGTTTATTAGTGTCACAGACACGAGCGTCGCCAACGGGAGGGGGTCGATGGGGAGCGACACCTCACCTATCAGGATATTGTCGGTAAAATTGCGCTGTCGTCGGGAAAAAATGAGAAAAGGGGAGAGAAAAATGAGAAGGAAAGAAAAAAGGAAAGAAAAAAAGGAAAGGAAAAGAAAGAAAAGAAAGGAAAGAAAGGAAAGAGAAGAAAGAAATAGAAAAAAAAAAAAAAGAAAGGAGAGGGAAAAAAGGAAAACAAAAAGAAAATGAAACAAAAGAAACGGGGGGATGAAAGGGAGGAGAGAGAGAGAGAGAGGGGGGAGGGGGGGAGGGTAAGAGCATGACAGAGGAGTGGATAGGGATGTGTCTGGTCAGCTGTGTCGGTATTCTCGCTTGATCCTCGTGTACTATATCAATGCAAAAGTTTGAACTCGGTGAGATGTATAATGTCGGTCGGCCGGGCGAATTTTTTTGTTCTCCTACGAAATGTGACTTTTTATCCGCTGTGACGACTTCGAGAGAGACTATAATACTTGTATTTTCTCGAAGTTTCACCAGCAATCATTAAAAATCATTGCCAAATGTCATTGTCATTGGTCAACCTCACTATAATATCAACAAAAGAAACAAGGGTTCAAAAATCGCCACATATACGGTATGGACAGATCGGATAGATGTGTAAATCGATGAAATTCTAATTGGTATACCACGCGAAAATAATTCTTCTCCAGCTTTCGGAAACCAACCTGGGAATTTTTGTTGCGTCCTGCGGGACGCAATTACTCACCACTTTTGCAAATATTTTGCGTGAGATTTAGGTTTTTTGGTGGGTCCGGGACGCAAAAACGCAACTTAGCGCGACTCTTGCCTATATATATTGCTTTACAAAACAAATCTGCCACAAACTTTAGAAATATGCGAGAGGAAGAGATGATGCGGTACTCGCTTTTATTATATTTTAAACTGAAATTTATTTTTCACCTATAAAATGTACTCATAATAATCAAGGGTCAACGTTAAATTTTATAATCTTTGGCAAGTGTCTAATTTGAATAAAACATTGCTTCAGACCATGATTTACGTCATTAAACAAAATAAAGTGATATGCCAGTGAGACAAATAAGAAATAAAAAATATGCTCATCTGACCGTAATTTAATGCCTAAAACCCAGAGGCGGCGGAGACGGGGGAACGCACAAATTCCCCACACTTTTTTAAGTACCCCTGATGTTCCCCTTTTTACATACGAAAAGTGCACCCTTTTACTTCAGATAAGTACCCCTTTTTTATTTTACATAGTTGTCCGTTCCACATTCTTATAAGTGCCTCTTACCACCTCTGATAATTAAGTGCCCCCTTTACTTATGATAATTGCCCCTATTCAATTCTGAGAGGTGCTCATTTTGCTTTAACAAGTGCCCTTTTCTTTTGTAATAAGTGCCAATTCTCACCTGTGATAAATGCCCCTTTTCTGTTTAAATAAGAGCCACTTCCCCTTCTCATAAATGCCACTTCTGATACCTCTGATATATGCCTCTATTAAAATCTCATAGATGTCTCTTTCAATTCTCACAAATGACTCTATTCATTTCACGTGAGTGCCCCTCTTCAGGTACAAGAAGTGCCCCTTACCATCTCTGATAAGTGCCCCTTCACCTCTCATAATTGCCCTTTTTTAAATTCAGAGAGGTGTCCCTTATATTTTGACAAGTGCCTCTTTTCCTTTGTATGCCCTCTTTTCATTTTTAGAAGTGCCCCTTTTCATCTCCGATGAGTACCCTCATTCAAATTTGAGAAGTGCCCCCCTTTAACTTTGTAATAAGTGCCCATTTTTATCTCTGATAAGTGCCCCTTTTTATGTTGACACGTGCCCCTTATCCTTTCTAATTAGTGCCATTTTCCTTTCGATATTTGCCCTTTTTCCTTTGTAACAAGTGCTCCTTTTTCGTTGTCATAAATAACTGTTGTCATCTCTGGTGAGTGCCCCTTATTAAGTACGAGGAGTGCCCCATTTTCACCTCTGGTAATTCCCCTTTTTACTATGACATGTGCTCTTTTTCTTTTCTAATAAGTGTCCTTTTCCCTTTGGATATGTGGCCCCTTTTCCTTTCCCCATAAAATGTTCCGCTAATTTAAAGTGATTAAGAGCAATTTTTTCTTTAATTTCACCCAAATCTGGCTCGCTACGCTCACTCGTTTTTACAATCTATATTATGTTTCTTATTAAAGATCTTTTCAGTCTTTCCTGAGAAGATTGTGCTTAAAACCCCATCAGGATTGTTTTTTCCTCTTTATAAGATGTAATTTTTGGCACTGTGACCTCATAATACTCTAAACTTTTGCATTCTCGAAAAAAAAATATTTATACAATCACAACCAACTGCATAGTACATGTATGTTGCTTAAAAAACAAACACTGAAATTATTCCTGATAATGTAATCACGATGTAAGGGTATATACCTATGTCTAAGAATTGTTTATTTTCGCTTTGGTTTCCCTTTGAAGGTGCCCTTTTTTGTTGGTGCCCCCTCCCCACCAATTTAAATGACGCTCCGCCGCCCCTGGCCTGCTAAAATCCCTGAGTTTCCGGGGGCTCTGCCCCCTGTACCCCGTGCCAATTTACGCTTTACCTGATCGTAAATACTTTAGCCCCTTCCCCCACTTTGAAAAATGTTCCGCGGGGCCTGTCAGAACATGTTAATCTACCGTATGCTAAATTTGGTGTTTTTATCATAAAATGCACAATTTAATTGCTACGCCGCCCCACAACTACTCCGACCACCAACAGATTCAACATGGACAATTCTGTAAAGAAAAAAATGGTGCTTGTGTCCACTGTCGCACGATATTCAAAATGTGATATATTTGTTAGTATTCTTCAAACAAGTGTTGAAAATACTTACCAGTAAAAACTATTTCCATGCATGTAAATGATAAACCATGGATCAACTGTAATGTTAAATCTCTGATTGTCCAAAGACAACAAGCTTAGCATGTAAATAATCAGGTCCTTTGGCGTCACTTAAGAAATAAGGAAATATTTGCTATAAGAGCTGCAAAGAAAGAATTCTATAACAAAAGAGTTCGAAAATTGAAAACTCAGAATCCTGCGAGCTGGTATCGTCAGATTAAGCTACTTACAAATGGCCCTCAAGACCAAGCACCGATTAACATTCCTGAACTCTCTATAGATGATCCAAACCACTTTAAAGAGGCTGCTAATCGTATAGATGATCATTTTGCAGAGAGCATCCGACTTACCTAAGCATGATAAGGGCAAGCTACCTTCTTATTTACCATCACACACCAAGTGTCCAATTGTACAACCAAGTGAAATTTACAAATTGTTGTGTAAACTAAAGTTAAACATTTAACAAATCAAATTTTAGATTATGCTTGCACACATTATATTTAATTCCATTTTTCCTGATCTCATGTTGTTATGTAATACTTGCATTGTATTTTACCTGCACTGTAAAATCATGTACATTCAGTCTATGACTGCCATTCGTGTATTTAATAAACCTTGATTGGATTCCACAAGTGAACTTCAAAACAAAGACCTTTATAGGTTGTAGTACTTGGAAAATGTGACATCTAAAACTGCGATTCAATATTTTCAGAATTTTCATGGAACATTCCCAGGCATTGTAATATTCAGGTGGCTTTAATTAAGCCAGGAACGCAACGAATACGACTCGGATATCGATCCTTTAAATTGAGGGAGATGGGATGGGTTGCTCACCCCACCACTCCACCATAACGGAAAAAAATGCATTTTGCCCCATTCATACCAGTTTTCAATGTATTCCTCTTCTCTTCATAACATACACAGGATTTCATTGCCATGAGTTTAACGGACGGCGATGGTAACTATTATGTCGGTTTAGAAGACATGGATGAGGATGATACATACAGATGGATTGATGGAACGGACCCTTGGTATGTATGAACTATCATCGTGGTATAATGCTACGCCTTTTTGCAACTAGTTTTTTTCCTAGCGTTTTCTTCGTTATGTTAGTGGTTTTAATGATAGGTATATTAAAGCGCAGAAGAAGCAATAGCTACTTTAAAAGGAGGGCAAGGGACATTATTTTCCCTCTGACGAATTTCAAACAAGAACCGAAAATAATAAAAAAAAAAATTATCGTGAAACCCTAACAATTTATTCAAATCATTTAGAGATAAATATCTGATCAGGGTTAGTAATAAATCTCATTTCAATCATTTCAGGATTCTTCTGAGTCGTGGAAAATTGTCCCTTTTGTATGTACTAAAGGCCATCAAGTAACCATTCTTTAGAGCATTAATTTGATATTGATCGTTCATTCATACAAATCAGAAACAATGTGGAGTGGTGGCATATAAGCTCATTTCTATCCTATTACGCGGTTCGTCACGCCAGCAAATTACGTTTGTTTCCCATAGTTTTCTAAATCTTTCATATTCCCGAACTGTTCATTCACATTCAAATTTACGCATCTACAATACTTGCTCGAATCAAATTTCGTCAACGAATGAGTGAAAAACTTCTAGTTACAGGCCAAATGTACCACTTAATGCATTCACAAAATTAGTCATAGGCCCTTCATATTGATTTACCAGAAGATTCAATGTTCTTTTGTTCCAAAGACACTCGAGTCATGATGCAGTTAATTTATGTCCTTTATATATCTCTAACATTTCTATGGAATTCATGATGTGCTTAAATCTAAGTTTTACTGTTTATTCTATTGGATATTAATCCTTTCCAAGGTATACCAACTGGGATACTCTTCTATATACCGAGTCGGACCAACCACCACCTAACTGTGCTGTGATGAGGTCTCGATTGAACCTCACTGACCCAATACATGGACGATGGAATCAAGTAACATGCACATCAAGTAGACGACATATCTGCCAAATACCTGTCGGTAGGTATTTCAAGTCGTTTTGCATACTCACCATGTTTAGTCTAGTTCTGAAGGAGCGTGCAAAATAACATTCTATACATATTCTAGATCAATATTAGACTGTTATTAATATTTACAATTGTATTTCTTTAATCATTTATCCCACTTTTATCAGCGGCGTGTGAATATAAATCGTAGTTTATAGTGAATTCGGAAACTAAGAGAAAGAGAGAGAGAGAGAGAGAGAGAGAAGGAGAAAGATAGAGAGAGAAAAAAAAAATGTTTCCACATGAAAAGATTACAATAGAAAATTTTTATTTTTTTATTTTACAGAATTCAAATCATTTTGAAGTTTATTTCCTCATAAGAAACCAAATCAACAATAGCATGTATAAAGATAGGAAAGAAACATGTGCTACTCGTAATGTCGTGGGAAAACAGGCCAGTCAAGGTTATTATTGATAAGAAGAATAATAACAATTACAATTATGAAAACATCTACAAGTTATATAAAATACAATTATATCAGAAAAACCTTACGAATACTAATTATCGATGTACAACGCCCTTTGCTATTTTAATAAGCTATTTCGATCATCCCTGCTGTAAACGAGTTCTCATTTTGTTGTTGTATCGATCCGAAATAAGAAAAACGACAAGAACTGAACAAAGGATCGAGCTTTTTAGTACAGTGTATGGTCTAGCTCATCTAAGAAATAATAAAGGGATAATATTTCACTTACTGTCTGCCAGGTGATGTCCATAAACATTTACTTACAAGTGAATGTTGAATCGTAAACTATATCATCCACATATCACATTGCATTATTTGGATGATATTCTTGAAGCCTAAGTTGTTAATCCGAATATTACTCCTAATGTGCTTACTGTAATTCATTTACCCATCATGCCCAAGCTCAATGATGATTTATCATGCTTTCTGCATGTTATCTAAACCGTTTTCATTCTTTATCTATATTGTTCTAATTGTATTTGAAAGAAAAAAGAAATTTCCTTCATTTACTTTGACGAATCACCGTGATAAAATAAAGATTAACTTAATAAAATATAATACAAGATGTCTCTAATAGCATCGCTGTCATAATTATTGTTGTCTTACCATGCTTACAGGTGAATGTCAGGATTGTACTACATCAGGGTTGGATGTGTTTGGTGACTATCAGTATGTCTTCTACGATTTCGGCAGGACATTCACTGAAACACGTGCACACTGTCAAAGCTTAGGGGGTGACATGCCAATCATCACATCAGCTGAACAGAATGTAAGGATATATACACACATTTACCGTGTATTATTAAAACCCTATACAGTTTAACTAACACGGCGAGTTATTTTGAACCGTTGCCTTTGTATTTCTATGATGTATCGGGAATATCTGGCAAATTTCGATTTCTTCAGAACAAATACGGCAAGAGAATATTGTAAATACTGATAATAAACATGATATTCTAATTAGCAGGTGCTTTATGAAGTTCAGCCTTCCAAGAAAAACATCATTGGATCGTAGGCTTTTTCTAATTTTACTTTAAACTGCGACTAATACACCATAGGCATTCTTTGAGGAACCGAATAGATTGCTTTTGTTCACTAACCCACGATTTTCCACCAGTGAACCACAATACATAAAATTTTATAGGTGGTAGTGTTTTTAAAATGTGACTTCTAAAACTCTGACGTTAATTCCCAATTGTTTAAAATTGAAAATTCGTGGACGGATTATTCCCATTGTAACTTGGATGTTTATGATCTTTCCATTTGATTGATTCCTCCTGTTCTGTCCTTTCCAATAATAATAATAGTCAAATTTGTATAGCACTTAATACTTCGTTTAAAAACGCTTTACATTGCAATTATTATTACCCTGGTCATTGGATTCAGTTGCTAATCCGCACATGATGGTACACACGCTCTGCTCACTATTATTTAGTCTAGTTCTGGACTCTTTTTATTGATTCTTTTATTCGCCGACTATACTATAGACGTTAAGCCGAGTGATGGCGCAATCCCGACAACGCATATAGTCGGCGAATAAAAGAATCAATAAAAAGAGTCCAGAACTAGACTACTCATTATGGAGCATTAATACTACAATAATGGTAATAACCTATAGCGCCTTTCATCTTCTGAGAAATTATGAATGCGCTTTATAATTATAGTTTAACAACGAAATTACAGATAACTACTAACTCATGAACTACAGATATATATATAAAGACAAGATTAATCATAACACTTATGAACATAAATTATAGATAAATGAAAGCAAATTATGACAAAGTACAGTAATATAGTTCAAATGACATCAGAAAGGATATTTGAACAAGTGAGATTTCAGTTGTATTCCGGCAAGGCGCCATTTTACAAACGCGTACATGCCAATCCAGCCACATGAATGTTTGCATCCTGCCGGGTACCCATTTAACACCTGGGTAGAGAGTGGCAAATGTATATTTAAGTCTTGCCATACGAAATTAATGCGGTGGGACTCGAACCGGGAACCATATGATCCACAATCCGGTTGCATATCCCTTGACCACGACACATCAACAATAACATGTAGGAATAACCTTAAAGCTCTACTCTTCGATTTATCTGAAAGAATATCAAATATAAATCCTTCATTCTCCGACTAAATTTTGCACTAATAGGCCTACCTCTGATGCACACGTATTTCGTTTACTGAAGAATAGGGACCATTCAGACCGCAGGTCGTATGCAAATGAGCAAAACCGGCCTGTTTTATTTCCAATCTCGCGAGCGCTCGTTCCCGTCATCTATCGTCTCGTGAGTCACGAGATTTTTGTACCTTGTACTGTGAGTTTAGTTTCTTAAACGTAAAATTCAGTTTATTTCTGGCTATAGCGTAAAGTAACATACTACGAGCCATTGACCTCTGGTCACGTGACAACATAAAAAAAACTGGGACAAATTGGAAAAGGTTGATTATGTATAACATAAGAATTGATGTGTATTTAGGCTTTTAAGAATGGTCAAAATGAAAAGGAATAGACTCAATTATGCTGAGGTCGATTCTAAATTTACCATTTCAAAACATAGTAGTTACAAATTGTCTTTATTTAAATCGATATCAGATATGATACAAAATATTATGGTAATACCGAACAAATGAAAAGAAAGACAGAGAGTAAATTATTCACCAAAAACGAAACTGGTAATAATTATTATTGGCTGTTTTGTATGTACTTCTGTTGTTTTCCCCAAAAGATACACATGACAGTATTTGCATTACCTAAAACTCTCCGGTAGAAAAAGACAAGAAAATAGCACCAAATACCTTTTTTTTCTCATTTGAATGTAAAATACTACTCTAAACTGGTTAGCTAAAGCCAGTGGAAAGTCTAGATTACATGTAATTTTAGTGCTATAATCGAAACACTCACTTGGCATAATGGTAGTCAGCTTTTCAATACTAATGCTACTAATGCCAGTTATATGTTAACATCCAAATGTATACATGTTATATTCATTTAAAAAAAACAGGATTTCATAGCCGGGAAATTATCAACAAATTCTGATTACGGTCACTATTACATCGGCTTAGAAGACAGAGATGAGAATGGAACATACAGATGGATTGATAACACGACCACAGGGTATGTATCAACTATCATAATGCCACTCCTTTTTTTCACTCTTTTTTTCCCATATAGATTTTTCATTATGTCAATGGGTTTAATAATAGGCATTCGAGAGCAGAAAGGGAACACTGACCATTTGATGAAGAGGGGCTAAAAGAAAATCGTATAATTTTTTGTTATTGATTCGCATTTTGATCAAATATTCATATTCCAGGATTCTTCTAAGTCATGGAGTATCTTCCATATTTTACCCTGATAAATCGAACTATTTAAAGTATCAAAAATTCAAATGTCTAAGGTCAAATAATGTGACAAATTTTGTTGAAAGCAAATTGATGTAGAGTGCTGAAGCCATCAAGATTCCATTCTTTAGAGCATGAATTTGATATTGATCGTTTATTCATACAAATCAGTAACAATGTGGAGTGGTGACAGAAAAACTTATTTCTATCATGTTACGCGGCGCGTCACGCCAACAAATTACGTTTTTTTCTTATAGTTTTGTAAATGCCCTCCCTCCAACCCCCCACCATACTTAGGTTTTCTTCTCAAAGCAAATCGTTTATTCAATTCAATTCAATTCAATTCAATTTATTCACTCATTAAAACCACATAAAATACAAAATACAAAAGTATAAAATTACAAACATCTTGACAATAAATACAAGTGAAGCTTGGTTTAAAAATGAGTTGGGACAAATGAAAGATTAAAAATCTTGTAAATTTCATCCCTACATTGAAAACAAGAACACTATATTTATATTTCATTCAAATTCAAATTCACGCCACTAAAAGCATGTTTTCTGCACAAAAACGTTTTGCTCACAATTATTTTTGATAATAACAAAATCTACAATTATCATGTTTGCTCTAAACGTAAGTTTTGTCAACGAATGAATGAACAATTTCTAGTCACATGCAAAATGTACCATTTAAATGCATTCACAAAATTAGTCATAAGCCTTTCATATTGATTTACCAGAAGGTTCAATGTTCTTTTGTTCCAAAGACACTCGAGTGATAATGTAGTAAATATATGTCCAATATGGCAAATTTTTTAAAAAGCATTTCTAATGAATTTATGATGTGCTTAAATCTAAGTTGTATTGTTAATGCTATTTGATATTAATCATTTTCAAGGTATACCAACTGGGATACTCCTCTATATACCGAGCCGACCAATCCACCACCTTACTGTGCTGTGATGAGGTCTCGATTGAGCCTCACTGACCCAATACATGGACGATGGAATCGACGAACATGCACATCAAATAGACGACATATCTGCCAAATACCTATCGGTAGGTATTTTGAGTCGTTTTGCATATGTTTAGTCTCCTTCTGAAGGAGCGTGTAAAATAACATTGTATACATATTCTAGATCAATTTTCGCTGACTGTTCACGGCAAAAATGTCGCGAAAATGGCCGCATAATTTACTTATTATTCTCTAACACAATGTTAGCTGGAATAACAGCACAATGAAGTATCATCCTCAATACGTAATCACATACTGGCTACCTCTTAGAAATATGTGATAGTATACAAATATTGACTGCTCATGAGAATGATGGTGGAAATTATCATTCCCAAGGTCGTGTTCATACTGGCCCTTCTATCTGATAGAAGGGCCGGTATGAACACTACCGAGGGAGTGATAATTTCCACCACCATCCGATTACAGAGCAGTCCATATTTGTTTTACATACCTCATCCTTTTCATTGATTCATGAATAGGTCTAGAAAAGAAATCTAACATCAATAGTCATCTTGGTAACATATTTACAGTCTTTCGAAGTTCAAAAGTTTCAAATATCCAACGCTAAAAGAAATCCAACATACGAAAATCCAATCTATACATGATACTGCAGTAGTGTAGTGCAGTTACTGCGACTCAGCGTAAATTGCACTGCGTGAGCGCCGTGACACCGCGGGAGTCACCCGCTGGAGGGCATTTGAAATTGCGTTCGCTCTGTGTGTGCAAAAGTCGCAGAGGGGTTAGGCGTACTATCACAGGGTTTTGGCGTTCTATCATTTGGCCTTAGGTCAATTGATAGAAACCCTCTGACGCAATGATAGATGCCCCTTGTCATGCGATATAGGTTTGACCAATCAGCGAATAAGAATCTATGAATGAGATATATAAAAAATATTAGACTAGAAGAGAGTGCCGAAAATCAGAGATTAAAGTAGAGTGGTAAAAGTTTGAATAAATAGCACCAACAAAATACAAAAATTACGATTTTTCGAAAATTGTAATCACTAAAGGTAAGGGCTCTTAAAATTTGCCGAATGGGTAATCTCTCATGATGTAGTGGCGCACAATTTTTCATTTATTCCAACACACAAAATGACTAAATTTCCCCCCAAAAAAGAAGGATGATTTGGGAGGGTCTATTCTCTTTAGAGGACATAATATACAGATATGCTATCCATTATATATATGAGTTGTGCCCCTAGGGAGGAAGTACTTAAAGGATTATAAATTAATAATATGCTTGTACACGGCTAACGGGAGAGTTGTCCGTGTCTACGTCACAATCCACGGATCAAATTGCCAATATGAGATTAGTGCATATTTAGCGATCGCGTTTTCCAAACATTCATGATTGTTTTATAGTATTGGTCCGAATTATTTCAAACTTTCACCATTCTATTTATCTTATCGTTCCGCTTTCATACAAATGAATTTATTATGTAATGTTATATAAACAGCCGATGGCTGTAGATGGCAAGAGCTCGGTGAATCTCAGTATCTCATTAAGTTCACACCTCATGGAACACCAAGTGCTGCAAGGGAAACTTGTCAAAGTTATGGCGGTGATTTGGCTTTCATCAAGACAGCCGAAGTCAACGTAAGTCTAATGACACATTTTATATACAGTATTCACACGGTCAAGCTGATTAAGATAATTCAGGAAACTAAACCTAAATCCCGACCTAAATACCTACATTTTTTGTGTACTCCACTCTACCCACCGCAAACAACACTCAACCAGATTTCATTGACCATCATATTTTCACGAAATCATGTACGTTGTCGCTCTTAGATGTGTTTTTTTTATGTGGGGTGGGGATACCCATGTCAACCATGTGGACTTGTTTCTGTAATGGGTTTCATTTGCAACAAAATTGAAATGTTGTTTTCATTTGCAAAATGCCTAATAGTTTATCGAAAAATCATGATTAACGCAGTGCTTTCCCAAATTACACGGCAAAATCGAGTGAAAGTAAATTCATTGCAATGCAATACAAATTACCCAATACAATATAAAAATTCATATATGTCATGCTACTTTTAAAAAGTCTGTCATTCCCCCCGGAATTGGCGATAGTTATGAGATAATGTGATTTAAACACTTCTTACAAAATCAGTATTTCAACAATACTTTTTTCATTCTGAATCTGTAAAAGTGAGAAATTATTTCTTATTCTACACATTTTGTTATAATGATAAATTATTTCATCGATAATTTATTGCGGGCCTACAAAGCTTTTAAGAAAAGCAATTACGCTGATATTCTTAAATGAGTACCCGGTAGGATGCGAAAGTTAATGTGTTGGATGAGCAAGTGTGCGCTTGCAAAATGGCGACTGGCCGGCATGCTCCCCAGGGAGAGGAGAATGTGTATACATTGTGTGTGGGTAAACCTGAATCCGAAGACCGGGATAATAAAATATCTGTAAAGCGCTTAGACACATCGTTTTATCGATGTATTGGGCGCTTTATAAAAGCGGAATATTATTATTATTATTACTGTTATCATTATTTTACAATTAGGTCGCTATCATGGTTTAATTTCAGTTTCAAAGGTTGAAAGACGTTAGATTAAATAAGTGTTCAAAGGAATTCACCCATTATGTCGCAATATTCGAGGTTAAATATGAAAAATGTCAATGCATAAATAATGGCGAAATGCAGTTAACATGCACAGTCTATACATCAGAAGAGGATAGTCAGATAAAAAGAAAGAGAGGCGTAAGAGAGAGAGAGAGAAGAGAGAGAGAGAGAAGAAAGAGAGATGGAGAGAGAGAGAGAGAGAGAGAAGGAGCAGGGTTGGAGGAAGGGAGAGAGAGAATAAGAGAGAGAAAGTCCTTTAAAACATGCTAAATCACAGGGAACTCTCTCAGCTGATGATAAGGGTTCCCATTCTGACTCAATTTGTGAATAAATCATCAATTCATTATGATTTTCTTCTCTATTTTGCTTACAGACATTTCTCAAAGAGCTACTTCCCCCATTTAATCCAAGTGATCCGTATCTTTGTTACTTGTTTGGGCTCCTGAGGAGTGGTTTGGGAAATTTCACCTGGCTGGATGATACTACACTCGAGTATGTGCTTCATAATAAGTTTGCTCTGTCAAGATCAGTCAAGATAAAAGACTAAATGTTGATGAACGCCTATTATATATGCATGTGTAGATTTAATCTGTTGTTACAATTCTCATCAAAAAATTTTCATTTAAATGTACCCAGTGTTCATACAATATTATATATTTCATTAGCATACTTTGAAACGTCTTTGTTTAAAATGAATATCAAGAAGATGGAATATAGAAAGCTCGGCTCAACATTACAAGATCATGATGTTGCACCCAGATTTCAGCTCTATTTCTTTGCATGCCAAGTACCTACAGTATTTCTGTGGCATATTCAAGGGGAGGGGGGGGGGGTCGAGGGTATCGTGAATACATTTCTTAATTCAAATTCAGTTTAAAGATGGTTATCCGAACCTCCAATATTATTCTCAATATTACATGAACAATAATAAGGATAGTTACAATAATGGTAATGACAATAATGATGATGAAAACAAATACTAATACTAATAATAATTCCAATAAAAATAATCATTAACAAATAATAGCGATAATAATGAGTGTGGTAATAATAACAATTCTATCTATCTAAGTATCTTCTCCCGGTTCGGAGGTTGATTGCAACATCTCACCATTTCACCCTATCTTTTGCCATTCTTGTGCACTCTTGCAGTTTTAGTCCACTCCAGTTCTTGACATTCTCTTCCCAGTTGATTCTGGGTCTCCCTCTCGGTCTAGTTCCTTCCACTCTTCCCTCCAACACATCCTTTAAGAGGCTTTGGTGCCTTTTAACATGACCAAAGTATTTGACTTTTCTCTCCTTTACTAATCCTACCGCCCTGCCATGTGCAATATCTCTTTGTTGGTTTTCATTCGTTTCCAGGATATTTTTATCATTCTTCTGTAAATCCACATTTCAAAAGATGTTATTGTATTTTCTATGGCCTTGCTTATTTTCCATGTTTCTGCTCCATACCACAGGATAGACCATACATAACAGTCTACTAGTCTTAACCTAAGCGCAGATTTCACTTTCTATCTGTGAATAAGTATTTCATTGCCAGAAATGTATTCCGAGCTATTTCTATTCTTCTTTTTATTTATGCTTCGCATCTGGCATCATCTTTGATATTTTGTCCGAAGTAGATGTATTTACTGACCTGCTCAATGATATGTCCATCTAGTTTCAAACATATTCTAGGCTTATTCTCTGTTCTACTAAAAATCATTGACTTAGTTTTCTTGACATTCATGCATAGACCAGACTCTTCACTTTTGATTTTTACAATATCCGATACATGTTGTAAATCTGCTTCATTCTCTGCGAAAAGTACACTGTCATCAGCATAACGTAAATTATTAATATTTACACCCCCGACACTAACACCTTTCATATCTGAATACCAACTCTGTGCACAAGTTGAACAGAGATGGGGACATTATACGCATCCCTGACGTACTCCTCTTTTGATTTTTGTGTAACCTGTAATTTCATTGTTAATTTTGATGGCAGCTGTCTGCTCCCAGTAAAATTAAGATATGAGACGTATGTTTTTACCATCCAGATTAAATTTGTGTAAGCTTTCAATCAATTTGTCATGGTGAATTTTGTCGAATGCTTTGGAGTAGTCAATAAAGTACATATATATGTCTTTGTTTACTGCAATATACCTTTCTGTCATCATTCTCATTCAGAATATGGCTTCTCTAGTACCACTTTGAGGTCTTAAACCAAACTGTTCCTTTTCTACTTTATTGTCAATTTTAATTGTTATTCTGTTGAGAATGATCTTTAAGAGCAACTTGGTTACATGGCTCATAAGGCTAATTGTCCGGAAATATTCACATACACTTGCCTTAGGCTTCTTTTGAATTGGTACAAATATCGAATTTTTCAGATCTTCAGGAATATGACCTGTCTTGTATATCATTGGGCAAACACTAGTCAAATGTTCAATCCCAAATTCTTTTAAGGCCACAAGTTCTTCCCGTGGTATCCCATATGGCCTTCAGATTTAGAAGCTCCCAGTGAATGCAGAGCTTGTTTAACTTCTGATTCAAGTATACTTGGACCCCCATTGTCAGTGATTAGAAGTTCTGGACCTCTGTCCTCATCAAATAGGTCTTGGATATATTCTTCCCATCTTTGTTTAATATCTTCCTTTTCGAGGAGGGAAGATGTTTCATCTTTGTTCTTGATACATCAGCTTGCTGCCTTGTTTTTCTTCTTTTTTAAATGGTTGATTTCTCTGTGCATATCATTTGCTTGGTTTGTTTTGGAGAAATGCTCAATTTATTCTAACACATTTTTGAGTTAGCCATTCTTCTTTGCTCTTTTACATTCATTATCAATTTCCTTGTTGACGAGTTTCTGACTTGCTTTTGCCTCTCCTGCATCAAGTTCACAATCTTTTCTGTCATCCATGGTTGTTTTGCTGGTTTATTTTTAGTCGGTAGTGTTTATTTCCATGCTGAATGCTTTTTTCAAGCATTTCGATTCCAATTCTAGTTTCTCAATGTCATTTCCTTTATTATTTGTTTGTTCTATTTCTTCTGTGACTAGACAATTATACCTATTTTTAACTTGCATAAGGTATTCTTCTGCTATGTCTGTTTTATTCAGAGCTGTGACATCTGGAAGAGGGTTTCTTTTTGTTCTGGGGAGTGTATTCTTTAGCTTTATTTCGACTTCTGCAAACACCGGGTTGTGATCACAATCTATGTCAGCCCCCGGGCATGTCTTTACCTGCTTGATACAATTCTTTAACCTATTCTTTATTAAAATGTAATCGATCTGATTTCTCTTTACATCTTCTGGGCTTTTCCAGGTGTAGGTGCTTTTATAATGTTGTCGGTAAAAAGTGTTGGTTATCACTAGATCATATTCCTTACAGAACTGTACAAGTCGATCACCCCGTTCATTACGATGGCCTAGTCCATATTGTCCAACAATCTTTCCTTCTTTACCTTCTCCGACTTTAGCATTCCAATCACCTATCATGATAACAACTTCTGTTGATTTACAATGCTTTAGCATTTCATCTAATTGATCGTAATATTTTTCTACTTGTTCATCACTGTAATCATTGGTTGGGGCATACACTTGAATTACAGCTAGGTTAAACGGTTTAGCTTTCAGCTTCATTAACATCATTCTTTCATTTAATGTCCAGTAACCTAGAATGTGTTTCTCGAGATTTGTCTTGATTAACATTCCAACACCATGTTGGTGTTTTTCTCCTCCAGAGTATATGAAGGTGTAATCATCTCTTTTCACGCATCCATTATAAGTCCATCTAGTTTCCGCAATACCTATAATATCTAGTTTCATCCTATTAGCCCCCTGAATGAGTTTATCTAATCTCCCTACCTTATACAACGTCCTAATATTCCATGTCGCAATGCGCAGTCACTTGCCTCTTGTTTTCAGGGACAGAGCATCACAGCATAATCTTCCCGAAGGCTTTGGATTAGGTTGGTCATTATATATGTACCATATTTGCAAAAGGCAGCAACTCTTCCTGAAGGCTATTTACAGCAGGACTAACTGTTCGGGGACCAGTCAGGCTTGCATCTCTTTTTCCTTTCTGTTTGTACTTCATGATTGATGTTGCAGACAATGGTAATATACATGGTGAGGTACCAAACTCTTCCATGGTAGCTGGCCGTTGGCTCCATGTGAGCTCATCCGCCCTTAAGTTCTAGTTGTTATAGATCTGTATGATGGCTACACACCCTATGTTATTCGGGTGATGGTTCAGTTGAGTTGTCACGAGCATGAAGAGAATTGCATGATGACACATAGCAAGCAACTTAAACGACGAACTAGCGCTACCGGGGGGCAGCCTGATCTTGCTGCACCGTTCTCCAGCAATATAAGGTACAAGACCAGCTAGAACATCATTCACAGGTGCTTTAGTAAGACAGGTAAATACCCTACTTACTAGTTACAGCTAGCCATGTATCATCCAACCTGATCTCCCATAACTCTCAAGGCATCTAGCTACAACTATCCATTAACCTGCACGTCGCTGGCTGTTCTGTCTACGGCATTACAGCAGCAATTGTGATACAATTGTGATACAACAAGAAGTACTCAAAATTGGCCAGACAATTATGATAATGATTATAATAATGATTATGATGATAATGGTAATTATAATTAATGATCATAATGTGAACTTAATTTTTGAAACGTTTTTCCTCCAAGGTATAGTAATTGGTATACTGCCACGGAATCAAATAATGCTGACTCCTGGGGTTGTCTTGGTCTACGTGATAACCAATCATGGTATGACAGTACTCCGCAATCTTTGCCGTACATTTGTGAGCGTTCACGAGGTATGAATTTTGGTGATCTAACGTTAATTGTGTTCTGGCCACAATTGATACCGGGCCATATTTCAACAACAACATTGTTTTGGGATCATACGGCAATTGGGTTTAAGGTTAGTTGTAGGGTGAGGGTCGGGATTAGCGTTAGGGTAAAGGGCTGAAGTTTGGAATTTTATTTTTAATATGTATATCTCCATTCGGAAACATCGTTGTGAGATTTCTGGCTGACTTTGCATTTAGGAATTTTCACTCACTACACGAAATTCCACTGGACATGTTTTTGTTTCATGAAAAGAAAAATAATGTTCTTTAATCTTGACCATACCGACGAAATACACAGTTCAAATAGTGGGTAAATAATTTCCCTTCAAGAAATAACAACGAATGCAATCATCCTTCATTTTCATACTTATTTTGAGACCTGGAATCATTTTGGTCCCTTTTAGTTGACGATTTACAAAGTAAAGATGTTTATAATCGATTGCTAGGCCCTCAATGGGCTATATAGAAGCAAATGAAAGCCTCCAGTGGGCAGAGAATAGCAATTTCGTTAAAATCACAACCTTTCTCATCACGATACACTCGAAAATTGAAATTCTGTTTTATTACAGTATTTAATGCAAGCAGTAAAGCATCATTTGGAGGTCTAGATTATTTTATCTCACCTTCATGGCTGGCTCGGTCTTTCTCAAATGCACGGACCTACTGTCAGTATCATGGAGCTGATTTAGCACTCATCAAATCACACGATATCAACGTATGTTCAATTATATTTACTTCTTTTCATTCATCAATCAATTTCCAAAATGATATATCATGAATATATATACATACATAATATTATGTATTTTAACTTTGTTGTTTTGTTAGTATTTTCGTTTACAGCTTGGAGGTTAACATAGCTATTGAGCTGCATGGCCTGTTGCTATGGTATATTGGGAAAAAATATTTTATGAAATTATATCATTGTTGAATGACTTATGTGACGTAATATGCAACCCGGTTTCGAGTGAATGCGAGGTAAAATCGGAAGCAAATGCTCAATTATCAATGCCGAACAGGGGTAATTTCTAGTTGAAATGTCATGTAAACACTGTCATCGTCAATCCTCATGGTTGAATCTTTCGAATGTCTTTCTAAATAGACTCGAATAGACTCTGATGTTGTTCTCTAATGACTCATTATTTTAAGCACGTTGAATACATAATAGTACCAGAAACTTTTCCTTTATTCAGATTTGAGAATACTTAAATAGATGTATTTCAAATATCAATTCTCATCATTGTTTGTATTAAAAGGACAGTAACGGCAAACAGTCTTTTTAAGCAGGTTCAAATGAATAACTAATTTTCACTTCAAATGTTTTTTACTGAGCGACAGACGGGTTATTAAGTCTGTAGTTTTAAAACCCTAGAAACAAAGTATTAGGCGCATTATAAATGTGGGCTATTATTATTATTATTCACAGCAGGCGATTGACCTATGTTGATTATTTGGTTTACATTCGTTTATCTTTTTGAAAGTCCTTATAATCATGAAAAAGACAAAGGTGCAAATATGAAAACTTGAAAAGCAATTGATGTTTTTGAGGTAACATCGTTTTTTCCTTCCAACAGACCTTTCTTCATGACAGGATTTCGGGATTGAGTAACTATGTATTTTTTGGTTTGACTGACCAAGCTGTAGAAGGCAACTTTACATGGATCGATGGTACACCTTTAAAGTAGGTTCAATAAATATAGAGTGCAAGCTTAATCATTGAAATTAACACATCTTTGAAATAAATGCCAACTAACTTATATTACTCTTTAATTGTATAATTTGTAACATTTTAATTTCATTTTGTGTAGGTTGAGCTAATAAAACCCAACAAAAAAGTAAGAACAAAAGTAAATTTCGCGGACATTTTTCAATGAACTCAATAAATATTAACTCTTGAGATGTGTTTATCTAAATCTTAATCACACTTTGGTCGCTAACTTATTTTTCAAAAGAGAGCATTTCGTAATGCAATGAATCGAGTTTGTATGCTATATTGATTATTTTTTATCTTGTGTACATATCCGAGTGCATATTTATTTTTAAAACCTGCATACAGAATACAATTCTCGAATAAGCAATCAAAATATAAGTAATACAGTAGTGCGTATTTTGTTTTTGAATAAATTAATTTCATGAATTCTTTCTCGAGTTAGATTAAAATGTGTCGTTATGATCATTTCTTTTTGATTGAGAGAGTATATATTCTTATTATGTTTCGGCTAAAAAGTCCAGTTGAGAAACTAAAATTTAAAATCCAAGAAAAGAAGAAAGTGCACCTATATGACATGAGTTATTATAATTCAATTGTCAGAACTCAGATTGCATATCTACCAACAACAAAAAAAAACACTCTCTCCCCCAAACCCCCTATCATATGTGTAAGCTTACATGCAATCATATCTTTGCTCCTGCGTGTGTTTGTTTTCCATTCTTCTTCATTCAATACACATGACACAGGTATTCAGCATGGAGGGGTTCTGAACCCAACGACGATGGTAATGAAGATTGTGCCGCTCTATCTTCTGATTCAAACATGGGATGGGTTGATATTTCTTGTTATCTCGACCGACCCTTCATATGTGAACGCTTTCAGGGTAAGTCACGAGACCTACCATGTATACTCGTTTTTGTTTCAGAGCCCTTTTTTTCTTCTTTCAATTTGCTTAAATGTCTTTTAGATACTTTTGTCGACTTGGAGCACACGCGAGCATTTTTTTAAATGAGCGGGTTTTGATCTATCTAGTGGCACGTATTTTGCATCATCGCGAAGGTTGCAAAGATCCCAATGAAACATATTTGCTAGATAGTGAAGCTGTATAAATATGTGAAATTACGAGATACTGAAAACAAATATTATTCAAGGATGCAAAGCGACTTGGCTTTACAAAGTTTCGCATTTCACAACCTTTCAAATTCTTATGCATCTTTTCTTACATACTACACGGAGAGAGATTCGAAGCCCTACTGCATCACTAACATTCTTTGGCAAGACATTAATTACATTTGCCACACTAGACCCAGGTGTAGTAAGTGGGTACTTGGTAGGATTTATTCCTTAAATGCACTGAGCGTTGAAAGTTACGGTTCAAAGCGGGGTTAATACCCAACATATTTTGGAAATGCATATATTCATCCAGCATATGAATGTAGATGAAGGTGCCATGCCGGAGAGTGAATTCACGATCTTCTCATTTATCGTCATGTGTTTTATCAGTATGACTATGATAAATTCAATGACACGTAATGGTTTTAAATTCTTTCTTCTTCCTTTCTCATAACACGATGAACCTTGTTTGAATCAATATTTAGACGTTCCAGAATATGAGTGGAGTCGCTTTGATGGAACCCTGTACTATATCTCTCAATCCTCGATGACGTCATACTCGTTTGCTAGAAAGTACTGCCAGACTCAAGGAGGTGATCTTGCTCAGCCGAAAAAAGAGGAAATCAATGTAAGGCTTTATCGTCATTTAACAAGTTTTATTTAAAGTATGGAACGTATAAATGAAACTTGATTAAAACTTAAACGTGCATTTAACAATTTTGTATGTAAAAATAGAAAATAAAAGCAAGATACGAAATGTATTAGCAAAGTAGAAGATCTGTTATGTCATGTGAAAACAATCGGGAAAGGATGTAAAGGATATTAATGCAGCATGATACCGTCGTGATGAGTCAATTATAAGGAAACGAATATCTTATTTTAACTAGTTCAACTTTCAATAAAGTCATAAAATATAAACATATCGATAATATCTTATTCATACCACTATCATGATCATGGCACATTAGAAGAAAAACAAATCATCGGTGATTTTCTCTTTCTGATTTATTCTCTCAACCCATTCACCAGATGCATCTCATGAAGCTGGCTGGAGGTAACTCGTATTGGTTTGGACTCGATGATATCAATCAAAATAGCACGTTCCAATGGATTGATGGCACTCCACTCGACAATAATGCGTATGTGTTAAATTGTATTATTCATACACACACACAACAATATCTCACATACCCTACTCATGACAAACTGTATCATGTTACAGACAGAATGCAATAGGTAGAAACTAGTATGTAACTTTAATAAAAATTTGATATCCAGCTTATATCAAGCTTATAAGATGGCTTTCTCCAATGGATTGATGGCACCCCCTCCCTTGAACAAGTTGGAAATAATATTTTAAAATACTTTTTATGTTTTTGTTATGCGGACGTCATGAAGATTAAAATGATAAAACCCTGATCATGATTTGCAAGAAACGCATATCTCCATTTTGATAGACATTGCAACTCAAATCAAACCGATTTCAAACAAGGAAACGATTATGCCCTTTAAAGTAAAATATTTCTTTATCAATTTATTAATGATTTAGTTATACATTGCCGTTTACCTTTGCAGATTTCCTGATTGGTCGAATGGTAATGAAACCCTATTTCAGAGTAAAAGATGTGTTCATCAGCAGGTTAATAATGGATGGAGAAAACTACCATGTACATCCTACCTCAGGTTCGCATGTGAAAAACCTCCGAGTGAGTATTGGCATTATATTATATCCTCTATATCCCGGAGTACTCCTTTATGATAGTCCATGTTCAATCATGACTGTCTGCTCCCCCTTATCAGATTAATTGTGCAAAAAAACGAAACAATATATCGATTGATAAATTCCTGATATTATGTAACCCCTGTTTCGAATCCATAGATGATTTCCATTTAAAACAGAATATCAACAATTGTAAATCCATGCTAGTATCGTAGTTTCAAGGCTGAAAGGAGAATATTCTATCATATGAAATGTACAGCTGGCCTATTAAATATTCCTAATTATTTAGGCTTAAGCTCCGGAGACGTGACTTCATAAAGCATCATATACCTTTTAGATCGTGATTCCCATAAGCCTACAACTTTCCGTACGTAAATCATCAATGTATAGATGTGCCAGTAATCAACCTACTGGAACCGGTCTGTTCGCAAGCCATTACAATCAATTCTGATCATATACTAGTATGTTATTTATCTATTTTTGTATCCATTATATCTGATGCTACCTTGGTATTTATAATTTGTATCATTCTTTTCACTACCATCATAGTTCCCACATCATCCTCTTCACCTACTGTCTCTACTCTACCAAAATCAACTTCAGCTAGAGGTTCTTCAAGCTTCATAGCAACTGTCGTAGGAAGCGCTGTGGGTGCTATTTTTGTGATTATTATCGCTATAATTCTCATCATCATCTTTTACAAGCGAAGAAGGTAAGAGAGATACCTTGTACTTAAGTTGTCCCTCTCATCAGTCCATTCTCCTCATACTCCTCCACGCAAAACCGTAAGGTCATGACAATACAAGCAGAATTATGATTGTATTTATAAAAAAAACCTACATAGTTATTTCATTGATTTCTTCTTCTTTTGAAATGCTGTTTACTGTAAATATTCTAAAGCGTACATTAAACAAAAATGTTTTGGTAACCCGTTTGAAAGACTTGTTAATGACATTATAAAAGTACCATGTTTACATGTTTTTACATGTATATGCCTATTTATTGGGACTTGATCACTTTTCAAATTATGTTTTTCATGACATAAAATGCAATTCATCTATGCGTTTATAATATTAACTTTCAGTAATGAGTCGGCTACTACAACGTCTAAAGGGAAGGAGTCCGATTCGTCTCCGCAGTATGAGAACCCTGTATTTGATCCGTCAAAGACAGACGTCAATACCTACCAAGACCTGAATACTGACCCCCATACCTACCAAGATATTAATACTGATGCTCAGAGTTATGATAACCCTACCGACCCTCATACCTACCAAGATCTTAAGAAAAATGATCAAGAAGCTAACTACGAAGAATTAACTGACGCTATAAAGACAGATTATGTCAACGTGGAAGGCATTTAAACATTACTATGATTAAAAATTACAGACAGTCTCAATGTGCTGAAGAAGTGCTAAGAAAGAAAATGACCCTAGTCAAGCAATAATGTCGAGTTATTAAGAAAAAAAAAATGATTTTCATAATTTTGAGAGACAGAAGGTTTTCAGTCTTAATTGATTACATTACATATGTCCATATATCAATCACTCCGTGAAGATTAAATCATGCTATAACACTTATCGTGAAATATTAGGTTTATCTTAATAACTGAAAAAATATGACTATGGACTTGGCAATTAGAATAAAAGGATGAAAATTCGCCAAATTCTATCTTCGCTTTCCCTTCTCCGTCTTGTGCTCTTTCTCCTTATTTTTTCATCCTCCATGTCTACTCGCATTATTCCCAAATCTCTTGATATCACAGGTAAAAATATTTGAATTCCACCAGACTTTACTCTAGGTCCCAACACTATACATGAAAGTCAGGGTATGGAATTGTTTTCTTTAAATGGATTTATATATACTTATCATCCTTCTTGAAGTTTGTTTCCTACAAGACTAGTCATTTTTTTAATAATGTGATTGATATATAAGAAAACTCTGACATCATGGTGGAACGAAAGATTATATCATTCTCGAAAGTTATATTTTTTTCTTTCTGCAGAGGCATCTGATGAAAACGATTTTAGTAAACAAAGGTATGTTTTGAACGATTCGATGCAGGTACAAATACAAAGTAAAATTTACTGAGTCATGTATATACACGTATGCCATAAAGTACGAAAGCATATTCCATTATGTTTATCGGGTTTTGAGATTTTAGTAGGAGAAATATGATATTCTACTCTACTTTTTGTCTGTATTGATTACTATTGTTATTGCCTGCTATTGCTGTTGAAAGAATTATTTCAGCACTTGTGGACAAGAATAAAAAAATCAATAATTATTATTATTTTTACTATTACTATTATCATTATTATTATTATTATTATTATTGTTATCAGTATTATCATTATTATTATTATAATTATCATTATCTCTACTACTTATATTACTTCTACTAAGCAGTGGAATTCAAGTTGATTACTCCAGTACTCCAGTACTTCGCAAATTGCATTGGTTGCCGACGATGTACCGCATTATGTACAAAATCTTGGTTTTAACTTATAAATGTATTCATGAATTGGCACAATTTATCTGCAAGAACTAATCCAGGAATACAAACCCTCACGCAATCTACGGTCATCTTCACAATTAAACCTCGTGTCTACTTCGGTGTCAACTCTTTCTTATGGTCATCGCTCTTTTTGCAATGCTTCTGCTGAACTTTGGAACAAACTACCTTTAAATGTCAAAAACTGTCAGACTGTTAACCAATTCAAAACTTGTCTTAAGACACATTTATTCAAACTGGCTTTTAATGATTAACTTACTCTGTTCACATTGATTGATTAATTTGTAGGTTTATTTGTAGTTGTTTTGTTAAATATGTAATTGTTTATCATTGTATTTTGTTTTTTAATCGTGCTTACAGAATTCGGTGGTAAGCGCCTTATAGGCACCGTTTTTTTAAATGATTTTATTATTACTATTAATGGGTTGTAATAATGTGAACTATGCATTGTAAATATGAAAATGTAAGTTTCGAACATAAACATAGACTATGCACAATAAAACCAACATGAAACCATTGTCTTATGTAACGGTGGGTGTTTAGGTAAAAATGTAAATACATGTAGCAGAATTAAAAGTTAATTAGTAGAATTAGAGAATGCAATCCAAGTCAACGTTAATAACTATTAATATATGAGCAGGGGATGTTAGGCACATAATCAATATAAATAGTGATAAGAAGAATTGTAGAACGCATAATATGTAAACATCAAAGACTATAAACAATAAAGAATGCAAAATGAACAATTGATTTATTGTGGTTTTGTGTAAACTCATAAATCTGCAATTTGAAGCTTTTTTAAAAACAATATTAAAGG
The DNA here is from genome assembly GCA_037976565.1 of Mesocentrotus franciscanus. Lineage (NCBI taxonomy): Eukaryota > Metazoa > Echinodermata > Echinoidea > Camarodonta > Strongylocentrotidae > Mesocentrotus > Mesocentrotus franciscanus. Next base: position 34,476,389 of record CP137674.1, on the reverse strand, counting down.
TAGTAAAAAGTTTTGGTGTGGGGTCATGAATTAGGTTCAAATGAACATATTGGAAGCATATGCGACCCTACAATATTCAATGATCGTTGTCGCGGTGGAAATCGAGTCTAAAGTCATGAAATTGTGAACAATAAACTCTTTATGTTGAATAGCTCCCTCTCAAGTTTGATATTAGTTTAGCTTCAAAACAATGTTTCTTTACTAAAATCGACCAATTTTCTAGTCCCGTTTGGAAATTATATATCAGAACTGCATATTCCTAGATTTTCATTTTCGCAGCTACCTTTGTATGGCCGTAGGCGCTTTTTAAAATTTATCGGGAGCACCTCTTTAATTTCTCAAAATCCTCAGCGTTTTAGAGCCCAATTTTTAAAAATTTGCTCGTTCTAACACTAGGTTTCACAATGGTAATGCAAATTTTAAATTTCATAATCCAATCCTCTTGAAATATTACCAAAACTTTCCATAACCTTTAATTCGTCTGATTGTTAAAGCAGTTTGGAATTTGGCAGATTGTACTTACATATTGTATCAAGCCAGGTTACTATACAGTAACAATTATTACATAAAAAGATTAATGCATTAATCGGAAGAAGATGATTGCAGCAATCGGTAGGGTGAATTGATTGTAGAACAACCCAGAAATTAAGACACAGATCGTTGCTTGAAGATTTCAACTTTATTATGGTCTTTGTCATTCCAAAGAATACAAGTTGCTCCGTAAAAGCTATCAAAGCAAAAAAAAAAGACTTAAAAATAAACTAATGCATAATCCTTACATGCATTATAAACAACTTCTAGTAAAATTAACCAAACAAATGTTGTGTAACAAATTATTATTATTAATATTTATATACTGCGCTTTTCCCAGAGCGGCCCAAAGCGCCTACAACAAGAAGAATCCTTTTTTAAAATTAATGTAATGCTTCCTGGGAGAAATTTCTGGTTTACACCCATTACATAATCTGTATTGAAAAACAAGTCAGAAAAAATCTTGGATCAGGCTCAAGTCCCGCTAGTTCCGAGATTTTTTCTGACTTGTTTTTCAATACAGATCGATCAATCGATCTTATTTACTGGGTGTAAGCCACAAATATGTTTAAAGAAGAATCCTACAAAAAATGAAATTGAAAACTTACAGAATCCTAAAAATCTGGATTACTAAAAAGAAATGTTTTAAGCCGCTTTTGGAATGAAGAGACAGATGATGATTGCCTGAGTGTTAAAGGTAGCCTATTCCAATATTTAGATGCAGTTATAGTAAAAGTCCAGCTAGTTTCCATGTGATGTTTTATGTAAGACGGAGTGGGTCACTGGAGGCTCGTACATTCCTGCGAGGGGTGTATAGGGTCAAACAATCACGTAGGTATTGAGGTGCCTGTTTATTAAGGGATTTAAAGGCTAACGATAGTAATTTTAAAAACTATGCGATGTCTTACAGGAAGCTAGTGTAACGAGTCAAGGAGTGGTTTATTGGAGCGTAAACAAATAAACAATGCGTTCTCCTGTTTCTTTTATCACAGGAATTGACTTTATATACTTCAATAAAACATAAAACCTTTAACATGTGATGCTAATCAGTCCCTTTAACATATACTTGGCTCATGAGCTTCATTTTATAGTAGGCCTATATTAATCATACATAAGCGACATTGAATGGTAAACTATAGCATTAACTAGTGAATAACTTCTTACATGAGTAACAGTATGACTAACACTTGACATTTCTTGAGACAACAACATACCTCCATCCTCCTCTCTGCAAGTATTAAGCATCCAAAACAGAAAGGGCAAAACCTTACAGATAAATTCCAGTCACGATGTGTATCTTCCATTCTTTTATTCCACACAAATGGCGCTATATAACTTCTGGAAAAGTTACGATTTCAATATCAACAAGAGTTGAAGTCAATCACAATGATTACATTAAAACAAAAATCACTTTTTTATTGTACGTAATGACCTAAATTCAAAGTGGACATTTCTTTTAAATGACAATTTGCAAATAAACGCTTAAAAATCAGTTTAATTCAGTTGAATAAAAAAAGGCCTCAGAAATAAGCATGACATATATTTAAAGAATAGTCTCAATTAAATAAAGAAGGATAAATCTATTTTTAAGAATGTGTGGAAACATCATAGTTGGAGTAATTCTTGTCCTTTTTCCCTGCCATAGTCTACCCAATAAATGACACGTGATGGCGCTACACATCGACTAGAATCAGAGCCATCTATACCCAGAGTTTGGCCAACTTGGTTTCACTGGGTCAAAACATGGCGTATATTCTTTTGTTTTGTGCTTGCCCAACAAAGCAGTAGTCAATGGCACTGACTAGAATGATAGAGATATGACATAGTTGGAGGCGTCATGGATGTTGTCCTCGATCTCTGCAAAGAAGGCTTCGTGAAACGAAAAGCAGAACATTACTTCGGAGGACATACTATGTATGATCGAATCTCTTTGGGGAATTATAGAGATATATCGAATATATAAGGGCACAGATCAGATATATTGACTAGCTACAAAATATCTAAAAGCTGCTATCCTAAAATAATTCGGGAAAATAGGGTACGCCGAGATCGATAAATAATCCTACCCCAATTTTTCCACAATTTACTCAACGCAGGGATAGATTCCACATAATTCTCCCGTTATTGCACGACTCTTTGAAACCAACGCGCTTTTAAAGGTACTATGTCCCATTTGCAGCCTAAAAAATGAAAAGGTTAAATTCCAACGGCATTTGAAAGACAATACTAATTTAGAACTTCCCTAAAAAAAGGGGGGCTTGAAAATGTCTTTAAGTGGGAAAATAACGACTATTAGTTGTCGAATCGACTTAGGAGCTATAGAGCCAGTAAGTAATAGTCTGATTTTTCAGACCATTGTACCGAATGGTCGTACGTTTTATGCTGCGCAAAGATTCAATCAGTTTAATTTTGGCCATTACAAGAAGTGGGTTATTGATGTAGACAAATGCTCATGTACCCTTTACAGCTCATTTTATGTATGTTATTACCAAAGATGAAAAAAGCCAGTCAGTCACTCAATAGTGTCTGACAGTGAAGTCTAGCAAGTAAACGGGTTTCCTTGCATAATTTGAATATTAGGACACTGCTAACGTTTAAATTTCACAGATAGGACATACATGACATATTCATAATTCCTGCAAAGTTCTACAGAATTTGAAGTTGGCTGCAAAAGGGACATAGTATCTTTAAAGCATTATTTGCAAAATAATGAACTTCCTCAAATAACGTATGTCTAAGATGTATACTAATAAAAATGCTGATAATAATTTAGGCACACCGGAATTCAAAATAGAATCGAAACCGTCTCTGAACAGGAAACTGATTTAATTAGAGTGCTTACAAAAAAAGTCGATGACTGCGGTGGCATTCCTGGCCCCGTCTTATAAACAGTTGCGATTAATTGCAACTTATCAACTATATGTACATAAGAGATAGGAGACTGTAAACTTGCGATGCAACTCTCTCTGAGACAAGGCACTGGTCTTCTGTTTTACTTTCGATTTCAATTTCCTTTTATTCATCCTGCATGTAGACTACAAAGGGCAATCCAACCCTTGTAATAAGTTGATTTGTATGAAAGCAGAAAAATAACAGAAACAGAATGGTAACAGTTTGAAATGAATCGGACCAATAGTATGGAAGTTAGGAATGTTTGAAATATGAGATCACTAAGTCTATGCGGATCTCAAATTGGTTGTTTGGTCAGTGGATTGTGACGTAGGACGTGGATAACTCTCTCATTTGCCGGGTACAACAAATATCGTTAAGTTCTGTTTTTCTCGTAAGTTCCTTCTCCCTCTGGGCACTACTCAAAATATATAATAGATAGCATATTAGTATAGGTCCTCTAAAAAGAATGGACCCTCCTAAGCCAAGAACTTTTGACAAATTTAAATTTTAGTCATTGTATATGTTGGAACAAATGAGAAAGTAGTCTGGCACTACATCACATTGACATTACCGCTTCAGCCAATTTGAAGTGCCCATACGTATACTGATTACAACTTTCAAACCTTCATAACTTTCTTATATTTAGTCAGATTTAATTGAAACTTCCATCAGTTTGCTTCTCTGATTTTTCTGCTTTCGTTTAGAGCCGTTGTCTATTTGGGTAGGATTTCCCTTTAAGTAATAGCACATAGTCACTTTCCTTCTGGGACTTACCCTTGCTAGTTGTTATTTGTTTTATTCATGATTATTCTACATAAGAAATATTCAATTAAAGCTATCTAAAGTTTTGACACGGTCGTGAAAAATGATACTAAGTTGCTTTTTAATGTGGTTCAGAATGTAAGAAGACCCGCCCCTTAGAAGCAATTATTATTTCATGGAATAAAAAATAAAATAAAATATATATAAAAATAAATCATGTCATGGACACAATTCTATATTGAGTTAAAGCTTGGTATCTGTTAATTCGTAATAAAATGAACCATTCGTAGTGTACATTACTAAGGAACTATCAGATCTTCTGAACTTCAATCTACAATCATTACAACAAAAGTACAATATGAGCTAGAGAGAAAAATATTTATTGCAAAAATCTGTAAAGATTAGCTGCCATTAAGCTCAATATAATTATGTATTTTGGTATACACATTCTGGCAATAACGTTTCTGTATTAAATGCATAATTTTTACATAATTTTGGTCCAATACATAAATGTCATCAAAATGTTACACCATCTTTCGGATGGTGACGTTAAAGGTCGGTCCCAAGACGTAAATAATCATATCTGATTGATACACGTCTGTAAAAACCCAATTACACACACTACACTTGGACCTTAAATGATTTGATAAACATTACTTTGCAAACATCGCTGGATTCCTTGATTGTAAGGACATAATATATATAATGACAAAATCTAGATACCTCGTGATTTACTCTATAGAAGCAAAAAGATAAATATTGAACAAAAATGTCTGTTGTGATCTATATATTGATGTACATTACATACATGTAGAGGGAAAGAGAAAGAGAGAGAGAGAGAGAGAGATGGGGAGAGTCATTACAATACCATTAATTAATTTATTTATTGTTGGTGAAAGGCCGCAAAATTTCTATACACCTACTTTAAATTCTGGATAACTGTCTTCAAATTAACAAATTGAAGAAATCCAAATAATTATAATTCATTATCTGTCTACCCTGGCAAACAATGCAGAGTTATCCTACTTCCTGTTAAACTATTGATGCAATATGAAAAGGTTAAACTAATCTGAATACTAATCTAATACGCAAACAAAGGCATCTAATTGATATATAGTTCTTAGTTTTCAACGTTTAACAGCAAATAGCGATATCTACAAAAGGCGATACTTGTTTCATTACAACTTCTGATATCATAACGATGTTCATATAAAAAAACACATTAAAGTCATATACAAAACAATTTTCATCGAGTTGTAAAACACATGTTAACAATTATCTTCACTTTATATACAAAAGATCATCAAATATCAATTATCGATTAAAGAGATAATTTATATTGTCTATAAAAATTCTATAATACCCTTATACGATATGATTGAAATAAGTACTCTTATCACTAATCATGCTAAGCATTTAGGACGTTTTTTATTATTTTTGGGGTGAGGGGGGGGGGGTTCCTTGGTGACATTTTACGAAAAGATACCTTTGCAAAAATTAATGAAAGTAAAGATACCTTTAGTAGCAGAATGCTCCTTACCAAGGTCTTACAATCTTCTTATATATTGTTCCTCATTTTGTATACCTCCATGTGTATGAATAATCACAATTAAAAAAACCCCACAAACGTGACAATATGGTGTCGAAGTTTTTAACATATCTCCCCAACAACAACAAAACAAAACAAAAAATCAGGAAAAACAGAAAGAAATTGACCTTAGTAACATGTAAGAACTAGTATGTAATATGTAATAATCTATAAGAACTAAATGTAATATGTAATAAACTATAAGAACTAGTATTTTTTTTTGTTTATTGCTCGCACGCATTACATTTTTAAGGAGGGGTAGAGCCTATAGGTCCAATTACCCCTCCCGCCCCCTTTAGTGAAGTGAACAACGTCCCATGTCATTCATAATGCGGACAGATTTAGCAGTCAGCATTCTCAATCGATTTCAAAATATTCTTCCTTCCTTGAGGACCCTTTTCGATATTGATATAATTTGTATCACCCTGTTGTACCGATGTTAATTCAAGTTCTTGATAAGCAGTGCCAACATTGCTCACTCGTTCATACAGATCCTGATAGGTTTCAGCAGTTCCTGGCGATTGCGTATCATGATATGTCTTCTTTTCATTCTCTCCTTTATCAGGTTGACGTCTGTGTTATGATAACGTGGAGCAACAATGAACTACAAGTGTATAGTTAAGCAAAACAAACATAGGCCTATGCCCGTATTCTACTAAAATCTAAAACCGAAGCTAGGCATATATAAGCTAGTTTTTGTGCAAAACCGTGTTTAACAAAGGAGCTTTTTCTGAGGTCTACGATTTATTTTATTAAACGTAATTATAGATCCAGGGTCGTGAATTAGTAGTATACATTATACGCAGCATTACTTTCAGTCCGACTCCATGATCAGATGATATTAATAGGTACGTATTAGACTCTCTATAGATAATGGCCATGGTAACTAAAGCTGATTACCTTGAGGACTATTACAAAAAAATGTGTTACCACAGTTATAATAGACGTTATAATATAATACATAAATACACACATTTTCAAAATAAAGATGTAGTAGTACTTTTTTAGACAGGGGTAGTGGAGGAATTTGTCAATTACATGTATAATACTCTTTTCCACAAGGGCCCAACTGTGTTTGAATAGTGGCCTGCTGCTTAATAATCTAGAATATTGTCCATGTTATACAAAAGAGGAAGGAGAATCCACAAAATGAGATTACTCCGAAAAGCACTTCAAACTTGACTGCTAGTATTCAGATGGGTATACATAAATTTCCACTAAATAATTAGAGATTTACTTTGAAAACCAGTACAATAGCCCTACAGATTAAGCATGTTAAGGGTATCTGGAAACTATTGACAATGATATGCATTTGAAAGCTGATGAGAAGGAAACATTTTCATACCTTCTGAAGAAACCCACAATTAGGAAGATACAGATAAGAATAATCGATGGGATGAGACCAGTAAGAAGTAGAGCTCTAAGAGAGTATCTTGACTCATCATCTGGAACAATACAAGATAATGGAAACAACAAACAAGTGAATATTCGAAAGGATACATCAGAAAATTTAGGGAAGGATATGTTAAAACATAAATATTGCATAAAGAACAAACATATGACAACCTTACCATCAAGCAGTAGTGGAAATTATCATCAACGGCAAAAAAAAATGACTGAAAAAATAATTATTATATCAGCTTACCTCGAGCTTCTACCAGTTTTGTTGTTGACCATTCACTAGAACCAACACCATTGACCGTTACCCTAAAGGTGCATTATTCCGAGGTTCGTTACCCCGAACGGGGCCCGAAGGTTTATAATTCTGATCTCAGATAATATTAAGCATTAAAAACTTATTAAGTGGACATTGGGTGGTCCCTTCTACCTCCAATCGGCGTCCCTGGCCTGCTACAAAGTAAGAACCTTTTACCTTGATTGTATATGTATGTCTGTATTACAGCTCTTCTAACATAAGCTACATGCCTACAAAATGTCAATTTTAGGGCAAGGTTGTATATTTCCAAATAAATCTTTGTATGCACCAACCAAGAGGCCCATTATGACCATTTCACATTTGGTATCATAAATTCATTTTTTTTTACCCGGCAATGGGGAAGTCATTAAAGGTGACCATTCACCGTATCCAGCTCCATTCAAAACTCGAACCTGAAGAAAAGAGGGATGAAAAGGGGATGACATTTAAAGAATGAATTAAATTTTATATCAATCATTCCCGGCATCTGGAATATATTAACGTTATTAAAGGTAGTGTATCCCTTTACAGCCAACATCGAATTCGCTAGAAGTTTGCAGGACTTATGAATATGACACCGTATGTCCTTTATGTGAAATTTAAACGTTAGCTCTGTCTTAGTATTCAAAGTATGCAGGGAAACCCGTTTACCTTCTAGACTTCACTGTCAGATGCTATTGAGGGAATGACTTACTTTTTTTTTCTTTGGTAATAACACACAAAAAATGAGCTGTAAAGGGTACATGAGCATTTGTCTACATCAATAACCCACTTCTTGTAATGGCCAAAATTAAACTGATAGAATCTTTGCGCAGCACAAAACGTAGGACCATTCGGTACAAGGGTCTGAAAGTCATACAATTTAATAAAAGGACTGCAAATCCTAAATTCGATTCGACAACTAACGGTCGTTATTTTCCCACAAAAGGACATTTACTAGCCTTTTTGTTTTGAGGGAAGTTCTAAATTAGTATTATCTTTTAAATGCCGTTGGAATTTAACCTTTTCATTTTTTTGGCCTTCAAATGGGACATAGTACCTTTAACATAAACCAACATATCATCAAGCTGTCTACAAGAAGACCTTTACTGTTATTGACAGTACGTAACTTGTATGGCCTTCTTACAGGTAGTAAACGATATTTGATTGCAAGAAATGGTACTACCACAAAAAAGTAGAATTTGCCTAATTCATACAACTGCATACAGTTAAATCAGTAATTTTAATGATGATTTTTTTTCTCGAGGCAATCTATTTTGGTTGTTCATGGCCCTCAACAAGTCAAGTATTACTTTAATTATTACTTTCTCCAAATTCTTTTACTTTGAGACAGCATGTAAGAACTTTACCTCAATTTCAAATTCACTTTCTTTTGTCACTCCTTCGGTAATCACATACTTGTTACCCGTAAGTTGATTGGTTTCTTTGGTAACAATTACTGGATCAAGTGGTTCTGGTTTTGTCCGGGTGTATCTGAGTTGGTATCCCTGTACATCTCCATTTAGGTGAGCCGGGCTTGCAGCATCCCAGCGCACGGTTACAGTTTCGGAGGTGGCTTCAACAGTTACAGTGGGTGCAGGGGCAACTAGATACGAAAACAAAAAAACATTGATAAGAAGTATGGATATTATCTTATCAAAGCACATGCTCGAAGGCATGAAATCATCAATTTAATTCCTGGATAAATCTTGTTGTATTTCGTTTTATAGTTTGAAATAAACGGGTAATGCAGTTCAAAAGCTATTTTTTTCATTTTGACTTGGGGCAAAGAAAAATCCAAGAAAGTTGTCAGATGTTATATGAGTGATTTACCTCTCACTTTATAACAACATTCGAGAATATCCTGAAACTTGGTCTTGGGACTTCGCACTTTTCTGAGTTTGAGTTTGTTACCTAAACAAAGTCAAAATATAATTTTCTATAATGACCTTTAAAACAGAAATTACAGTCGCATCGCCATGTTGCTAAATGCTCCCTTTCATACTTATCTACTCATTTGTTGAATCATTGTTTTGTATTTATACTTAAGATTCACAAACACTCAAGCTCAAGTTTCCCCTTCAAGTTTAAACAAGACTCAAGAACACAGAAACCACAAACAACATAGGCCTAATTATAAAACAGAGAACAGAGATGTGCATGGAAAAACGCCATCATGTGTCCAGACCCACACAGTATCCGCATCGTCATTGGGTCAACCCCCCCTTTAAAACTGTTACTTGATTTTAAGATACATTATCATGCACTGCTTTTTATGATCTCCATTGTGTTAGTAGATGCCAGGAAAACATCATTTACGGGGGTTCAAAATACTCAACAACAAAAAAAAAATCGCCTCGCCCCTACGCGGCTCGTGGACGATGCTCCGCAGCTTCATTGGGTCAACCCCCCCCCCCTTTAGCAAAAAGTTAGATCTGCCCCTGATAATGATGAAATAGCAATGAGTATCATGGGTACCAATTGAATGGAAATTTGTATAAAAAAAGAGCCCCCGTCAGTACTAAAATAGCCCCCGTGAGAAGGCTCACGGGGGCTCTTTTTTGGGGGAAGAGCCCCCGTGGACAAAAAATTAATTTGAGCCCTGCGGGCCCGAAGGTTCATAATTCTGATCTCAGATAATATTAAGCATTAAAAACTTATTAAGTGGACATTGGGTGGTCCCTTCTACCTCCAATCGGCGTCCCTGGCCTGCTACAAAGTAAGAACCTTTTACCTTGATTGTATATGTATGTCTGTATTACAGCTCTTCTAACATAAGCTACATGCCTACAAAATGTCAATTTTAGGGCAAGGTTGTATATTTCCAAATAAATCTTTGTATGCACCAACCAAGAGGCCCATTATGACCATTTCACATTTGGTATCATAAATTCATTAATTTTTACCCGGCAATGGGGAAATCATTAAAGGTGACCATTCACCGTATCCAGCTCCATTCAAAACTCGAACCTGAAGAAAAGAGGGATGAAAAGGGGATGATATTTAAAAAATGAATTAAAATTTATATCAATCATTCCCGGCATCTGGAATATATTAACGTTATTAAAGGTAGTGTATCCCTTTACAGCCAACATCGAATTCGCTAGAAGTTTGCAGGAATTATGAATATGACACCGTATGTCCTATATGTGAAATCTAAACGTTAGCACTGTCTTAGTATTCAAAGTATGCAAGGAAACCCGTTTACCTTCTAGACTTCACTGTCAGATGCTATTTAGTGAATGACTTACTTTTTTTTCTTTGGTAATAACACACAAAAAATGAGCTGTAAAGGGTACATGAGCATTTGTCTACATCAATAACCCACTTCTTGTAATGGCCAAAATTAAACTGATAGAATCTTTGCGCAGCACAAAACGTACGACCATTCGGTACAAGGGTCTGAAAATCATACAATTTAATAAAAGGACTGCAAATCCTAAATTCGATTCGACAACTAACGGTCGTTATTTTCTCACAAAAAGACATTTTCTAGCCTTTTCGTTTTGAGGGAAGTTCTAAATTAGTATTATCTTTTAAATGCCGTTGGAATTCGACCTTTTCATTTTTTGGGCCTTCAAATGGGACATAGTACCTTTAACATAAACCAACATATCATCAAGCTGTCTACAAGAAGACCTTTACTGTTATTGACAGTACATAACTTGTATGGCCTTCTTACAGGTAGTAAACAATATTTGATTGCAAGAAATGGTACTACCACAAAAAAGTAGAATTTGCCTAATTCATACAATTGCATACAGCTAAATCAGTAATTCTAATGATGATTTTTTTTTCTCGAGGCAATCTATTTTGGTTGTCCATGGCCCTCAACAAGTCAAGTATTACTTTAATTATTACTTTCTCCAAATTCCTTTACTTTGAGACAGCATTTAAGAACTTTACCTCAATTTCAAATTCACTTTCTTTTGTCACTCCTTCGGTAATCACATACTTGTTACCCGTAAGTTGATTGGTTTCTTTGGTAACAGTTACTGGATTAAGTGGTTCTGGTTTTGTCCGGGTGTATCTGAGTTGGTATCCCTGTACATCTCCGTTGAGGTGAGCCGGGCTTGCAGCATCCCAGCGCACAGTTACAGTTTCGGAGGTGGCTTCAACAGTAACAGTGGGTGCAGGGGCAACTAGATACGAAAACAAAAAAACATTGATAAGAAGTATGGAAATTATCTGATTAAAGAACATGCTCGAAAGGCATAAAATCATAAATCTTATTCCTGGATTTGTGGAAGCATAAATCTTGTTGTATTTCGTTTCTTAGTTTGAAAAAACGGTTAATGCAGTTCAAAAGCTAATTTTGTCATTTTGATTATAGACAAAGAAAAATCCAAGAAAGTTGTCAGATGTTATATGAGTGATATATCTCTCACTTTCATAACAAGATTCGCAACTCAAAACTTGGTCTTGGGGCCTTTCACTCTTTTGAGTTTGAGTTTGTTTACTAAAAAGAGTCAAAATTTTATTTTCTATAATGTTTTCTAAACTTGACAGAAGTTACAGTCGAATGGCCATGTTATTATTGCTACGGTCATAAAGGTCCGTACGAACGATAATTTCGTACGAATCTCCCTGTTTTTCCATTGTCTTCCCGAATTTCCATTGTCTGAAAATCGTTCGTACGGCGTTCGTAGCCGTTCGTAATGACATTTGTGACCGAGGCTTAAATGCTATCTTTCATACTTATCTACTCATTTGTTGAATCATTGTTTTTGTATTTATACTTAAGATTCACAAACACTCAAGCTCAAGTTTAATCCCCTTCAAGTTTATGCAAGACTACAAGAACACAGACACAACAAACGACATAACTATAAAACATAGGATACACAGAAAATTATGTGATCTTAATGTAGGATCTTACTAGACCTATAAAGAGACATGCATGGTTGTCCCTTTTCAGTTTTATAATGTTTAGAAATGATCTTATTAAACCTTTAAAACATGTTAATAGACATGCATACCTCCTGCAGTATCATTACATTTGGCAATTATTTGTGCATGTAATTTCATTTTACGACTTCACATACATGTATTCTCATTTCATGCTTGTTTATAAAATATGCTGTTTTTCCTCTTACGCATTTCCTCTGTGATCTGTGTAAAGCCCTCTCCTCTTGGTGTCTCAGAGTCTTTATTGTAGACTACAACCTGGATGAGATACTGGGAGTACGGTTCAAGGGTCAGGGTGTATTCAGACGTTAACGAAATATCGATGGAGTTCTCATTGGGGTCAGCCGCCCTCTTTGAGATCGCAGACTGGATGTCAGACCGGGTGAAGTAAATGCGAATTCCTCCCACTCCACTGGCACAGTTAGAAGCATCGGGTGAAGGATTCTACGAGATAAAAAGATACCAAAGCCTTACAAAATTCAAAAATTGTAAATCATAGCCTTTAATTTAATTGTTACATAAATAATATAATATTTCCCATGGAAAGAGGCTTTGTAGTTTATCCATGTCTCTTCCAGGAAGACAAAATATAGCTGTATCCTGATCAACACTATACTCCATTCACATTCCGGAGTACTGAATTTGCTGTTGCAGGGATTTGGGAGGTGAAAAACTCAAAACTTTTAACCCTAATAAGGCCGGGGGCCATCATGGCCCCTTCCGCGATTTTTCTGATTGTTCCGGAACGCATACGGATGACGCCCCGCCGCTTCATGACTTTATTCTTTCGAGTCTTGCGCATCTTTTAAAACAATTTTTTTGAAAATCGGACCTACCGTTACAAAGTCACGTGACCTTTTGTCTTTACATGTCGGCCCGAAAATCGCTCATTTTCGTGATTTGTGTACAAAACATATGGAAATATCATTTTTCCTAAAAGAGATAAAACATTGGTTATTTGGTCTTGTTTAAAGTTTAGGTGTTTGTTTTGGGGTCAAAATAGTTAAATTATAGTTAGAAATGAAATAAAACAACAAAAACAATGAAATACATAAGTTAAAAAAACAATGAAATACATAAGAAATTATCAAAACAAGAGATAACATAAGGAATAACCTAGCTTTCCAAATGTTTTTTTCGTATTATTATTCCAAATGGTCTAACAAATATATGGAGTGGAAAAGAAAGCTTAAATATGAAGAATATATGATTTATGGGTAAAAATATGAATTTTGGACCTTATTTGCATAATTTACCATAAATATGCAAATGAGTAATTTTTTCAAAAAATTGAAATTGCTATATTATTCTATACACTTCACTTGACATGCATGCAAATTTTCGCGGCGATCGGCCGTTTCACGGCCGAGATCTAAGGGGGCCATAATGGCCCCCGGCCGTATTAAGAACTCAAATAGCCCGGCCTTATTAGGGTTAAAAGGTTCAAAATGTTGTAAAAATCATAATTGAAAAATTTCCTTAAAGTATGTTAGCAATATATTCATTATTAGGAAAGTTACAGTCATTTCTCTTTTTAAATCTGAATTTTGCAACTGGTAGTGTTTTTTACACCACAAATTGTGAACATACTTTCATAAACTCTACTACAGAACATTTTTTAGATAAGTTTTTGAGGACTTCAAAATCACCGTTAGGGGATTAAAATCAGTGAATCACTTCACTGATATACTTCTTATATTTGACAATTTTATAGTGCTCAAATACACCAGGTTCTCGTCAGGTTATCAATTTCAATGCTCCCAGCATTCAAGGAATTCCTTCATACCCGGTTTAATTTGACACCTGGGTCGAGAATGGCAAATGTAGATAAATGTCCTGCCAAGCTAGGACATTAGAGCCATGCCGGGGCTTGAACCAAAAACCTTCACATGTCTAATCAAAAGATTAAACTACTCGTGCTCAACACATCTTGAATGATAAATTAGCCTACCTCCCAAGATACCAAGATTTCTCCAGGTCTAGTCCCCTTAGTGATGTAAACGGATGACGGACCTTCACTAGGAGCTACATGCACAATAAACATAAGATCAAATATTTGTTATATTAAAACATTTTTAATTCCTTATCTAGTGGTTTACTGCACTAGACAATATATTGCCATGAAGTTTAAAAGCTGTACCTGCATCAAAGATGTTATGAGGGGAATTTTCATCATGATTTGGTCTTCAATTGTTTGTAAATACAAACAGTTCATTAACAACTTCACAAGTCATGAGCCTGTTTTGAGTTTCAAGAAAATAAGACAAATTATTCTACTTTTTTTGTCAACATTCGTAATGTAACCAAATTTAATGCATACGTCTTTGTGAAGTGCCTCGATACAAACTATTTCATTCACCTGATAAGAATAACTGTATTTCATAGTCAGAATGCAAACTACATATATTAAACTGACTGCCTAAATGATCGTTTCTTTGTACAAACCTGCCTATTTATGGTACTGAAAAGGTTAACGCACACCTGTGTTTTAACCTACCTGTGAAAGATGAATCTAGTTGATATTGTTTTGAGACAATCATCTTCATATAAATAGGCTTACGAAGTATGAGACTAGATGTTTAAATGTCATTGAACAAATTCACTGATATTGCGAACACATAAGTGATTTCTGGTAGTTTTTTTTTCCTAAGACATTCAATAATCTTATAATTTGAGAATATTTCTGTTAATATAAATTGCTGATCCATACAAAATCAGACAAAAGAATTTTAATAAATATATCATTAGTTAATATTTTCTTCAGATTAAATAAATGGAAAATGGATGCATACATGGCAGGATAAAGTTTCAAATAAAGATGCAGTGTATATAGTATTAAGTCACAATGTAAAAACACATTGGATATACCTTACTAAAGAAAGCTGAACATGCTACATAATTTTTTTTTTTAATCTCAGATTATATAGAGCATTAAAAACTTACGTGAACATTGGGTGGTCCCTTCTACGTCCAATCGGCGTCCCTGGCCTCCTACTCCAGGTCTGACTGCTGCTACACCAAACAGTAGTCTGTATCTGGACTTAGACCAGTCACTGTTTCAGATGGTGCTAGGCGGTCGGACCTGATAACTTCTTGATATACTTCTTGTGGGTTGTTCCTGTAGTAGACACGGTAACCGACAAGAGGAGGATCACCTATATCTGTTGATGCATCCCAGGCATCCCACATCAGAGTAACTGAGTCATTGGTTGCTCCACTCACAACAGGTGGATTTGGGAGTTCAGGCTGGGCTATAAGATAAAATGAAATAAAATCAATTTAATACTCGTTTATCAATGGAGGCCTATCATCTTACGTGAAAGCAGCCGAGGTTTAAATTATTCAGGTTTAAGTGTTTACATCAACATAAACAAATAACATAATAACAGTTTAAAAGCAAATAGACATTTAGCAAAGAAGGCAGATAAAAATTTAATTTCCATGTCATTTGGTGAGACCATTAAGATATTGCCCGATGATCTGATTACAAAACCCCGCTAACAATAGTTCAAGAAATGACTGACATGGAACACAGAGAGATGAATGAAAAGGGCACAAAATGTTTGAACAAAATTAATTACTCATGTAGTGCATTTAGCTTTTATTAACCTATTCATCGAAAAGAAATTAAAATAAAGGTAATACAAGATGTCTTATGGTTCAAAAGACCCCACATTTAGTTGAAAAAGAGCTGAACAAATGTTGTGATCTCCAGTTCGGTAAGCTTAAAGTTGAGAGCATAATGAGATGTAATGCTCGAAGGTACAAACAAAATGTCAAAAGTATTTATTTCCGTAGAGTGTTCCTTGGGCACTGGACAGAACATTCTACTTACTAAATTCCCCATCAGCAGTGAGAGTGTTACTAAAGAAGTTGTTCACATCAGAGAGAGAGCTGACAAATATTTCTCCAACTTTCACATCAAGCACGAGAAATAGAAACTCCGCATTTCGGAAGGCTCTATTCCCATTTGGTATTATGTTTTCTTGTGTATAATTTCCACTGCCGAATTTCCTGTAGAGATTGACCACTGGAGCCGTGGAGATGAGATTCCCACCTTCCAGGCAACAGACGAAATTGTTCTGCTGTCCCTTGTTAGTCTTTTCATATTCAACAGTGAAAGCTATAAAATGAAAAAGAAAGATAAACTGACTGCGGTTATGCAAGATAAGGTTTCAGGAGATAGTCATTCTAATTACCTCCCCAACATTTTAAAAATTATAATTTGAATATTTAAGGAATAATTTTAAATTTTACAATTATAATTTGATTGTTTAAGGATTAATTTTATATTTTAAATTTTGTATTTGAATGTTTAAAGAGAAGGTTGCGTTCTGGGGAGAGATGAAAAAATAATTTGTGAGCGTTATCAATGTTATTATGCAAGTGTGGAAGAACATCAGAGAAAAAATGTTCCCTGAAAAGCATGGCTCTTCAAATGCCTTCATATTCTAAATATGACAAGTAACAGCTTAAAAATGAGGCCCGATTTATATGCCACATGTTTGTGTAGTCCAATATACATCTTTCTGTGTACAGTACTTGTTACTTTACCAAGACTGGGCCAAATTTCTTATCATTTGATGACTCCAGAACCTTGCAGTACACACCAATACTTATATGCTACATGATCAACTTTTCTTCTGATCGATTCCACATGCAATCGCATGACCAGAACTCAGCTTTATATTTAAGGACTAATTTTAAGCGATGTTTTAAACATCATTAGCAGAGATCAACTAGTAGACACACCAGTCACATCATAACTACAAATCACTAAAGATTATACTTACGCTCACAGTTGGGACCATATCTTCCAATCATGCATTCTGTAGATATCAAGAGTTAATACAAGAGTTAATGCGAGTATCCCCCAAAACAGGGTTGAATACGTGCCATAACATTTTCAATCCTAACATAGTCATATGGACTTCAGAGATTTATATATTGCAGCTGATACATCATTATTTACTATCATAATTCATCAAGTCTGAAAACACAAAACAGTACGGTTTATCAAGATGTACATGGGTAAACAAAAATCCGTCAATCAAATTAACAGTTTTCTCTTTTGTTTCTCTTATTCCTCTTTTTGCTTGCGAGTAATATTTCCATACTGCTACCTGTCAAAATATCAAAGTATAACTGGTTATGGGATATCATAAGCACAATATGATATCAAAAACTTCCGCAGATAACTATATGACCTTTCCATAATCTTGGTAATTAAGGAGAAAGTGGAAGCATTGTGGCATTGGTTGGTTGTATATTCAGTAATACATGTATAGTATATATAAATATTTATAGCCTATATATGTTATATACAGTGCGCATAAAAAAGTACACACTTTGAAAATATCCCCTAAATTTGTAAGCCTCCGCCCACCGAAGGTGGTGCCGGAGGCATTGCTTTCGGGTTGATCGTCCATCCGTCCGTCCCACTTTCTCGTTATCGCGATATCTCAAGAACTAGTGATATGAGGGTCAAACTTGTTGATACTATGTATCATCTTTATAAGGAGATCTAAATATATTTTGGAGTAACTAGGTCAAAGGTCAAAGGTCACAGAGGTCAACTTATGAAATTACAGGTTTTAGTTTTGCTATCACAATATGTCATGAACTTCTTGATGTATGAGCTTCAAACATTGTGAAAGTATTACTATCGGAAGATGATCCAATTAAATTTGGGGCTAGTAGGCCTAGATCAGATGTAAGGTCAAAGATAAACCTTATGTTTCAAATCAATTATTGATAGTTAACAAAGCAACTGCAATTGATGCTGGATATGCTATTTCTTCCTGTTCAAGACAATTTTTGCGCCAACTAGTTTTCGAGAGATTTTCGAAATTATCCACAGCTCATCATTGTCATTTTTTTTAGTGCCATCCGATTGAATAGAACCTCACCAATTATTTTATAAGAATTAAAAATGCGGTGGGATTGCTCTATTCAGAGCCATGCACATAATGTCTCAGATCCTCTTAGAGAGTGGCATGGTTGGTGATTGCTGTTGACTCTCAAAACGAGAGATCCCAGGTGCGATCATTGTTCGGTGTTTAACATTGCTTGGAAAAGGTGTGATCGACCCAGGTGCATTTAAGCGCATTTTCAGTTGGTTTCACTCTGAGTTAATCGTGAGCTTAGAATCAACAGATTTAGCTCCAGTATAGGTTAAGTTTAATATAAAATGTATCAAATCATTTGAAGGATGGGAAAATCATAAAATAGATTTAAAAAAAGAACGATTTATCAAGAAACCGATATTAAGATATTCGACTTCAGAACCCTTTCCACAAGGCAACACGTTTCAGAAATACATGACTTCTTCAAACTTTGACTGTTTTCAGAGACTTCATTGAATTCATTCTGACCTTTTTGCAAGTTTAACAATAGGCTGCGGCATGTTGGTGTAACAGGGACAAAGAAATTAAAACTATAACCTAAATATTGAATACAATGTAGGTACATTAATGAAGCTTTAGCAAATGTTAGTAAAACCCCTAAATCAATTGTTAAACTTGCCTTGACAATTGGTTCCTGTCCACCCTGGTTCACATTCAGTAGAGCTTCCTGTACAGACTCCAGTAAATCGATCACACTCTCCTGATACACAGTGACATGTCTCCGTACAACTAGCTCCAAACTCACTTTGATTACATTCTAATACATGTTGAACAAGAAAAAAGTAGAAATTTTCAAACACAATAGATTGTACAGCCAATTAATTTAAACACCAAAATATAAACGCATAACAACAATAATATAGAAAGACAAATCTTGGTAGTAATGACAAGGGTAAGGATATCCCCCTCCCCCATCTCTCTCTTACACACTCCCTGTCTCCCTTGTCACATCTACCCCTTTACTCTTTACTCTTTTCTTCTTATCTTCCTGACATACTGAGTATATTTTTCTCTCTTTCTCTCTCAAGATAAGTCTAAAAACCTTATACTTTCGATTGCAAAATACAACCATACGATATAGTACATTATTATTTTTAACAATCATTGTATGCATATTATGTGAGCTTTAAGTTTTTAATTTTACTAGAAATACTTGATTTTCTTTTCTTATTTACTTGTTCTTGATGTTTTCAATCTTTTCATTTGTTCCGCAATTCGGCTTTTAGCCGCGACGGATTTATCTCACAATATTTTTGTATATTATTGTTTGTATTTGAATGTTTACATAATAAATAATATGATTGCAGGGCCCTCAGGGAGAACAGTATAAATACTGATAAGGGTACACTGGGTAAACAAAACACATTATTGTTATTATCATTATTATTACTATTATTATTATTAATCTTTCATTGAATTTAATTTATGAAAAAGATTTGAGGTTTTTGAGCAAATATCGAGTCGTGCCAAATTAGTAAAGATCAATGTTCCATGACATTGCCTTGTTGTCAGTTTTTCACTTCCTTCTATTAGTTAGATACCTGTAGTACAGTCCAATCCTTTGTATCCTGGTGTACATGAGCATCCATAGGGATCAGGCACACAAACCTGAAGTCCACTACATGCTGTCCTATTATCTGAAATCCCGTAGTCACATCTATACTCGCAATTACGACCATAGCGATTTCCACCGCATGCTAGATATAGTGTTGTAGACAAAGAAGATAAAGATTATTTTTTAATTTGTAAGTTTTTAAATTGACAACAGCATACATGCACAAATTTAGATTTGGATAAATTTAATTTCAATGACCCTACCTATTAATTCTCATTACATTCCATAGAAGCACACAGAATCGTAATACGGGGTGGATTGATGATTAGGGATATGAGATGATCAGGGCTCTGATCACATCTGTACTTGAAATAACGACCGAAGCGATTTAAACCGCAAGCTGCATATTTGATGTGAATATGAAAATACAAAATAAATTTCATTGTAGTAACGACTTATTTTCATTATAGATATACGAAGATAAAAGTACTATCGATTTATAGATTTATAGTTCATTTGATAGACATAAACATGTAGTTTAAAAGAAACTACCTACCCAAATAATAATAAGCATCTCAAAGAAGTGCCAATAAAAAAAGAAATGTATTCCCATACGGAATATGGTTACAGTTTTCATCAGTACATTAGGACGTAGGACAAACTGTGTTTATTCGTCTTTGGTCCTATGAGTCTTACTGGTCCGACGTCTCTAAAGGTTATGAGGATATTTCGTTTTTGTCCTTTATAGATATAGTTGAGTTCTGATCATACGATTTCATTGCGAAAGGAACGATGTGGAATCGATCAGGAATAGTTGATCATGTTAGCATATAAGTATTGGTGTGTACTGCAAGGTTCTGGAATCATCAAAATGATAAGAAATTTGGCCCAGTCTTGGTAGAAGTAACAAGCACTGTACACAGAAAGATGTACATGGGACTACACAAACATGTGGCATAAAAATGTAGTCCTCATTTTTAAACTGTTACATGTCATATTTATAATATGAAGGCATTTTAAGGGAACATTTTTCTCTGATGTTCTTCCACACTTGAATAATAACAATGAAAACGCTCACAAATTATTTTCCACCTCTCCCCAGAACTCAACCCTTTATTTAAAGGGCAAGTCCACTCCAAAAATAACTTACTTTCAATAAAAGCAAAAAAAATCAGACAAACCAATCAAAGAAAGTTTGAGCAAAATCGGATAACTAATAAGAAAGTTATGAATTTTTGAAAAAGTATGTAAAACTATGGAACAATGAGAATCACAACACAAATTGCCAAGATGGTTATCAGTTTGTGACGTCATGTCCTCACAACTTATCAATTGCTTTATATAGTTTAATCCCATTAATTTCCCTTTTATCCCCAAAACTTGATTTCCCATGCCTTTGCCCAGGTTATATGATTTGTATCATATTGCGTGCATGACATTTCCCAAAAACTTTTATGAATTTTGAAGAATTGATACTATTTTCTGAATATTGTATTTCATAATTATTGATTTTTATATAAATAGTTTATCAAAATTCAATTTTTCATGATTTAACTGGACAAAAATTACTCTTTATTTGTGCATCCACACAAAAACATACTAACAATCTAACTTGGATGCTGGTGTGAAGAAATAAGATTCTTAGGGTGAAAATAGGAAATTTATATTATCAATATAAAGAAAATAATTAGTGGATAGTGAGGACCATACGTCACAGACTCATGAGTGAGTTGCCAATTTGTGTAGTGATTTTCAAAGTTTGTCATAAAAAATTCATAACTTTCTTATTAGTTATCCGATTTTGCTCAAACTTTTTTTGATTGGTTTGTCTGATTTTTCTGGTTCTATTGAAAGTAAGTTATTTTTGGAGTGGACTTGGGCTTTAAGTATTGAGTATCAATATTAGGGCAACCGTCTTGCAAAATCATCACAATCATTAAATATATATTAAGATCTTACCCATTTCACATCCATCTCCCTGGAATCCTGGAGGACAGATGCATATCCCGTCTTGATCATGACAGATTCCTCCATTGTAACATGATGGACATATCTGGGTACATCCACTAGATACATCATAGCGACCGGCAGGGCATACTGAAATGTAAACACCGATAACACGGTAACATTTGATACCTAATTTCCTCGAACAATCTCTTTCAACGAGTACTCTTGAATTACATAACTTACACGTGTATCTCTGCCTTGAACAAACCCTCTTAATTGGATAAATACATGTATCACTATCGATATTACAACCTCCAAAATCCATTCAAATTATGAAGAACATGCCTTTTAGGATGGTTACCATGCCATGCGCCCCTTAGACCCTCTTCGGGGGGGGGGGGTATTATTTTGGTTGGCTAGGATAGGGACTCCATTAACAAATCAGGAGGCTGGAGCCCCTTACCTTAGAAATGCACCCCGAAATGAAAATATTCATAACAGAAGTCAGTGGTGCACAAATAGAAGGCTGAGTTCTGGGAAAGGTGAAAACAGATTGTGAGCTTTTTCATTCTTTTTATGTTAGTGTTGAAGCACAAAACATAAAGTCTCATGAATGGGATGGCTCTCCAAATTTCTCATACTCGAATTTTGATAAGTAACAGCTAAAGGTAATTGTGGACCACACATCAAGTTCTTTTTTGAGGACAGGAAGGAAGCTGTTAACTTAAATGTAAATTTAATATTCATGCATATTGAATTGAATTAATTCAATTCAACTCAACTCAATTCAATTCAATTCGGGTTTTTAGCCATATTACGACATTATTACAAGGTAATCAATCCCTAAACTGATCCTAAATACTGAAAGGTTATGGATATTTCGCGGGAACTTTTCTGTGCGGTCGAAATGTGACTTCGTAGACAACGCTGAAAGGCATATTACAAAACCTATTACGTTGAAACATAAAATATATATAGAAATTTTGTTTTTATGAATTGGAAAATAAGTAAATTAGTTGGAAACTATTCTGAAAGAAGCACGTGGAATTCTCATGATGGTAAATTGGTAATAACGCGAATACCCTCACATTGCTTTCCCATACCCAAAAATAATACAATGACTCAATTTGCAAATTACCTCTAACGATCAGTCTAAGAAGTCCAGCTCTTGCCAATCCCCTCTCGCCTCCAAAATGAAGCTCATAAACACCACCATTTGAGGTATCTACCTCTCCTATGATTGTGTAGACAGTCAATTCCTGAAAGATCGTGTCAGCAGAGATACTTTCAGAAGGGTCAGTTGTACCATTAAACCTCCAGTACTTGTTTCCCACATTAGGAGTAACCTCAGTAAAATCAACCGTAACGTTCACATCCCCCTTGTTGACAGTCTTTGAAAACCTGCCACTTGTGGGCACAAACTTAGCTGAAAACGAAATGGACGAACTATCATGACCATTATTATTATTATTGAATGCTTTATCAAAAATACTGAAAATAACAGCCCGAGAGCCGAATTATATTCAGTTTACAATAAAAGCATTTGAAATACAAAGCAATATTAAAATAATTATTACATAAAGCTTACGAGAATACATGCAAAGATAAAATTGATAAGTTATAATATTATTAAAAAACTAAGTATAATCAACATATTCGAAAAGTTAACACATAGAGCTCAAATCACTCGTAACAAAGCTACAATTGAAACATCTTTAATTGTGTATAGATTTCGAAAATGGTGATGAGAGATTAAACAACCCAAAAATCAGCAGAACCCCCCTATGGTATATATACTTGTTATAATTAATTAAAATGCAATATCCTACAATATTATTACTGACAAAGAGTAATATTTAAGGTGTTAAAATGTTACAAAACTGTTTAAAATACGTGGCTTAGGAGAATTGCACCAATTTGGTAGGAACGAGAGTAAGAATTGACTGTAATGAATAAATGTCATGTTTTCAAATTTCCAATTTTATAGTAAAATTAATTAAATGATGAAGCATTGATATATGTCACAGGCAGCTCATATACAATTTTCTTTAAATACACAACCATGTCTGTGATAATCAATTATAATAAAATATCAAACCAGTCGTAAATTAGCTTCACTTTCATATAAAGACAATAATAGATATATGATTTTATTAACCCTTTACAGAAAATTCGCTGTTAAAAGTGAAAACAGAAAAATCAATTTGAAATTTAAAAAACCAACGGACTAGACATGCTTTCTTTTCTAAACTTGTGTGAATGAACAAACTTTGTCTACCGGGGGGGGGGGCATGTAGCAATTGGTTCCAATTATAATGATGGACAAGACGTTTGCTCTATCTCTAGGGAAAAGTTGATCCTTTAAAAGTCATTTTGTACACAAATATAGTAGTCTAGAATATTCGCATCAACCATCACAAATCAAAACCCCCTCATTAATTAGTTTATACGTTTATTAGTCTGTACGTTTGCTCGTGCATTTGTGGGCCGAAATAATGCACTCTGTGCTCGACTCGCCACCTGGATATACCGCACTCGGTCCTGCGGACCTCGGTGCGGTATATCCAGGGGCTCTTAATTCTCGCACTTCGTGCATTATTTGGCCCTGAATGCACTCGCTACCGTGCGTTATTTGTATACTATTCATGCTGTTCCAAAGTCAATAACAGTAAGCATGCTTCAATATGCTATACAATAAGCATGCAGGACTTTGAAAAAAATCAAAGGGAAAAAAAGAGAAAATTGGTAGCTAGAGTCGCAAGGCTTCTCTTATCAATTATCGTCTGAATACGATGAACGATTATTTCTAATTACCATCAGATCTCAAGAACACTGTCGGTACAACTGAGCGTTCTCTATTCAGGGATGCAGCACAGTAGAAGGCACCATACGACCTGTGATCGGTTGTCTCAAGATTTATTCTGTAGGCTTGATTTGGTGGATCACCAGCAGTGAAGATGATACTGTCTGGCGGATCAGCATTAGCTGGATTAACTGGTGTAGCTGGTGGGAGCCTATCATTGTATACATAGACATACCTCCCTTTAGACACATCAGCAGTCAAATAAGGAGAACTCCTGTAGCACTCAAAAAAAGGGTTACCAGTCTCTGTACTTGTATATCCTCTACTAGTGGTAGATATATAAACAGATGCCCATGCTGAAAATCAAACAGATGAACACCTGTGAAAATCGATCAACATTAATCAAGGAAGGAATGAAAAAGATCAGACCGTATAAGCAGCATCTAGATCAGAGAGCTTAAATCGACCAAAATTCCGTAATTTTCCGCTATGACGTTCATGTACATTAAACAAAAAGGAAAATGGTTTTAATGTAAGAGCTTATATGCGAAACATCATCCAAACGCTGTTTACACCACCATAATTTTAATCAATTATTAGACCAAGCCAATTTGAAACCCAGTTATTATCAGCGTTTTAAGTAAACTGCTGAAATGATAACCGCCATTCGCCATATAAAAAACATAATGCTTCATGTATGTATATCTATGACATCAGGAGATTACCGTGTCTTACAACTGTATTCGCTTACCTCCACGAACATGCAGCATTATAACACCAAACAGTATCCTCATAAAATCCATGTTTAATTTGATAACGAATTACTAACGTGACCAGTGACCAAAACGCCAAGAGAAAACCAAATGACTGAAAGCCGAATCACGTACTGTTATATACGCAACTTGTTTCAATTGAGGAAGTACTGTGAACATTAACCACTACCGAATAAATAAAAACAATTCATAATTGAATACAGGGCGTCTAAAAAATGCAAAGAGATTTTGATTGGCAATATCTTTAAGAACCACTTAAACATTCTCAATAAAATTTAGTAAATGTCGTAGTAGTTGTATTTCCTAACACAGCTCCATGTAAATTTCACAATGATTTATGCTTTAATTACAAAGATTGTTTTTGCAATTTTAAAAGTCTTACAGAGAAAGAGGGAGACAGAGTGCGTTCAATAGCATCATTGCACAAAATTCACTTCTGCATTTCACGAAAAACCTTTCAATTGAAGCCATTCTAAGAATTCAGCTTTTTTAATGAAATCCCCGAATTCATGAATGTGTATTAAATATACCGCTTAAGTCGCAAATACGAAAGATGTTTGTCAGGTAAGTTTGATTACATCAACAACTTATTATTATAGCGTGAACAATGCTGTGAAAAACAGCGGAGCATTGTTTTAAAACAAAATAGTAACTATATTGTCTATTGTTATCTCTATTTCAAGTAAAGCAACAAACAGCCAGTAGTTAATGATATTTATTTAGTGATCAGGGAACATCTCTTTACATGTCCTTCAGTTTTCTCCACATTTTGTATTTGGTATGATATAGCCACTACATCTCTATTTATAGAGATAGTGTTGTAGTACTTGGACTTGGACTTGGACTTGGGCTTCTATAATTTATTAGAATTATCGACATCAAGTACAAACGCAGAGCAATGCAGACGGTACTCGCAGGCGCACTGCGGAGGCATTTCTAATTTTGTATTTGAAATCAGCGGCGACACACGGTTTTTTACAAAGACATTTAAGAGTATCAAGATTAGTGGGGATTCACAAAAGATTAGAAGATGTTAATGCAAAATTGCCTACAAATTTCATTGAGAATGGTTGAGAACATTCACAGATGTTTTGTTTTTGTTTGAGACACCCCCGTATGAAAGGGGAAGTACTTCACAATGTCCGATTTAACAGGAAGCCGCAGGAGACGGAAAAGTTCAATCCATTACAATGTTCATCGGTGGTTTGGTGTTTCATTTTGAGTTATTTTATCATGACTATAGCTTTATTACGATTTTTATAAAAATTATAATTATCATCCTTGCCATTACACTCCTAAGGATGCAAATAATTGGTACCTTTATTTCTTAGTGTGTATAGAAGGTTTTAGCCCCAGTGGTCAGCCGTCATATCAACAGGCCGATAAAGCTTCATTATCAGCAGGGGTCATTTACCAAAGTACCCTATTGCACCCGATAACGGCGGTCACTGAGAGAGGCAGGAAGTCTCTCTCTGCACCAGTTTGCCCTTCTCCACGCCAGACTTAAGGGCCCGCTTGATGAATAGGAGCTGTCGGTCCATCTGCACAATAAAACCAATGAAACAAACAATGTTCAATGACGGACTTTGGGGAAATGGTATCAATGTACCTTTTTCCGCAAAAAAAGTGCAGACGTATTCTAGTGGTCGCGAACATCACCGAAAAATTAGCCGTTTTACGCGAAATTCTAGCTCTTATACGAACACAAAGTTAATATGAAATTATATCCGCATGCTATAGCGGTAAGCTTTAAATTATTAAACGTTATGCAGGGGAGTAGTGATATATAATACAAACATAAATGCAATTGTGAAGGAAAACTGAACGTTATTTACATTTATAATCAGGCCGTAATATGAATTATTTTATAATCACAGAGATTATCAATCTATAAATATAAGAGCATGCATAATTCAAAATCAACTTTTTATTTTGTGACCTCAATGAAAGGTAATTTCCGTTGTTTATTGCAAACAGGATATCCTTGAGTGCAGAGAGTTATTTTATGCACCAATAGTTTGTAATAGCTTGAAGTATATTAGGGTGCAACTGGAGTATTGGCTGTAACCGGAGTGTTGGCTCAGTCAGTAGAGCGTCCGCCTCAAAAACCGGGAGGTCGTGGGTTCGAACCCCGGCCGCGTCATACCAAAAGACGTTAAAAGATTGGAGTTGCTGCTACCTTGTTTGGCGTTCAACAATAAGGGGATAGAGCAATGTCGATCTGGCGCTGCTCAGTGGCTGCCGGGCTGCTTAATTTTTTTTCCCACCGCATTTGCGGCTTTATTTTTCAATAAACGCGCTCGCGAAGAGTCTAGCTAGCTAACTAAACCTGCGCATGCTCACATGGTAATCGTTAGGGTGACCAATAGGGTTATAATAATCATGAAAACCGACCTTCCATCAACCCATCGTTGGCTCAATCGGTAAGGATAGCATAACAAAACGTCGGAGTTGTGAGTTCGAAACTCAGTATTTATTCAGTTTTATTTTTTGCCTTTATAAATAGTGAGGGAAAGCAAGAAATAATCAAAGTTTAATTGTTTGTGACCTCTGTCCAAGCTTTCGTAGCTAGCTAGACTCTTCGCAAGCGTGTTTATTGAAATTGCGGTGGGAAAAAAAATTACGCTGCCGGGCTCACGATGAATTGGGCAAAAAGAATTTCCATTTTCGGTTTAACTTATTAAAATTTGGAGTGGACTTTAAAAGATTATTATTATTATTATTATTATTATTATTATTATTATTATTATTATTATTATTCTAAACGGTAAGAGATCACATGACAGACATTTCGTCAAATGGGCAATGAAAACATGTACATTACAAGTAGTCTTATTGATCCGGCATGGAATAACCATTCTTTCTGCTTTAGGGAGGCTTCATATATTTCTTTGGCTTGTGGAAGGGAAGCAGGCTTATATTTGTGATACGCTTTATGCATTCATGGCGGAAATGAACCTCCACCCAGGATCTGGTGAGTTCCAAAAATCGACCTCTTCCACTTAGGTCGTTTGCGGGGATCGTTCGTGTGGTTCAAAACTCTCGTCAACATATTTCATACATAGAGGCTGTTTAAAACAACTCTACAATATCATCAAGTTATTTTGGAAAAGTAATATTATCATAATAATAACATCATTAATAAAGGCGACACAAAGGTCAAACACGCAGTCCTTTCTAAAGTTAACAGAGAAAGCATGAGGTCATGCACAAAGAAAAAAAGTAAGAAAATGGTGTATGGAATACACCATAATAATACCCCGAATGTTATATATTCATCTAGTAATATAGATAAAAGTGCCCTAAAGGAAGGTGAATTCATGATCTTCTCATCTGTAGTCACATGTTTTATCAGTTTGATTATGATGAATGCAATGACACGTAATGTTTTGAAATGCTGTCCTCTTTCTCTCTCATTAAACGATGAACATGTGATAATGGCAATCACTTTGTTTGAATCAATATATTTAGACGTTCCCGAATATGAGTGGAGTCGCTTTGATAGAACCCTGTACTATATATCTCAATCCTCGATGACGTCGTACTCGTTTGCTAGAAAGTACTGCCAGACTTGAGGCGGTGAGCTTGCCCAGCCGAAGACAGAAGAAGTCAATGTAAGGCTTCTTCGTCATATTTACAGGTTTTATTAAAAGCGTAGAACGTATAAATTAATCGTGATTCAAACTTAAACAGGTATAACAATTATGTGTGTAAAAAAGAAAGAAATAAAAGCAATAAAAGAATTGTATAAGTATAATATAAAAGACAAATAGAGAATATGTTATGTTATTTGAAAACAATATTAAAATGGTATGAAGGTAATAGAGCTGCATGATATCATCATGATGAGCAAATTATAGGGAAACAAAATTATATCTTATTTGAACTAGTTCAACTTTCAATGATGTCATGGGCTATCAGGCGCGGATCCAGGATTTCTTAGACGGGGGGGCACATTTATTTTTTGGCCGGGGGCACGTGCCCTGTGCCCCTGGATCCGCCAATGGCTATAGACATAATGATACACTTATTCCATGATGGTACATTAAAAATAATCCTTGGTGATTTTTTTTTCTTCCGATTCATCTTCCAAACACTTTCATTAGATGCATCTTATCCAGCTTGCTGAAGGTATCTCGTATTGGTTTGGACTTGATGATATCAATCGAAAGGGCACGTTCCAATGGATTGATGGCACTCCACTAGACAATAATGCGTATGTGTTAAATTGTATTATTCATACGCACACACACAACAATATCTTACATACCCTACTCATGACAAACTGTAATCATATCATGTTACAGACAGAATGCTATAGGTATAAAAACTAGTATGTAACTTTAATAACAAGATTATCTGAAGTACAAGTTGATATCTATCAAGCTTAGGATGGCTTTCTCCAATGTATTAATGACACCCTCCCCCTCCTCCCTTGAACAAGTTGAAAATAATAATTTGTTTTAATACTTTTTATATGGACGTCACGGAGCCTAAAATACAAGCCATGATCATGATTTGCAAGAATTGCAAATTTACATTTACAGTTTGATTAATATACATTTTAAATGCAGCTCGAATCAAACGCCTGACATACCGCTTTCAAACAAGAAAATGGTTATGCCCTTTATAGTACACCATTTCTTTTATTAATCCTTTAGTTGTACATTGCTGTTGGACATATTTTACCTTTGCAGATTTCCTGAACCCTATTTGAGAATGAAAGATATGTTCATCAGCAGGTTAATACAGGATGGAGAAAACTACCATGTAAATCCTACCGCAGGTTCGCGTGTGAAAAACCTCCGAGTGAGTATTGACATTATGTTCTATCCTCTATATTCTGGAGTACTCCTCTATGATATTCCATGTTCAAACATATCTGCTCCACCTTATCACATTAACTTTTAAACAAACGAAATGAAACAATATATCGATTTATCACATTCTAATATTTTGTAACCACTGTTTAAATCCATAGTTGCTTTTCACTTTAAACAGAATATCACCTATGTAAATCCACGCTGGTACCGTTGTGTCAAGGCTGAAAAGGGTAAATTATATAATATAAATTATTAACAGTATCAGACATCTGAGCAGGGCAATTTTTAAATTGTATTGCCCTCTAAGTTTAATTGATAAACCAACAAAACTACGCGCGAAAAACAAATATTGACCGCTCAGAAAAGTCAATGCGATTTCGGGTGTAATTTGCCGGTCAATATTATTACACAGTGAACCAATGAACAAATATTATTGCCCATTCTTGAAAGTCAATGACAAAATGCGTGTTAAACTAGTGGGCAATAATGTAAAACCAACATCCGGGTTTTTGTAATTTTCTTTGCGCATCTATTACGCGTATAAGAACCTGCGCACTTTGCGCGCACTCTATTGTGACGTAATAATCACACCCAAGACACACTGTTTGCAGTGTATCGAAAATTTCGTCAAGCACTAGATAGACAGTGCTGGTTTGATGATGTTTTTGCAACTTTTCATGCTAGGAAACCCTGGGCAGTGTAGGCTACTGTATTTGACATAATTTAAGAGTATAAGATAGTAAGAGTTTCTTGTTTTCTCTAGATGTCTGATGTGGTTAATAATAGTAATATTGACTGCCTAATTCAGGGCAATACGACTTGTCATATATCACCCTCACCTTTGGTTCGGGCGATATATGTCGTATTGCCCTGAAGGCAGTCAATATTACTTAAATATAAACTTTTATTAAATATTCCTAGTTATTTAGGATTGATCTACGGTCGATAGCTCGAAGGAGCTTTGGAGAGGTCATTTCATTCAGTTTTAGAAGTAAAAATAAATTAAAAGGTATATATATGAAAATGGTTTTGTCTGTACCAACAAGGACCAAATGTTACCATAACGTACACAATGTAAGGTTGAAGTGTGAGATAAGGCAGTTCTCTTACTTTCACTAGTTTGTTTTGTTAAAATTGCAGCTTTTTCCTCTAGGTCTATATTTTTAATCATTCAATTCCTTCATCCTCCTTTCTCCTCGTTCCTCTTCTCCTCCTTCTCTTTCCCATCTCACTCCCCCTCTTCCGACCGACACCCCCTCTTCCATTCCTTTACCCCTCACCCTCCACATCCTTGTTTCCCCTCCTAGTAATCAATTCATACAGGAACATTGGTTCTTGACCTCAACGCAAACAAAAGAATCACCAAAAGAAAATGATTTCATTCAAGTCAGTTTAATACAACTCAATTTCATTTATTTCCATAACTACGCAATGCAAATACTTATAAGTACGAAGGCAAAACAACAGATGTAGGATCATAATATGAAACGGTGGGAAACCCTTAAAAGCAAAATGCTTGAAAACAAGGTTCCAGTTTTTATAGCTAGTAATAAAGTACGACGTTTATTTCAAATCTCAACATTCTAAACAGAATTGTGATAAAATACAGTTATACATAAAATAAAAACATACAACATTGACGAGTATTGTTAGAATGCACAGATGAACTAAGGGTAAACATAGTAACCAAGAATCTTGGTAAATTACCTGACTATGTATTTGTACATAAAATGAGAGTGTTCAAAGGATTTCAGAGACTGACAAGATATTTTAATATCTTGTAAGTCTATGAACTGATTTCTTATATAACTTGCCAATCTCCGAACTGATTTCTTCAATAACTCGCCAGTTTTTGAACTGATTTCTTCAATAACTTGCCAGCTTCTAAACTGATTTCTTTATATACTCTCATTTTAAAAGTTTCTGAAGCTCTGGCATGTTAGGCAATTACATGGGGTGACGAAATCAATCTAATCGCTCATATTTGTAATGTTACGAATTGAAAACGATGACTTTCAAAAGTATGACCCAATACCGTTTTATTATGTTAGGTGAGGCAAACGTAAGCTGTGAAACAAAGTAATCATATATATTGATAATAATACAAAAAGCATACGCATTCAGACCTATATAATTGTAAACCACATAATGAAAATGAAATAGTGCATGAAATTTGCTTTCTTCTGAGAATGGGACACAATAGAATCCCAGTCAACAGTATCGATGCAAATCCCACAATGGATTAAACATTTTTCGGAATAGCCTAACTGGCACATCTTTATCAGATTTTTCATATCCATATTTTTGTTTAAGGCAAGCATTTTCCATTAAAATTGTGACATGTTTTTCGCCTGTCATTTTGTCCTTTTGGCACTGGAAGCTATTGCCGGTCATTTGTATGTGATCTTCTGCTTAACCGGCAGTTCGCGCCTTTTGCGTTGATTTTACATTTGTTGAATTAATATATTTATTTCTAGATACACCTCTGTAGACAGACGTTTGAGTCCAATTTTATTGATTTATTCAGATTTTGACATATTGACGTAAGCGTCGTCTGCAGTGTTGTCTTCAACACATTTCAAACTTTCATAGGTGTTTATAGGAGGCGACTCAAAGGTTGGGTTCTCATATGTTGGCTGATCTTCGTCCGTCTTTGGATTGGTTCTTGGCTTAGGAGGTTGGGAGTCCGCCTTGCGTCTTTTCCTGGAACAAGGTTTATACGGAATAGCTTTATTACAAATTCATCCCGTTAACAATGTCTTCAGTGATTAGGTTATTAATCTACTTTTAAATGCAGTATATATAAATACTAATGTAGCTACTCTTGGTATATAAGACCCAATGTATTATTATTATCGTTTTCATTATCATTATTGTTATCATTATCATTATTTCTATTAATGTTGTTGTTGTTAGTATTATTATTACCATTAGTATTATTATTATTATTATTATGATTACTATTATTATTATTATTATTATTATCGTAGTTGTTGTTACTACAATTATCATTAATATCAAAATATATTTCATTTATTAGCAATTTTGAATTGCTAGAATATTGAGATATGCCAAGTGAGGGGAAAACAAACAAGAGAAAAGGGGAGGGGTAATGATATGGAGCGCGTGTGATAGAGAGATAGAGAGGATAGACAGAAAGAAAGGTAAAGAGAGAAACATACAGAGACAGACACAGAGACAGAGAGAGAGAGAGAAAGAGGTAGGTGAATGGTGGGGACGCGGGCAGGTTAGTATAGAGGAGTGGCGGAAAACTATGAGTTGAAAAGTATTTTTGAAGTTTTCTTCGATATTATCACATGTGTTTAATACCTTGACAAAGAATTCTTGTCTGTTTCCTGTTTTAATAGTGTAAGCTTACCATAGGAAAATGAGGACGATGATGACCACAGCACAAATAAGGAGAGTAATGACAAACAGAGCCCAGGGTACATTACAAGATGAGACACCTAGGAAGCAGAACAAATATCATGAAAGCCAGGTTCAGAAAACCGCGGCTGTTTTTGTGGTGATGGGAGGGGGTGAAATTATGATGACGTAAACTGTGATACGCGCAACAAGCTCAATGGATACGTACAGGACCTTTGTTGCGCGCAGTTGCCATTCATTTACACTAAAAAAGCCGCGGCGGTTTTTTGTGGCGGTTACAACGTCTTATATTTGAACAAGTCTTGCCTTAATTTATTACAAACAAGACTTTTGTTTACACCATGCGTATATTCACGCCCTGTTCTGATCCTTCATCTATTCTAGGTGAAAACAAAGAAGAATACCCAGTAGAAAGGGTAAAAATACCATCTTTATCACTATTAAACTGCACATCACACGTCTGTTATAAGTCCGTCCCTATCCCGGCAATCAATAATAACATCTAAATTTCGTTTGACCATTTGTAAAGTATGAACTTAACCTACTTGCTTGTGTTTGAGAAGTCATCCCAAACGACGCTTGGCTTCGTGGACCTTCGCCATCTTTGTTCCATAATGTCATATAAACCGAGTACTGAGTGTCAGGTACCACTGAGCCAAGGTAATAACTGCCAGCAGAATCAACGGGAACCTGTACTGAGCCTTCAAAAGAAACATCGGACGTTGAAGAGAAGTAGATGGAAATGTTCGTGAAACCACCGCGACAGTTTGCACTCGCACCGTCAGCAGTTGGGGACTTCGAAAGAGAGGAATAAAACGTTGAAAGAAAATGTATTTTTTGTAATAACAAAACGTATGTATCTGGTTGGCTTTTCCTGGAAAACAAAACCCCGGACAACTACTCTCTAGGACAAACAACCCCGGAAAATTTCCCTAGATAAAATATTCCCTTTAAACTACTCTTTACCCTAAGGATGATAACAATAGGGATAGTTATCCAAAGAACTTTCCTACGGCAGTTTTATTGTCCTTAGGGTAGTTTTCTAAGCAGGTAATATTCCGGGAGTATTTTTCAGGGTGACGTTCCACAGGTGTATAAATTATTTAACATTGTAAGAAAACTGTTGTTGTTACAAATACAAGTTGGCGGTAGAATGGATTGTTAACATTACATCCATTTACATATTTTCAATGAAAGTTTTAAGATGCGGGCTCTTCTAATATCAAACAAATGAAGGTTTTGTCTCGCCTCCTCTTCGAGAAACCTGAGTGGGAGGATATGGTGGGTGGAGGGGCGGGGAAGGGGGGGGGGGTGAATGCCCCTGAGACACCCTAGGATCGATCCCCTGATCTTACCAGCCATGTAATAAGAAGCTGTTCAGGAGATGACACTTGATGGACTGTCACGTGTGATAGAACTTCGGTAGGGGCTACACGTACATTGAAACAAGAACAACGAAATGAAAATAACGAACAATTAACATAAACAATGGCTATCACATTATACTTAACTGAACATGAACACTGGAACCAATTGTTTGATTGAACTACAGTGTTAAGAATAAATGAAATTAACTTCATTTGAAATGATTGGACATGCAAATCATGGGAGGACTGAGATTAATAACCTTGAACTGTACCTACCTCTATAACGTTTGCATCAATAAACAATAATGCATACATTTTTAGAGGGGTGCC
Organism: Mesocentrotus franciscanus; assembly: GCA_037976565.1. Taxonomy (NCBI): domain Eukaryota; kingdom Metazoa; phylum Echinodermata; class Echinoidea; order Camarodonta; family Strongylocentrotidae; genus Mesocentrotus; species Mesocentrotus franciscanus. The sequence goes on along the minus strand of CP137674.1, from coordinate 34,441,142 downwards.
AATCTTCTGATAGAGAGAGGGGATACTAATCATAGACATTGAATCGATAATTGTTGAAGATTTGCTTTCAACATTTTTGTGGAGGTTCCCGATTAACATAATGAGTAAATTAAAATGACTTTGAATATATATGAAGTGTGTTTGAACGACAAATAACCCTACCAAGAAAAGCTGATAAGGTGTGTGTGTGGTTTCGGGTTATGGAGAGGTGGATCAGAATTGTCAGAAGCGGTGGGGAGGACGTCAAAATGTCGATCTCGTGAGAGGGAATTCTTATATAGCAAATGAGAACAATTGGTCGCCATGGAGGGTGTAAAGCGGGAGGGTGTGGAGCAGTGGGGGGTGTGCGGCGGCCAAACTTCCCACTGTTCGTTTAACTATTCATAGTTATCATGGCGTTTTGGTGCAGGGGGAATGGGGGTATTGTATAATATCGCAAGCTATGTATGAGCTGTACTCACTCAAACAAGTAGTACTAGCAGTCACATTCTTCAGAGGTCCTTCTCCTCCATCGCCATCCCTCACTGCAGAGACACCAAACAAGTAGTCCCTGCCAGGAGACAAATCATCGATCATTTGAAAAACATCCAAAGCATTTCCTCGATCCAGACGGATCCATGGAGAAGAATCTGGAAGTGCATCCTTGTAGTATACATTGTATCCAATGAGTGGAGGATCACCAATGTCTACCCCATCCATCCATCCGTTCCAGGACAGTGTGATTGAAGTTGGAGTAGTCGCTTGGATCAAAGGCGGTCTTGTCAGTCGCGGTAAAACTTGGTTGAGTGTGAAAGAAGAAGACATAGACACGTCTAGTTATTTTTCCTTTATGGTGACAATGGATACTTTCAATCAATGATAATCTGGCACATCGATACCGTCATAAATACGACTCTGAGCAAATGCTTGTATCATGCTTGCTTTACTAGTAACCTTTCACTTTATCAAAGGTAAAGAAGGGGTTTGTAAAGAGGTTTATTTTTAAAAGTTTAATCCAGTGGAGCCAATAATCAAAATATTAGTGAATGATTCATTTCTGAGACACCTACTGTTCAGGTCAGCAGTAACCTCAGCACTTCTGTAACTATTAACATCGTAGATGATGCAGACAAACAGATCTTCCGCTGTAGCGTAATCGACTTGAAAGAAATCAGTAGTTTCAGATTCATGCTGAATATTTCCGATGCTAGTAACTCCTCCATCTGAGAACCGTTCTGAGCCATTCGTTACCCGGTACAGGCCTACAACCGGTGGCGCTGACGACAAAAACTCTCCACCATCTCTTCTGCAGGAGAACCGGATGTTCGGTTGGCCTTCGTTCTTCGGGGTATTTTCGACTTGAATTGTACCTTCAAAGTGCGAAATCTTGTTTGAATATAGTTTTTGTGTTGTCTATATCTATATCTTTTGTTTCTGCGTGTAAATATACCTTATAAATATACGAATGTCTATTTTTGCATACAAAATACAAAAAGAAGTTTATGGACTTTGTAGTATACTGAAAACTAACAATCTTGAAGACTGTGGGTACATGTGTAGGGCTGAGCCTGTTTTGTGAATCGATTTTGTTGCCGAAAAGGCAGTACAGTGTGTCCCAGGAAAACGAAATCCTGAAACAGAGGGCTATTGTTATTAAGCTCTATGATACATTACTTTATTATGTATTTTCCGTAAACTAGAATATAATTTGCTATCAAAACAATACCTTGATGACATCCTTATGCATACCATACCGAGGCCCATCATTTTGGAAATGGCAAGTAAAAACCCAGATTTCCCAAATGGTGGTAAAACCGTTAAAATGTTGCGATCACGTATGAACATGACCTGAAAATAACATAAACTAGAAAGCCGATGGAATTCTTGTGTACGTCATGTTCGCATGTGATACTATCATTACACGGTGGTTTTACCCAGATATGGCACAAATGGATTTTGACATGCCATTTTCAAACGATTGTGCTCTGTGACGCAGGTATGGATTAATGCCACCAATGTATCATTTGAAAGTACATTACTTCGACTTTATGAAACACACAGAATCATATAGCTCCTAATTTGTTCACTACAAAACTTTTTCGAGTTTTGTTATTTTCTTAAACGCATAGTACAATGGAAATTTATTTGCTAATGATATATTGTTTTTCTCGCAAATATGTTATACAAATTTACGTTTTCAAAAGTATGAAACTGTAGTACGAATACGATAATATTCCTACAACTTTACGCCACAAAACGCATAATTTTCATATATGGATCAAAGCCGTTTGAATAGAAGTACATCACCTACCTGAACAGTTCCTACCATACCTGCCAGCCAGACATTCTGTAAAAGAATAATCCAGGTAACGATAAAGATTACGAGAAGAACATTTCGCTCTTTGAGTAGCATAGGGCAACCATATCGTCTAAAAAATACTAATTCATGTTCTCGAGAAATTCTTTGAAATAAAGTTATAATTGAATTTGTCGATCAAATTTGGAATACGTGACATTTTAACAGCACTTTGAATTGTGAAAGGCTGGTGAGTCAATGGTATAAAAGAACTGAAAATATATGAAACATGAAAGATGAACATTAATGTCTGTTATGATATTCGTACCGCATCAAACCTTATATAATAAGGGATGTATATTGGTCACTAACCATGTGAAATTTAACGATGTAAAATTTGTCGTCAATCTTGAAGTTTTTTTAAGTGTCATTACGAAAGCATCAGGAAAACAGAGAAGTAAGACAATGAAGTAAAAAGTGGGCGAATTTAAAAACACAAGTAATAATCGCTCGCATGAACTTTTCATTATGCCCTTTCAATATACGATAAACGTACGCAAATGAAGCAGAAAGAAAGAGAGAGAGAGAGGGAGAGGGCAAGTGATAGAAAGAGAGAGAAGATCAAGAGAAAGAGAGAGGGGGGTCGAGACAGAGAGAGAGAGAACGAGAAGGAAGGGATGGAAAGAGAAAGGGGGAAGGGAAGGAGGGAGAGCGAAAGGGGGAAGGGAGAGAGAGAGAGAGGGGGAGAGGAGACAGAGAGAGATAGATGGGGGAAGACAGACAGACAGACAAACAAACAGACATTCACACATTAAAAAGGAAAGGGGGAAGAGGGGGGGGGGTGAGAGCACTGTTACAAGACATAAAATGATAGTTTTTTAAATGTGTTTTATTTATCATGCGAATTAATAATAATAATAATCTGGATTTGTATAGCGCTATACATATATTATTACCCCGGTCATCGGATTCATTCACGCACAATGTGCACCATCTCCCCTTCCTGGGGAGTATTCCTACCATATGGTCACCGTGAGGGCATAGGCAATTACTAACACGAATGCTTTCGTCATCCTATCGGGTCCCCATTTCCCTCTCGGGTATTGAGTGGCAAATTTAGTGGCAAATGTAGATTAATGCCTTGCCAAAGGACATTAGTGCCGTGTCGGGATCGTACCACGACCTTTGAATTTCAAGTCAAGTGCTTAAACCACTCGACTACGACATTTCTATAAAAGTACGGTGAAAAGTGCCGTGTTGCAAACTCATAACGTGTTGAATTTTTGAAAGAAATAACATTATTATGTCAGTGAAAAAGGTTGAAAGGTTTGAAAAGGAGTCCTTTTATTAAAGTTATGATGTTAAATCCATCTGTTTATGTATATATAGAATGAATACATTTCCTTTCATAACCCATTGCGTTTAGACAAGACCTTAATTCCTTTTCTCTTACTCTGTCTTTGTCACGCACACACGCACGCACACACACACACACACACACACACTAACACCCTCTCTCTCTCCCCCTTATTCTCTTATATTATATACATAAAATGTATATCTCTCTCTCTTTCTCTCTCGCTAGCCGCCAGATTTGGGTTGAGAATTTCAAGGGGGTGGGGTTTTCATTATTACTACTTTCCCAGGGAGTTTGTGGGTTTTTTTTTTTTTTGGGGGGGGGCGGGGTCCCAGCTGACATCTACAGTGGCAGTTGTGTTATAATAAACTAAATATCGGTGCACTTTCCTGCCCGAATGTGATTGCCCTCGAATGCCCCGAATAATGGGACTTTAAAATCTTTGGAAGGGACGGGCTGTCGCTCCTTAATACAAAGAAATAAATATAGCGATTTTTACTTACTTTGACAACTACTCCCAGCCCAGCCATGCTGGCACTCCGTGGAGCTTCCTCTACAGACTCCAGTAAATCGATCACACTCTCCTGATACACAGTGACATGTCTCTGTACAACTAGCTCCAAACTCACTTTTATCACATTCTAATACATGTTTTTCAAGAAAGAAAAAAAATTAATACACAATATATTGTACAGCCAATTAATGTAAATACCAAAATATAAACGCATAAACGCATAACAAGAATAACACAGAAAGACAAATCTCAATAGTAATGATGAAGAATAGAATATTGAAGGAATATATTCGAGTTTCCGAAAATAAATCGAACGAGAACCCCAATATTTTCACATGAAGACTATTATCATTACAAACCAACGCTATAATTATAATCAAACCTGTAAATGTACGGCACAGTCGAATATGTTTCGGTAATCAAAACAACGAAATCTGAATGGATACCATATTGCTGTCTCTCTGTTTCTCTCTATCTCTCTCTCTCTCTTTGTGTATGTGTCTCTCTCCTCTCCCACTCCCTCTCTCTCCCTATCCCATCTCACCCTCTCACTCTCCCTTTCTCCCTTGTCTTATCTACTCCTTTACTTCTCTTATCTTCCTGGCATGCTGAGTATATTTTCTCTCTTTCTCTCTCTAGACTAGTTTAAAAACCTTATTCTATTGCAAAATAAAACCATACGATATATAACATTATTCTTTTTAAGAATCATTGTATGCATATTATGTGAACTTTGAGTTTTTAATTTGACTAAAAATATTTAATTTTCTTTCTTATTTATTTGTTCTTGATGTTTTCAATCTTTTAATTGGTTCCGCAATTCGGCTTTTAGCCGCGACGGATTTATCTCACAATATTTGTGTATATTATTGTTTGTATTTGAATGTTTACATAATAAATAATATGATTGCAGGGCCCTCAGGGAGAACAGGATAAATACTGATGAGGATACCCTTGGTAAACAAAACATATTATTGTTATTATAATTATTATTACTATTATTGTCAATCTTTTATTGAATTGAATTTATGAAAAAGAAGATTGAACAAGCTTTGAGGTTTTTGAGCAAATATCGAGTCGTGCCAAATGAGTGAAGATCAATTGGTTTGATACCTGTAGTACAGTCCATTCCTTTGTATCCTGGTGTACATGAACATCCATAGGGATCAGGCACACACACCTGAAGGCCACTACATGCTGTCCTATCATCTGAAATCTCGTAGTCACATCTGTACTCGCAATTACGACCATAGCGATTTCCACCGGATGCTAGATATAATGTTGTAGACAAAGAAGATAAAGATTATTTAAAAATTTGGAACTATTTAAATTGTTAACAGCATTACAGGCACAAATTTATATTTGGATACATATAATTTCATAGACCCTACCTATTATATCTCATTACATTCCAGAAAAGCACATAGAATCGTGGTACGGGGTGGATTGATGATTAGGAATACGAGATGATCAGGGCTATGATCACATCTATACTTGAAATTAAGACCGAAGCAATTTAAACCGCAAGCTGCATATTTGATTTGAATTCTAAATACACAATAAAATTCGTTGTAGTAACAATTTCTTTTCATTCTAGATATATGAAGATAAAAGAACTATCGATTTATAGCTTTATGGGTTTTTTAATGGCACGTAAATGTAAATGAAAAGAAACTACATGTATCTACGTAATAAATAATAAATCTATAATCTCAAAGAACTCCCAAGAAAAAAGTGTACTCCCATAAGCAATATGCATGGTTACAGTTTTCATCAGTACATTAGGACGTCGTAGGACAAACTGTGCTTATTCGTCTTTGGTCTTATGAGTCTTACTGGTCCGGCGTCTCTAAAGGTTATGAGGATATTTCATTTTGGTCCTTTAAGTATTGAGTATCAATATTATGGCAACTGCTCTCTGGCAAAATTAAAACAATCATAAAATATATATTAAGATCTTACCCATTTCACATCCATTTCCCTGAAATCCTGGAGGACAGATGCATATCCCTGTTTGATCATGACAGATTCCTCCATTGTAACATGATGGACATGTCCGGGTACAACCACTAGATACATCATAGCGACCGGCAGGACATGCTGAAATTTAAACACCGATAGCACGGTAACATTTAATACCTAATTTCTTCGAACACTCTCTTTCAGCGAGTACTCTTGAATTACATAACTTACACGTGTATCTCTGCCTGGAAGAAGAAAAAAAAAATTTAATTTTATAAATACATGTATCACTATCGATATTACAACCTCCAAAATATTTAAATTATGAAGAACATGCCGTCTAGGATGGTAATCATACCCTGCGCCCCTTAGACCATCTTCGGGGGTATTATTTTGGTTGGCGGGGATTGGGACTCCATTAACAAATAGGGAGGCTTGAGCCCCTCAACCCCTTAGAAATGCACCCTGAAATAAAAATATTCATAACAGTAGTCAGTGGTGCACAAAAATAGAAGGTTGAGTTCTGGGAAAGGTGAACAAATGATAAGTAACAGCTAAACGTAATTGAGGACTACACATCAAGTTCCTTTCCGAGGACAGGGACGAAGTTGTTAACTTAAATGTTAATTTATGCATATTGAATTGAATTCAATTTAATTCAACTCAATTCAATTCAATTCAATTCGGGTTTTTCAGCCATATTAGGACATTATTGCAAGGTAAGCAATCCCCAAACTGAGCCTAAATACTGAAAGGTTATGGATATTTCGGGGGAAATTTTCTGTTCGGTCAAAATGTGACTTCGTAGACAACGCTGAACGGCGTATATTTTGAAGCCCCCACCCCTTCCCTCATACAAAATAATGTCGAGATACGCCACTGTTCAAATTTAAAAACATTAAAATAGAAAATATTTTAAAAATCGCAAACTAAAATAATCATAAATGATAAAGGAGAATTAAACTAATAGAAAGTGGAGCTTGTGAGTAATGTGTATTCAAAGCATACAAACACTTGACTCAGTTGAGGTAAATGGGTACATGGCAGGAATAAATTCCTTGAATTGCTAGAGCGCCGTAATGGCAGCCATGCTAAAGCCGGGGTAATAATTTCCAAAGCTCTTTGGAAGCGCATAGAGACATTATAATGTGATATGCGCTATACAAGAACCGATTATTATCATTATTATTATTTGCTAATTACCTCTAACGATCAGTCTAAGAAGTCCCGCTCTTGCCAAGCCCCTCTCGCCTCCCGAATGAATCTCATAAACACCACCATTTGAGGTATCTACCTCTCCTATGATTGTGTAGACAGTCAATTCATGAAAGATCGTGTCTTCAGAGATAGTTTCATAACTGTAAGTTGTACCATTAAACCTCCAGTTCTTTGTAGTATCGCTTGGAGTAACCTCAGTAAAATCAACCGTAACGTTCACATCCCCCTTGTTGACAGTCTTTGTAAACCTGCTACTAGTGGGCACAAACTTTGCTGAAAACGAAATGAACGAACTATCATGACCATTATTATTATTATTGAATGGTTTATTAAAAATACTGAAAATAGCAGCCCGAGAGCTGAATTATATTCAGTTTACGATAAAAGCACATGAAATACATAGCAATATTTCAAAAAATTATTACATAAAGCTTACGAGAATACATACAAAGATAAAATTAAAAGTTATAATATTATTAAAAGACTAAGTATAATTAACACTGTTCGAAAAGTTAAGACATAGAGCTTAAATCAATGGGGAAAAAAGTTACAATTTAAACATCTTTAGTTATGTATAGATTTCGAAAATGGTGATGAGAGAATTCTTTTTAAAGAAAATCAGCAGAAAAAACTAAGGTATAAATTGAAAACTACACACGGTATATAGATTCGTACCAATTAATTAAAATGCAATATCCTACAATATTATTATTGAAAGAGAGTGTAATATTCAAGGAGTTAAAAAGTTACAAAACTGTTTAAAAAAATACATGGCTTAGGGGAATCATTGCACCTGTTGGGTAGGAACGAAAGTTAGAATCGACTGTCATGAATAAATGTCATGTTTTCAAATTTCCAATTTTATAGTAAAATTAATTAAATGATGAAGCACTGAGATATGTGAGAGGCAATTCATAGACAATTTTTTTTAAAAATAAATACACTATCATGTCTGTGATAATCAATTAGAAGCCTCGGGAGGTATGGGACCATGAATGTGATATGATAATATAAGAAGAAGAAGAATGGAAAAGAATACAATATAATACAACATAATACCTCACTAACACCGATAAGACAGACACCAGATCAAAAACAGACCGACCAATACATTACATTACCCCAAATGGCCAATAATCGGTCGGTTTGGAGTCGGTGTGGAGTTGGGTTTGGCGGTTTAGTATCAGGGTACAGAAAGTTGTGTTCAATGGTTCCCACAATATCAAGCCAGTCGTAAATTCGCTTCAGTATCATATAAAGAAAATAATAAAATATGACTTTATTTACCCTTTACAGAAATTTCGCTGTTAAAAGTGAAAACAGAAAGATCAATTTAAACTTAAAAGAACCACAGAAGTAGACACGCTTCCTTTTCTCAACTTTTATGAATGAACAAACATTGTCCACCAGGGGGGCGGTGTAATTTTTTCCCACTAGAGTTCCGGACCCCAGTATAAACTCATTTGCATACAGCCAATCAGAGCTCATCTTGTCAATAACACACTTTACGCGTGCAACACGCAAAATGGCGACCCCCGATTGCCACGCGAATATAAGATAAGATAAAATAAGATATTTATTCGAATTTTTCAAATGTCACATAGAGCATTACATTAGGTCAGTACACATTTACAATGCAACAACCAACATTATGATAATGATAAAAACAAAGTGAACTATTAAAAGAAAGACGAGGAGACCCTGGTAAAAGCAGAGCTTGTAAGTTTAAGGGTCCCCTCTTGACCAAATAATTGGTTGGTTCATAAAATAGCAACAAGATAAACTTGATGGGAGTATATATTTGTGACTACCTAAGAATACATTAAGAAAAAGGTGGTATAAGAAACAAGAAGTGTACAAAAACGGGAGACTAGACTAGACAGGAAGGGAGAAAAAAGGGAAATATGAGAAATAATAAAATACCACAGCACATCGACAATAGGCACAGCACACAACGGGCACAAGCCAACTGTACTACAGGGGGAGGAAATAAACAGCTGACAAATTGTAAATATTCATTTAAACTCCCATTTTCATACAACAATCAGGTTCGTAGGGATCTATATTCACTACTCTGCAGCTGGCATGCATGCACCGGGGTGAAAGAAAGGAGTGGAATCAAGTCGCTCTCCTTTGACCCCATGCTCCAAGCCGCCGAAAAGTTATGCGCTAATCTGCAACTGTTGACCAGGTGGTGAGATAAAAGAGCGCATGAAATTTCAGGATTTAGAATTCCTACATCAGAAAATGGTATCCCAACAACTGTTCGCTGTCCCTTACAATGATTTCTCATCAATTGTTGAATGTGTAATGAGTAGAACAAGCGAACACAAACTTGTGTAATTTCATCCTTTTTCCAACTGCAAAAATACAAAAAACACGCGAAAACACGCCTTAGCAAACTTAAAGTTATCGAAGATTGTAAATCATGGATTAAATAACGGGACATTAAAACATGCACAAATTAGCGCATTACCCTAAAATATTGAGTTTTTGTCAGGATCTAATTTTTCTTTTACCAACTCTGGCACACAAATTATAGGAAGGGCGGATTATTAAATTTGAAAAATTGTTTGATGCACTATTCCCTATACAATCCTCATATAAAGTTTATAATTTACACTGAAATTTAGCCGGTAAATTAAATTTTTGTAATAAATTGTGAAACTGGCGCCTGGCCTCCAAAATTCCCCGCAGTGGAAGCGTGGCTCAGAGCATGGAACTTCAAAGCCAAGTGGAATGTTACACATCCCATTGTTACGCTATAGAAGTCACGAATGCGTGTGAATAAATTACAAGAGTTTCCACTCCTTTCTTTCACCTCCCTGCATGCACTCAGCATAATATAATAATAATAATCGCGCGCGCGCGAGGAGCATATGCGTGCAATAGACCAGGGGGCGTTTCATGACATAATTAGTCGGTGGTTTTCACCGAATAATAGGGACTTTTAGATTTGCACGTCGACGTAGTGGACTGCAACGTGTGCCATTCTTTCAAGGCACTGGCCCGTGCCCGGCAGTGCCTTAAAAGGACGTCACATTACCTTACGAGGATGTCACCGTGGCAGTCCACGTTCTCGTCGTGTAAAATCTAAATGTCCCTAATATCATTTTCACCGACAATTTTCCAGGCCTCTGATTGGTCAAATTTAGTCACCGCTGACAGTTGTCGGTGGACAAATGTTGATGAAACGCCCCCAGTTCACGGTAAGCACATGTCCCAAATGACCCCGAATATCCACAGACCTTCAAAACATGAAGAGGTCCCAATTTGTACATTAGGGACTTTTAGATTTGCACGTCGACGTAGTGGACTGCAACGTGTGCCATTCTTTCAAGGCACTGGCCCGTGCCCGGCAGTGCCTTAAAAGGACGTCACATTACCTTAAAAGGATGTCACCGTGGCAGTCCACGTTCTCGTCGTGTAAAATCTAAAAGTCCCTATTATGAAATAATCACTCCTACAACGATGGAGGTGCTACATAAATAGCCTTTGTTTCCCCTTTTCAAAGAATATTTTCACCTGTGTATCATAAATCATAGAGTGCACTGCTTGTGCATAAATGAATAATGATAACATAACTTTCATGAGCACGTATCCAGTATTTTGTCTCCGTGTATTTCACAATTTGGTCTGCAATGACCTTTATCTGCTCATGCTCAGACTGCAACTATGAACTGGCTTTACAGGGATCAAGCCTCGAGCTATTCTCATTTCCTGAACCGTATACACCGGTTCGAATGCATATTATATAGCTGCTGACCATCCATAATACTTCTTCTTCTTCTTTAAGATAATCCGCCTCCTTCACTGCTGAAGATTCTTGCAGATAATGATGGACATACTTGGTCTTCTTCCTGGAGACAGTTATGACCTGGTATTTCTTTGGATTTAGTGCCATCATCCACTTGCTTGACCACCCACAAAGCTGATCAAGATCCTGCTGTAGCAATTCTGCATCCTCAGGTGTCTGGATGGTATGGTACAGAACTGTGTCATCGGCAAAGAGTCTGACTTTCGTTGAAAGTTGGTTTGGCAAGTCATTTATGTAAAAAAGGAAGAGGCAGGGTCCGAGTACTGACCCCTGAGGCACGCCTGACTGGACCTCTACCGTTGATGACGTATGACCATCCAGGACAACTTGCTGATTACGGTTGGAGAGAAATCTGGATATCCAGTCAATGTTGTGGCCTCTCACACCATAGTATTCCATCTTCTTTAGAAGCCTCTGGTGACCAACCTTATCGAAGGCTTTACTGAAGTCGGTGATTACTATGTCCGTCTGATTGTTGTCCTTTATGTTGTTCAAGAGGTCAGTGACAAAGCCAGTCAGTTGGAGTTCACATGACTTCTTAGCTTGAAAACCATGTTGAAGTGGGCAGAGGATGTTGTTTCTGCGTGCATGACCCATGATGTTACTTGCAAATAATTATGTGCTCCATCATTTTGCAGATGATACTTGTGAGAGAGATTGGTCGGTAATTCTCAGGATCTGTTTTATCTTCCTTCTTGTAGATGGGGACCACGTTCACAGGGTGCCAATCATCCGGAACTTCACTGGTCCTGTATGAGACTTCAAAGATGGCACACAGAGATGAAACTACCACTCTTGAAAGCTTGCAGAGTACCAGTGCTGGTATTCCATCTGGTCCAGGGGCTTTCCGGACTTTCAACTTCTCCAACATCTTAACAATGCCTTCGGTTGAGATGTGGATGTCCGGCATGGAGTCATAAGGAGATGTTTCAGGAAGGAGATCAGCGGGAACATCAGTTTCATTGGTGAAAGCCATCTTGAATTGGTTGTTCAGTGCTTCAGCCTTGTCCTGAGGGCTTGTGATAGTATGCTCATCAGTTTTCAGAGTAGGTATCCCACAGCGGTCAGTACGATTGTTCTTCACAAACTTCCAGAACCTCTTCATTCCCTCGTACTCATTGGGTCCATCAGCAGTGAAAATTGACTCAAGATGGCTCCAATATGCCTTCCTTGATTCTGCTTGGATGAGGCGTTTCAAATGCTGCAATTCTGTTTCAAGCGGGAAGGGGGCGAGCATGTTCTGTTTCCTGAGCCTGATCACTTGCTTGTGTAACCTATCTCTCTTATAGATGAGTTTACGGATACCGCTAGTAATCCATGGCAAGTCTTGTTTCTGTTTGAGCATCTTGTGGGGGACGAATGTTTGAATACCCCTTCAATTCCACTCTTGAAGAGTTGCCACAGGTCATGGACTGATGCACTGGATGACTTGCTACATATGTAATCTGCCACATGTTGCATGAGTTCTGCAAAGCCCTCCCAGTCTGCTTTCTTGTACATAAGGACTTTCCTCTTTGGCTGGTATCTTCGTGGAGGTAACATGTCTATATCAGCAACTGGACAGTTGTGATCCGAAATACCAGGCACTACCTTCACAGAGTTGACCAAGGTTGGATTGCTGATAAGTATCAAGTCAAGAGTGTTCGTTTGTCGAGTAGGTTCTTTGACAAGTTGAGTAAGACCGTGATCGTTTATAATTTCACCAAACTGATGATGAATGGTAGGGTAAGCACAGGGACCAACATAAGGGCCATCTCACTTCCATCCAGGTAGGTTGAAATCTCCTGCGAGTACAACCAGGTGTCTTCTATCTAACCTGGATAGAGACCGTTGCAGCTCAGCGAAGCTGACTTCATCATCTTCTTTTGGTCGATAGTAAGCTGCAACATGAAGTGTTTTGCTTCCTGCCATTTCAATACGACACCACAGTATCTCACAGTCAGTCTCCAGTTCTTCCTTTGTTGTAACGATCAAATCAGTCTTGGTGGCAATAAATACCCCTCCATGTGGGTCATTTGGACGGTCCCTACGTAGGATGTTGTATTGCTCATCAAGGAATACTTCATTGCTGTTGATGCCATCAGACAACAAGGACTCTGTACCAATGACTATGTCAGGGTTGTGTTGATGAACCAAGATGGAAAATGGTTGCATCTTAGCACGTATACTCTGGCAGTTCACATTGAGAAATCTTAGCACTCTAGGTCGAGGTTTGTGCTTAGACCGCCTTTGCTTGATGTTTTGGAGCGACGATGAGTAGGCGGGTGAACCAGGAGATGATGGGTTTGATGAGTCACATGTAGGCCTACATGTATTTGAGTTTTCCTCGCTGATGACATTTTGGCCATCAGGATCAAGCACTCCAAACCTGTTGGTGTCTGGACTGAGTTGCAAGCTTGAGAGACAGGAATGAGCCAAATGTTGAGCCCCACAGTGGTTGCAGATCCATACGATAGAGCTAGAATCAAATGCTACATACTCGGTAGATGTTAAACCAATGCCTTCAGCATGAAACCATTTCAGACAGGTTCCTTCACACTGCACTCCTGTAGTCCTTGTACTAACTGCCCTGGAGCATACTCCACAAGGATATTTAGGCTTTCTACCCATTACACAATATGTAATTATGAAGAATTACTACGAGTGAGTGATGTAATAATACATACATTACTTGCTGGCAGGAACAGATCAGTAGGGTCAATACACATGTAGACTACAGCTATCAAAGAAAATCCACACGAGCTTAAATAAAGCAGTTAAAATTCCACATCAGAGGCTAAACAGTCAAGTATCGTGTCATGCATTGATTAGAAGTAAGTGATCCTTGCATGAATGATGACTGAAGAAATCTTGAACTTTGAAGGAAATCCAAAGTAGACCCTAGTGCAAGTAAAACATATTCATGGAGATCCACCATGAAGTGGTATGAGTGGGACTGCCCTGAGAATACACACAGAGCTCCAGATGAACATTGAAGATCAATTTTACAAAATTCAGGTTTATTTCCACACAAAATCCAAAAATATCACATTCAGGGAGCTGTTAAGATGTAAGAACACCTGTAGCTGGCATCCATGAATAGAAAAAGTGGTATTTTGTTGGTGGATGAAGTGGATTTTTTGGCAGCTGCCAACACCACAACATCCCCATATGCACACACACACTCACGTAGTAATAATAGTGACAGACCACGAATACGAAACTATGATTTAGATTTTTGTTTTCGATGATGGAAATAGATCTGCGATAGTACGAGATCTACAAACAAATCAAACCCTCACAAAGATCGGTAATAACGGTTTTAGAAATGTATAATATCCAAGACTAGACATACGCGTGCGTTCGTGCTCTGATCAAGCTCCCACGCGTACGCCCGAATCCCTGCCATCCAATTTGAAAATTTATGAATCGGCTCACATCAAATAGAGATATTTATTTATATTACTACTGTCTTAATATGACAAATGTAATTTATTTATAATTTAAATTAATATTTTCAATTAAAAAAATAATTATATTCTATTGAAGATTTTATATAACATGCATTAATATGTATAAGTATGATTTATATAATGCTAAATATATTACTCATTGCGGATGTAGTATCGAAAATAATATCGCTAGTGATATTCGTTTGTCTCGCAATGTGGTCAATAAGGAATCTAAAAGATCTCGACGTTTCGTGCGCCGCTGCAACACTTCGTCAGGTGATAAAAACTAATGTAAGCAAGGGTGTTTTATACTCTACGGGAGGACCGGCGCGACGGTCAATAATTCGGTCGATAATTGGAACAATAACGCACAAGGCCTATTGGCCGACGCACACGGTGCTCGACCAATCAGCAGGCCGCTGGTTCGGCTAATTATGCACAAGGCCTAATGGTCGACGCACACGGTGCTCGACCAATCAGCCGGCCGCTGGTTCGGCTCGCCTGCTGGGCGGAAGCAATAGCGAGCTCAACCAATCAATTTTATCACCTGACGAAGTGTTGCAGCGGCGCACGAAACGTCGAGATCTTTTAGGTTCCTTATTGACCACATTGCGAAACAAACGAATATCACTAGCGATATTATTTTCGATGATTTATATAGTTGGTCATTTATACATCCATAGCGCATTAACGTCACGATCTCCGGCGAGGACAACAAAATGGCGGCACCCAGTAACGGTAGGATCGTGATGAAATGACCATTTATAATTTGATTTATCAACAAACGATGAACAAGATCTGAGATTTTTTTAGTGATTTCAAACGACTGATATTATATTTTTCAAATGCACAATTATTATTGTTTTGACTTTTGCAGGCCAAAAAAATGAAAAGATTAAATTCCAACGGCATTTGAAAGACAATACTAATTTAGAACTTCCCAAAAAAAAGGGGGCTTGAAAATGTCTTTAAAGTGGGAAAATAACGACTTAGTTGTCGAATCGACTTATGAGCTATAGAGCCAGTAAGTAATAGTCTGATTTTTCAGACCATTGTACCGAATGGTCGTACGTTTTATGCTGCGCAAAGATTCAATCAGTTTAATTTTGGCCATTACAAGAAGTGGGTTATTGATGTAGACAAATGCTCATGTACCCTTTACAGCTCATTTTATGTATGTTATTACCAAAGATGAAAAAGCCAGTCAGTCACTCAATAGTGTCTGACAGTGAAGTCTAGCAAGTAAACAGGTTTCCTTGCATAATTTGAATATTAGGACACTGCTAACGTTTAAATTTCACAGATAGGACATACATGACATATTCATAATTCCTGCAAAGTTCTACAGAATTTGATGTTGGCTGCAAAAGGGACATAGTATCTTTAAAATTACTCTAGCAATCAAAGATAGGTCTTATCGTCATCGACGCCACTATATAGGGACTCATTTGTTCTTGATGCGAAACGGTGCGAAGCTCTTTACACACAGACAGCGCTTTGTGTATGTCAGCATGGTGTGCGTGTATACCATTTGCATAGGTCAAGATGAGCTCTGATTGGCTGTATGCAAAATGAGAGCATACTAGGATCCGGAACTCTCGTGCGAAAAAAATACGCTATGGGGGGTGTAGAAATTGGTTCCAATAATAATGATGGACAATACGTATGCTCTATCTCTAGAGGGAAAAAGTGGATACTTTGAAAGTCAATTTGTTTTAGAGTCAGTAGGGACTTTTAGATTTGCACGACGAGAACGTGGACTGCTAAGTGGCATCCTTTTAAGGCAATGTGACGTCCTTTTAAGGCACACTGCCGTGCACTGCCAGTGCCTTAAAAGGACGTCACATTGCCTTAAAAGGATGTCCACGTAGCAGTCTACGTTCTCGTCGTGCAAATCTAAAAGTCCCTAATAACAGTTAGCATGCTTCAATATGCTATACAATTATAAGCTTGCAGGAATTTGTAAGAAATCAAAGTAAAGCTTCTCTTATCAAATTTAGTCTGAATACGATGAACGGTTATTTCTAATTACCATCAGATCTCATGAAGACTGTCGGTACAACTGAGCGTTCTCCATTCAGGGATGCAGCACAGTAGAAGGCACCATACGACCTGTGATCGGTTGTCTCAAGATTTATTTTGTAGGCTTGATTTGATGGTATACCAGCAGTGAAGGGGATACCGTCTGGCGGATCATCATTAGCTGGGTTATTTATATCATTGTATACATAGACATACCTCCCTCTGGACACATCAGCATTCAAATAAGGAGAACTCCTATAGCACTCAAAAAAAGGGTTACCAGTCTCTGTGCTTGTATATCCTCTACTAGTGGTAGATATATAAACAGATGCCGATGCTGAAAATCAAGCATATGAACAACTGTGAAAATTGATCAACATTAATCAAGGAAGGAATGAAAAAGAACAGACCGTATAAGCAGCATCTTGATCTGAGAGCCCAAATCTACAAAATTCCTTAATTTTCCGCTATGACGTTCATGTAAATTTATATTTAAAATATATGCTACACATCTTCAAAACGCTGTTTACACCACCATTATTTATATTAATTATAATACGAAGCCAATTCGAAACCTAGTTATTATCAGCGTTTTAGAAAAATTGCTAAAATGATAACCGTCATTCGCCATATAAAAACATAATGCTTCATGAATGTATATCTATGACATCAGGAGATTACCGTGTTTTACAACTGTATTCGCTTACCTCCATGAACATGCAGCATTACAACACCAAACATTATCCTCACAAAATCCATGTTTAATTTGATTACGAATTACTAACGTGATCAGTGACCAAAGTATCTATGAGAAAACCAAATGACTGAAAGCCAAATCACGTATTGTAATGTAGGAAACTTGTTTCAAGTGAGGAAGTTCTGTGTGTATTAACCACTGCAGAAAAAAAAAATCATAGTTGAATACAGGGTGTCTAAAAAATGCAACGAGATTTTGATTGGCAATATCTTTAAGAAGTCCTTAACCATCCACAATGAAATTTAATACAATTTCGTAGTAGTATCTCCTGACTCAACTCTATGTGAATTTCACCATGATTTAAGCTTAAATTACAAAGATTATTTTACAATTTTAAAAGTCTTACAGAGAAAGAGAGGGTGCGTTCAATATCATCATTGCACAAAAGTCACTTCTGCATTTTACGACAAACCTTTCTATTCAGAAGCCATTCTAAGAATTCAGCTTTCTTAATGAAATGCCCAAATTCATGAATATGCTTTGAATATATCACTTAAGTACAAAAATACAAAGAAGTTTGTCAGATAAGTTTGATTACTTCAACAACTTAATAATATACTGTAACTTATTATACTTATAACAATACTGTGAAAAAGAGCAGAGGATTGTTTTAAAAGAATAATAACTATAGTATCTATTCTTATCTCTATTTCAAGTAAAGCACCAAACACCATTAGTTAAATGATATTCATTCAGTGATCAGGGAACATTTCTTTACATGTCCTTCAGATTTCTCCACATTTTGTATTTGGTATGATATAGCCTCTACATCTCTATGTAGAGATAGATTGTAGTACTTGGACTTGCAAACCAAATAAATGGACTTGGACAAAGACTTGGACTTCTGGA